>CM045728.1:103054314-103069314 GCA_024760905.1 Plotosus lineatus
GCGGGGTACACCCTGGACAGCTCGCCAGGCCATCGCAGGGCCAATACTCACACTACCATTCATACTCATACCTAGGGGCGATATGGAACAGCCAGTTAGCCTACTGTGCATGTTTTTTGTACTGTGGGAGGAAACTCGAGTACACAGAGGAGGCTCACACATTCTTTGGGGATCATACATACTTCACCCAGAAAAAAATCGAGCACAGTAAATAAAACTCAGGACATTCTTGCTGTAATACAGATGTACATATTTAGATGTGGATATCAGTCTCTCTCTCTCTCTCTCTCTCTCTCTCTCTCTCTCTCTCTCTCTCTCTCTCTCTCTCAAAATATAATTAGCCATTTTTAAATCCTGAAGACTTTAGTTAGGTACTGAAACTACAGTGTTACAAAGGAGCAGTGTGATCTGATTGGTTCAGCTTAATTTAATTCAGTTAATTAAGTTTAATTCATTCGCTGATTAATAAAAAAAATAAAGTGAGTTTCAATTTTACATTGTGCTCATTTCAAGTTCCAAGGATTAGAATATTTACAAGCTTTCTTATTCAAATTTATGTTCAGAGGTCAAAGGTTAAGGTACACAGGTAGAACATAAACAGACAGAAATCCTCTCAGTCCTTTACACGTACATCAATCATTCAAATTCAAGTTTTTTTTTCTTTGATTTTTATGCAAATCATATACATCAAACCCAGAAACAGATCGTGCGAGAAAAATGGTGTACGTCTCGTGTTAGCATGTGCACTAATGTTTTTTTACGTTTTCGTCTGTTTGTGGGTTTGTACGTTGGCGCTGATGTCAGCACCCGTGCCATTGTCATGCTGCATGAAGCAGGATTTTCCTGCAATCTCCGAACTGGAAAGCGTTTTTAGCTGCTTTTTGCATAGCACGCACCTGCCTTCAGGCTAAATGCCGGGATATTTGTTAATCAAATGAGATGTGCTTTTAAAGAACCAACTCTTCCCTACAGTTAACCCCCCCACCTGACAGAGCACTTCCTGTTAAACCATTGATACCCTAAAAGTTGAAAAAACACACACAAAGTGGCTAACAAAGAGCACCGATCCTTAGGCAAACGTCAGGTGAAGTGTAGCATGTACGCTAGAGGACATTTTAGATACACAACCAAAACCACAGATATTAGATCAGTGGCACAATGCATTGCTGGATTTACGAGTCTCTCATGGTAAAGGCGGTGTTTGTTTTTTCAGAATAGACCTTTTTCTCAAAGCTTTCATTAGTTTTTGAATGAACAGCTGTTCGATTGTTTCACCAGATTTGAAAGCAATACAATTGCAGGATGTGATAATGGTGATTTTATTCCTCTCATACCACAGATCAAGTAATACTTAAGCAAAAGAGGCAGGAATGACATGCTTTTTAATCCCTATTATAATTACATTATCATCATGGATCGTCCACTTCCTGTTCTCGCTTGTGACGTTATATCAGCGAGACACATTCGCGGCATGGTGGTGTAGTCGTTAGTCCGTCTGCCTCACAGTCCTAGACTTTGGTGTTTCTGAGTGGAGTTTACATGTTTTCCTCGTGCTTGCACTGGTTTACAGATGCTCCCCGACTTACTTTTTTTTTTTCAACTTACATTCGCCCGTCCGGAACCAAACAAAAACGTAAGTTGTTACTGTATGTTCCAGTGACGTAGGACGTTCATACTGTACTATACATCCATAAATACCATTACCGTATCACATAAAACACCCCTAAATCAATTATTATAAACATAACATTGTAAAATAATATCACATATCAAATAATACCAACATTAATTTCAAATAAATTAAATTCAAGCAAAATAATTTCAAAGAGATAAATTTTAATCAAATTCACTCATCAAATATCAAACACAGTATCAAATATAACCTTTAACATTCTTTATGATGTGATCTTTCTGCTTGTAAATGGTTCCGATGGTTGATGGATGGTCACTTTACACTAAGCCGAGCCGAGTCACATTACATGAAGCACAAAAAAGCCAATCAACACTTACAATATGTGAGGCGCTCAACACCAAGTTTACTTGTTTGTGCTTGAGACAAAGCGCGGGTTATACAGATTTCCGGTCTTTCAAGTGATACTCGTTTAGTACTCAGCCTGCATTGATGTGAATCACCAGCAGAGCAGAGAGTTCTCTTTCTTTTCTGGATTCAGGTTTTCATTCATTGTACAACTCTCTTTGCTGAACTGAGTATGCATGGTAGATTGCGCCGATCTGAGCAGATAGTTAATTCATCTCTATGTATGAGACTTGCACCCATGCTAGTAGGCTTACGCTTCTGACCAACCATATTTGCTTAGGGTTACAAAAGTCCGCAAACAGTGTAAACACAAAGATCACAGAGACAACTTCTTAACACAAGGGTAACACGCTGTATATATATATATATATATATATATATATAAAACTGAACTGGGAAGGAGGAGGGGCATATTTAGTCTGTCATTTGTAAACAATGGACGCAAGCGTCATTACATCATTGCGTCATTACGCAATTTTTAATTTAATTTAATAATGCATTACGGCAGCGTACTACGTAGGTATGTCTAAACTCAAAATTTGACAATTTTTTTTTTTGGAAAAAAACCCCCGTAAAATCGAAAAAACGTAAAACGATTGAACATAAGTCAGGGATTGTCTGTACTCTGTATACTCCGGTTTCTTCTGGTAGTCCAGTAGATTAAAGAGTGAGTAATAAGTAAACATTGATTTCAACTTTCCCCCTTCTTTTTAAAATGTCATCTTGTTACCAAGAAGGGCAGCATAGAGGATTCTCTGTACGAGTCCCAGGCATTTCTATGTGGCTTTCACATCTCTAAGTAGCTGTGTAGGTTTCCTTCAAGCACTCCAGTTTTCTTCCTACAGTCTAAAGCAGTGCTTCTCAGTTATTTTTTTTGTGGCGCCCTGTCTAGGAAGAAAAAAACATTTCTCGTCCCCACACCGTCCCGCGAGCGACTATAAATAGTATTATTTGTCGATAAAATTGTTATTAATACAACTCTGCATAACATCGTATCTTTGTTAATATTAAAAAAAAAGAAAGAAATATCGTTCAACTTACAATAAAGAAAAACTCCATTAACATTGTTTTTAATGTCTTCCTTTCGGCTTTTTCCCTTTTACTCAGGAGTCGCCACAGCGAATCATCTGATTCGCACGTTTGATTTGGCAGAGGTTTTTACGTCGGATGCCCTTCCTGACACAACCCTTTTAGCAAGGGACAGAAACACGCTGATGACTTTGCAGCTACTCTTTACGAAAGTCAGCAATGGTTCTTTTACATGAACCTCTCACCATAGACAGTGAGAGACATGGCCCGCCTTTGATAACCCAGTTAGCTGCACTGGGGGGGGCAGTGACAACCTTGTAGAGAGTGGGACTCGAACCCCCAACCTTTGGATCAGCGATCCAGCGCCCTATACCACTAGACCACCACTGCCCCTCATTAACTTTTAATCTCTAATAGAAATTTTTTAAAGTGTACCAATGTGCCTGAAATTTAAAAAAATCTTTGTTCCTGTTAGAATATTCTCCATGTTTTTTCTTGAGGGGGTTGTTTATTTCATATCGCTTGCTCGTGCGAAAAATCACTACATTATAGCGCAACAATGAGCCAACTACTGGAGTGGAAGTGCAATTACACTTAATTCTCGTACACTGTTCCAGAAAAGCATGTTCCCCCGGGTCATACGTGCCCCCCAAGCCACACACCCCCAACCCCCCCCCCCCCCCCCCCCCCCCGCGGGGGGTCATACCGGGGGCACGCCCCACTATTTCAAAAGCACTGGTCTAAAGAGATGCACAATAAGCTAGTTAGCAATTGTAGCAGTGTCGCAGTCTGAAAACTAATGCCCTTATCCAAGCTAGCCTTTCTTAGCCACGGTTCGCCACTGATTTATGTGGTATTTTGTGTATATGCACTGTAGCAACATGTCCACAGAGAAACATTGGACAGCCTGTGTGTGTGTGACTTATTTAAATACAACAGAAGTCCTAGTAAACAGTCTGTTACTACAGTAAGTGCTTGCTCTTGCTGCATGCAGAAGCCATCTTGGATTTTGAAATTGAAGTTACAATTGACATTTCCAACTGTCAATTCAGAAATCATAAGTGGTATGCTCCTTAAGTATTTATTTCTGTAATAAACAGGATTAACAATGGTGATGAGGAAGAAATAGACGAGCAAGTCCGATCCATGCTAGCATCCTGCTCGCACCCCTCCAGAGATTTTGTAGTTAGAGCTCTTTTGGTGGCACAAGGGGAGTCTGTACAATATTAGACAGCTGGATATAATGTTATGGCTTTCCTAAATTGGTAGATGAAACCGTAGGCATCTTCAGGGAAAGCTTCCACGTCCTTTAATTTCAGGTAATAAACAAGGTAATGAGGGTTATTTACATACAAAATGAAGGTGTACATATTCAAAATGTGTAATAACGTCAAGTCCAGATGTGTATTTCTGCCGTCTGTAGCCTGTAGTATGTTTTCCTCGACTCCTTTTATTCCGTTTAATGCCACAGACAAATCTCTTTGGAGAGAATTAGCCGAGTTATGTGCTTGATGACAAATTTGCATGCAATTAGAGATTGTAATTGAACAATCTGGAGGAGATAGCGCGTGTGTTAGCGCTAAGTAAACGAGTTAAATAAGCTTAGAGGAAGCTGAATGATAGGTTTGCGCATCCTGCATCCTCCGCAGCTGTACAGAGAGGTGTGTATTTTTCTAAAAAGCAGATTGTTTTAAAGTTTTATGTAACGTTAAAGCTGAAGGTATCATCAGAACGTTACAGCATTTTGTGAGTGCGATAGTGACGTGCGAACGTCGGCACTCCAGCTGTTAAGCTGTTTTCAAATGTGTCCTTCTCTCTTGTTCTCTCACTCTCTCTTACACATACACACCCACATATACAAATACACCGACACACACACACACGCACGCACACACACACACACACACAACAGAGAGAGACTCTCTCTCGCTTGGAGTCAGTGCATGCACATGATAGAGGAATATTATTAAAGATAAATAAATAAATAAAAGAGCAAGCAGCTGCTCCATCTCAGCCTGACAGTTCTTCCTCTGAGTGAGAATTCAGCAGGATCAAATCAGATTAGATTAGATCACAGAGACCTTACATGCCACTCAAAGCCTCAGAATTCAGCCCTGTCGATCTCATATCATCAGGTCACCATAACTTGGCTCTTCGGCACACACTCCAGTTGGCCTGATCTCACATCAGAGCACCGTGGATGAATGACCTGGTGCTGTTGCTAAGAGACTGCATGTGGACAGGGTCCTGCTGTGTTAAATTAGATGCAGGAGCGCGCGCATCTGTGTGTGTGTGTGTGTGTGTGTGTGTGTGTGTGTGTGTGTGTGTGTAAAACGGGAACAAGTGCACAGATCAATAGATGGAATCATTACACACCATAGAAGAGGAGAAGGAGGTGAGAGAAGAGCTGTGAAACGCAGTACTGGAAGGTGAGGTTCCTTTCACTCCAAAGCAGGTCTCTGACCTCTGGAGCCAATAACAGTGGTTGAAAACTGAATTTGATATTACTATGTGTCTAACATCTAACTGCTCGGTTAAAAACTATGTCGGTGTCACAAGGGTATTGTGTAGTATTTAGACTTCTATAAACACCAGTCTTCACCTATGGAAGCACAAAAAATCAGAATACCAACTCACCAAGTGTTCCAGAGAATTCTAGATATTCGTCTAGAATATATCGTCTATAATTCGTAGTATTTTTGTCTGCCTGGTTTACAAAGCCTAGTTTGCGTCACATCCTGATAAATCCAGGCACCTCCTCAGTGTGCTAAACTTTCCACTAATTCAGCTGTTTAAGTGCATCAGATAATTCAGACACATACTAATATTTCAGCTTCCGGGGCAGTGGTGGTCTAGTGGTATAGGGCGCTGGATCGCTGATCCAAAAGTTGGGGGTTCGAGTCCCACTCTCCACAAGGTTGTCACTGTCCTCCCCAGTGCAGCTAACTGGGTTATCAAAGGCAGGCCATGTCTCTCACTTTCTATGGTGAGAGGCATGTAAAAGAACCATTGCTGACTTTCGTAAAGAGTAGCTGCAAAGTCGTCAGCGTGTTTCTGTCCCTTGCTAAAAAAGGGTTGTGACAGGAAGGGCATCCGACGTAAAAAACCTCTGCCAAATCAAATGTGCAAATCAGATGATTTGCTGTGGCAACACCCGAGTAAAAGGGAAAAAGCCGAAAGGAAGACAGACTAATATTTCAGCTTCCTAAGGGTGCCATTACTTTTGTCCCAATTGAGCAGCTCGTCTCATTCGTTTTTATTGATGGATCTGTTTTGTATTCCTTGCTTGAAGTCCATTAACATGAGACCATTTTAAAACGTAAATCAAATTTCCTCAAATCTTCTGCATTGAGTAAGAAGTCGCCATTTTTGACACTAGTAATGTTCCAAAAGTACAGGGATCCCTCGCTACTTCGCGCTTCAACTCATGCAGCTTCGGTGCATTGTGTTTTTTTTTTTTTTTATATGTATCAAATTAACAAATAAGGAAATTAAGGAAGAATAGGGGAAAGAGTTAAGGAAAATGCCACAAAACAAGGCCAATTATGCAAAAAAAAAAAAAAAGAAAGAAACCCTAAACAAACACAAAACAAAACAACCCAAAACCTCCCATCAAAAAAAAAAAAAAAAAAACGTACATTTTCGTGAGGTGTGCATTTGAGTGCGTGCACGCGCGCACGCCTTTATGTGTGTGTATTTATGTTGTATTTACATCTTAAGCATTTTTTTTAATGTTTAATTGTTATTATACGTGTTGAATATGTATTTATTGATGATATATACACATACACATATACATGTACATATACGTCAGTCGTGGGTGATCCTACTTTGTGGAATTTGGTGGTCGCGGGGGGATCTCGGTCCCAATTAACCGCGAAAAGTGAGGGATTCCTGTAATCGGCAACAAATCTGAGCGAGATGGAGATCACTCAACAGTCCCTGTGTCATACTCACTAATTTTACCATTATTTTACTGAAAATAGTCAATGCTACTATTGTTGCTGTCCTCCACTTTGGTTAAGACAGAGTAACGGTACTGCCTCATGACGGTGCACATAGATCTGATTGCTACCGTTCATGACCCTTGACAATTTATTGAGTATGTTTCTGACTGGGCCTCAACAAAAGTGACTTGGGTCTGATTTTAAAAGGTGGTCTAGCAAACTGTTTGGAGTGGACCTTGCTTTTTCCCAGCATCTGTTGTGCTAGGCTTTAGCCTACCCATGACCTTATCAGGATTAAGCAGTTTGGCAAATGACTGATTCAGTTTTATGGCAAAAAATCTGATTTGAATCACTTCAACCCGATAATGTGGATGAATAGTCGATGGTACTGAACCTTAGTGTGGGGCTGGTGGCGTAATGGTTAGGGTGCTGTGCTCATGATCGGGAGGTTGTGAGTTCAAATCCCACTGAGACCCTTACTATGCCAAGACCCCTGAGCAAGGTCTCAACCACAAGTGTGCCTCTGTTCATCCAGCAGTATAAATGGGTCCCAGTAAAAATATACTGGGACGGTAACCTGCAATGGACTAGCATCCCATCCAGGGCGAGTTGAACTCCTGGTCGCTTCACGCTATGGAAACCGGGGATAAGCACCGGTCTGATGAGTCACTAGGCTCGGGTGTAAAAACCCAACAGACTTAGCTTACCTTAAATGAACCTTAGTGATGCCATCAACCAAATACGAGATTAATGGGGTAAAAGGGCACTTCAGAGCATCCGCTGTTTTCTGACTCCAGAAGACCCAACAGACCTGCATCATGGGAATCTATCTATCTCGTGCCTGAGTCATAGGACGACCATTGGCGACCCGCCATGAAGGACAACGCCCTGGTTATCATCTTCATAGAGGTTTTCTTGGCAGGATTAGCGCAGTGGTTTCCCATTGCCTTCTGCACAATGCGAACTTACGGGCAATTTAGAACGGCCTATTAACCTACTGTGCTTGTCTTTGGATTGTGGGAGGAAACCGAAGCACCTGGAGGAAACCCACGCAAGCACGGGGAGAACATGTAAACGCCACACAGAAACGACCAGGCCGGGAATCGAACCCAGCTTTCTTGCTGTGAGGCGGACGTGCTAACCACTACGCCACCGTGCCGCCATCATGGGAATACAGTTGTATAAATTACTATGCAGAAATGCACAGGGCTCTACATTTCCATATAGACTGAGACTGACCGCAACATCGTGCCATGGAAGTAACATCACAGAGTGAGATGTACAGTCATGCTTTTTTTCCTTTCTATTTGTACGTATGAGCATTCCTATACTCTTCAGAGGCAGCTAGCATGTTCAGTGGGTCACGTCGAAGGCTGGGTCAACATTACAAATGATAATTACAGACTTTTCTGTCATAGTAGATGCGAGTTGGAGGTTGAGGAAAATTTCTACAGGCCTCCATCTTCTCTATGCTAATGCATGACCTAAATATGAATGCAAGTATTCCTGACCTATTTACAAACTGGACAAGGGGTCATATTGTTGTTTTTAATTTGTTAGCTAGATATATTTAAATAGATGTTCGCTAAAGTGGTATAGGGCGCTGGATCGCTGATCCAAAGGTTGGGGGTTCGAGTCCCACTCTCCACAAGGTTGTCACTGTCCCCCCAGTGCGGCTAACTGGGTTATCAAAGGCGGGCCATGTCTCTCACTGTCTATGGTGAGAGGCATGTAAAAGAACCATTGCTGACTTTTGTAAAGAGTAGCTGCAAAGTCGTCAGCGTGTTTCTATCCCTTGCTAAAAGGGTTGTGACAGGAAGGGCATCCGACGTAAAAATCTCTGCCAAATTAAACGTGTGAATCAAAATGATTCGCTGTGGCGACTCCCGAGTAAAAGGGAAAAAGCCGAAAGGAAGACAGACAGATGTTCGCTAAAGTATACAACATTTATAATTGTATTTTTTTTACAGTAGAGATTTTGCGAACAGTATATTAACATGTTAGGTATTTAGAAAGCATGGCTACTACCTCATGTAATTAATAAACTTAGCGAATAAACTAGCGAGCCTCCTAGCTAATTAGATAGTCGCCTGGCTACTAAATCCACGGTAGTAATTGTGATTAAACCACAGAGCTTCATAAATGGTTCTTTACACTGTATATCCTGTCTATGAGAAATACCACTATATAAAACTAGCATTTGAGTAATAATAACTAATTACAGTTAGCTACAGACAGCCTTTTAATACAACTCGTGTCCACAAAGAGATACAGCCTCAGGGTTTCTAACATTTCCATTTTAAGAAGGCAGAAGTCCTCATTTCTTTGTATTATACATTTCAGAGATCGTTTTTGCAGTTGTAGAGCGTGGGAGTCTGCGGTTTGGCCACGTCAACTGTGGTCCTCTCCCCTCTTGCTCTGCTACAGGCTGGAACAGCTTGGCTAGGTCACCCGGTCAGTGCCGGCCTCCTAATTACCACACTCCCTCTGCTGCCTCTGATGCTTAATGACACATTTGCAAATTAATTCTTTGAGCCTGACCACAATTAACATATGGAGCAAGATTTACACCCGGCCACCCCCAGAGCAGCAGAGACAGACAGTAATTGGAAAGGTCTGGCCAGATGTAGAGGCAAGTCTTGAGAGGTTACGGGAGAACAGGGCACCTTGTCGAATTGAGATGACGTAAAAGGCTAGCTTGTGTCCCCTTTCAGATAGTCTTTACTAGTAGTGATGGCTGAAAGGATGGAAATTGGCAAGAGCTTTGATTTTGCTGCCGTGACGAGATGAAGGTATTTTAAGAAGATGTCTGAAATGCTACACATCAATTCCAGCTACTAATTTACATTGCTTTGGTAATGTAAATTACCAAATGTTATGAGTGTTTTGAGAATGTTTTTAAGAAACAACATTCCTGCAGACATATAAGTAGTGTTCGTAACTTTCTGCAGGATGAAGATGGCTTTGTCAGTAAATGTTTTGGTTTGGAGCTGTGCTAGGTGTAAGTATAGAATAACTGTAATCATAAAAGGCTTTTTCGAAGTAATTCACCAACATTTCTGAAGTAAACATTGGTATTTCAAACACTTTTAGGTCATTTTCATGATGGCTAGATTGTCATATCAATTTGATGTACTTATTAGCAAACCAAAACTGTTAAAAATTTAAATATTTCTAAGTATCTGGCTAATGCTTTACTGTATGTCTGCATTGCCCAACAACATTGATGTCACAGCTTTCTTGACTTTTGAGCAACACGTTTATTACTGAGAGTACTTATGACTACTTGGCGTACTCCGTTGATTTTTAGCTTGAGGGTGATGTTAGGTGTAATTACAGAGTGTATATGTAGTCATTCAAAGTCTTTTTTTTTTTTTATTATTATTAATTCCCCAACACTTTTGAGGTAAATGTTTCCAACTACAGTACAGTGGTAGTGGGGCCGGTGGTGTAGTGGTTAGGGTGCTGGGCTCATGATCGGGAGGTTGTAGGTTTGAATCCCAGTTAGACCCCCACTGTGCTAAGACCCCTGGGCAAGGTCTTAACCACAAGTGTGCCTCTGTTCATCCAACAGTATAAATGGGTACCAGTAAAAAATATACTGCGAAGGTAACCTGCGATGGACTAGTGTCCGATCCAGGAGGAGTTGAACTCCTGGTCGTTTCACGCTATGGAAACTGGGGATAAGCACTGACTGGCCTGATGAGCCTCTGGGCTCAGGTGTAAAAAGCCCAACAGATTTTACCTACAGTACACTCACCTTGTGAAATTAATCCATTCCAGAGCCTTTTTCTTCACCTGGATTTTTCGTAGATTGAACTGCATTTTACATGTAAGACGTGTGATTCATTCCAAGGCCCCCAATACTACCCCCTAACCCCTTTAAAAATGATAAAAGTATACCTTTTAAGACCTCCTTCTGCTTCAATATTGTACCGATGGTAGACGGGTTTGGCTATATTACTTTGCAATATTACTCAACTGCATGCCACGAGCCCGCTTCTTCTTTTCACTCGCACCGGAAATCACACGCGCGCATGTGTGTGTGTGTGTGTGTGTGTGTGTGTGTGTGTGTGTGTGTGTGTATGTGTGTGTGTGTGTGCGTGTGTGTGCGCATGTGTGTTGATCATGTCTTCTTAGCAGAGTTATAATCTTACAAATGTTTATGGAAGGTTAAAAACCAGTAACTCTGTCCTTTACAAGAAAAGCATTATGGGAGATGCAGCTCCATAATAGCCAATGGGAGGGAAGTGCGTCATCCCTCCTAGCCAATGTGAGTCCAGTGGGGTGGGATGTTGGGACATGTAGTCAGTGGGAGAGCAATTTGTGCATTGTATGAATATTTGAATGGCGCTTTTGAATGTTTGAATGGCGCGTTTCGTAAGGAGAACTTGTTTCGTATTGAGGGACAAAAAATTTAGGAAAATGTTTTTCGTAAACCAGATTTTTCGTATTATGGGACTATCGTAAGGTGAGGTACCACTGTATTTTATCATTTTCATGGTTGCAAGGTAGATATATTGAATAAAGGTACAGACGCTGCCCGACTTACATTTTTAATTGGTTCCGGACGGCCGAACGTAAGCTCATACTGTACTATACATCCATAAATACCATTACCGTATCTCATAAAACACCCCTAAATCAATTATTATAAACATAACATTGTAAAATAATATCAAATATATCAAATGATATCAACATTAATTTCAAATAAGTCACTTATTTATACCGAGTCTCTTTACATGAAGCTTAAAACAGCCAATCAACGCTTACAGTATGTGAGGCGCTCAATACCGAAGGTGGTGTACTTGCAAAAGTAGTGTACTTGCTGTGGGTTATACAGACTTCCGGTCTTTCAAGTGCACAAGGGTGCCATTGAACTCGTTTAGAACACAGCCTGCACGTGAATCCCAGCAAAGCGGAGAATTCTTTCTTTTGTGTAAGTCAGTAAGTAAACTTTATTCAAGAGATGCATACAAAGAACAAGTACAAATCCTAATGAATATTAATATAAAAATAAGTATACACTCTTAGGATTCTGCTAAAAGATAATAAATATCTGTAATTGTTCTGTAATTTGTGCATTCGGGTTTTCATTCATATTACAACTCTTTTTGCTTAACTGAGTATGCATGGTAGATTGTGCGGATCTGAGCAGATAGTTAATTCATCTCTGTGTATCAGACTCGTGACATTGATTATATTTATGTGAATTTACTTCCGGCCTATGTAATTTGGACATAATTTTCTAGTTCACCAGCAATAGTTCTCCACTAACAAAAAGCGTTGTGATGCAAATCATGATTACAATATCACAGTACTGCAGAAATGTCATTCTCACCTCCTTACAACCTAACCCTATAATACTCAAACACATAAATAAATTAACAGTTTTATTTTGGCACGTCAACATATTCATGTTTTCTGTTTATTCCTCAGCTGCTTGTCCTGTTTGATGGACAGTCTGGGAATAACAAAGAACCACCTACTGTTGAAGGAAAATCCAGATCATTCCAGGTCTTCGGTTATACCTGTTTTTTGGATGTGCGTTCTGTCTCTCTGCTTTACTCATCCTTCTACACACCCGTCTTTGGTTACTATTTGCCTCTTTTTGGAACTTGACTGTCCTTTCCTCTTTTCATCTTAATCACGCTTTTCCCACTTCTCCCACTCTCCCTGCCAGCTTTATTCACACCCTCTTATGTCTGATGAATTCCACGCTTTCCCTCCTTGATCAGACATTTGTGTGTGTGTGTGTGTGTGTGTGTGTGTGTGTGTGTGTGTGTGTGTGTGTGTGTGTGTGTGAGAGAGAGAGAGAGAGAGAGAGAGAGAGAGAGAGAGACATGAGTGCTGCTCTCCAGAGTCCTCTTAAGGCCTTTGAATCACGGTCTGACTCATTACACACATCCACAGGGGCCGCTGCTGCCTCCGGCCGGCATTGGAAAGCAGTCGATAACAGAATGTAGCTCACTGTGTGAAACTTACTGTATCTCCTCACATTACTTTTTAGGAATCATCACCATCACTAGCCCAACCAGCTGCTCCTTGACCAACCTAAGATCTATCACACTCTTCAGAATTCTTGAACAACACAGACCACCCTGCCTAATATTGGGCTTCTTGACCAACCTGAAGCTCCTCATCCAGACTTTGGATTCTTGATAACCTCCAAGCCTATAGCTTATTGCCTCATCTCAGACTTCACTATCAACCCCATATTGGGATTTCTTTCCCACCCTGGGACTTGCTATCCCACTCCATTCTAGGACTTCTTGCCCACTATGAGGGATTTCTTGCTAAACGTGAGACTTCCACCCTAGTCAAGATTTTTCTTTTAAGGTTTGTTGTCCAACTTAAGGCTTCATGCTCACTCTAAGGTTTCTTAAGCGACACAGCAGGCTTCTTGTCCAGCTTGGGATACAGATTTACTGTATTCCTGAATGTACTCCATCCAGGGGATTCATATCCTTGTTGTCTTTCCCCAACCAGGGCTCTTCCAGCCAATCCTTGGTTCTTGATTAATCCTAAGAGCTATCTGGCCTGGCGGTTCATGTGAGAGATTTTTAGTATTTTCAGGGCCGAGAATTTTAGCTTATCTTTGTTTTCACTTGTTTCCGTAGAGATGGATGAGGAAGCGCCCAGAGGGAACACACAATAGCAATCCCATTTAACCGGTTATGACAATCCTCAGCGCCTGACTCACCGAGTGCAGTGTGTATGCATATCTACAGCGGCTGCAGACACATAGATCGACACAAATAAGGTTTGCATCTTTCACATTTTAAAACAAATTAGTGTCATAATCTTCTTCTTTTACTTTCGGCTGCTCCCTTCAGGGGTCGCCACAGCAAATCATCCGCCTCCACCTCACCCTGTCCTCCGCATCTTCTTTTCTGACTCCAACAACCTTCATGTCTTCCTTCACCACATCCATAAATCTCTTCTTCGGTCTTCCTCGAGGCCTTCTGCCTGGTAGTTCCAACCTCAGCATCCTACTGCCAATATACTCACTATCCCTCCTCTGTACATGTCCAAACCATCTCAATCTAGCCTCTCTGACTTTGTCTCCAAAACATCTTACGTGGGCTGTCCCTCTGATATACTCATTTCTGATCCTATCCATCCTCGTTACTCCCAGGGAGAACCTCAACATTTTCATCTCCGCTACCTCCAGCTCTGCCTCCTGCCTTTTCCTCAGCGCCACTGTTTCTAAGCCATACAACATCGCTGGCCTCACCACCATCTTGTACACTTTTCCCTTCATTCTTGCTGACACTCTCCTATCGCACATCACACCGGATACTTTTCTCCAACCATTCCAGCCTGCCTGCACACGCTTCTTCACCTCTTTTCCACACTCTCCATTGCTCTGGATTGTTGAGCCTAAGTACTTAAAATCCTCCACCTTCGTTATCTCTGCTCCCTGTAACATCACCGTTCCTCCTGGGTCCTTCTCATTCACACACATGTATTCTGATTTTCTGAGGCTAACCTTCATTCCTCTCCTTTCCAGGGCATACCTCCACCTCTCGAGATTTTCCTGCACTTGTTCTCTGCTCTCACTACAGATCACGATGTCATCTGCAAACATCATAGTCCATGGAGATTCTTGTCTCACCTCGTCTGTCAGCCTGTCCATCACCATAGCAAACAAGAAGGGGCTCAGAGCTGACCCTTGATGCAGTCCCACCTCCACCTTGAATTAGTCGGTCACACCGACAGCACACCTCACCACTGTCTTACATCTCTCATACATGTCCTGCACCACTCTAACATACTTCTCTGCCACTCCAGACTTCCTCATGCAATACCACAGTTCTTCTCTTGGCACCCTGTCATATGCTTTTTCCAGATCCACAAAGGCACAATGTAGCTCCCTCTGACCTTCTCTGTACTTCTCTATTAACATCCTCAAGGCAAACATTGCATCTGTGGTGCTCTTTCTTGGCATGAAACCAAACTGTTGTTCACAAATGCTGACCT
>CM045728.1:103079314-103094314 GCA_024760905.1 Plotosus lineatus
TTATAGCTTGAATTACTTGTAATTCCTTCGACCTGGCATTAGCATTAGCATTAGCATTACTTCCTAATTTACATATGACCAAATAGGTCTTTAAATAAACAATGAAGTATCTCATCACTGTTGCTTTTTAGCCGTATTCACTGTAATCACTATAAAAACCTCGGGACTTATTAGATCTGGTTACTAATTGGAAACCTTGAGCTGAGACATGCTGAACAAAGCCCCTCTGCATTCTCGCGGTATCTGAAAATCGTAAAACAGACGTGTTTATGTGCTGACCTGTACTTTTTCATGGGTCATAGAGACATCTGACAAGAAATCTATAAGAATGGATTAGTGTGGGAGTTTTCCTCCAAACACTATCACTGTAGGTTATGCTATATACCATCCGAACCCTTTCTCTGAGTTATCTGGAACACGGTGATCGGTTTCGCATCCTCAAAAGGCCTGAGGTATGTAATCCATATCAGGTCAATGCCAACACTTAACCCTGGTATGAGCGTCATGAGTTATTTCTGTGCTGTCTAATGCACCTGTAGTACGCTTGTATTAAATCCACATGCCATAAGAGCACAGAAATACACCAGAAGCTTAGCATTGCTAAAATTTTCATACAGGAATGGATTATACAAATATATTTCATCTGGACATGGCGAGGGCGGCGTGGTGGTGTAGTGGTTAGTACAGCCGCCTCACAGCACGAAGGTCCTGGGATCAATTCTCAGCTCGGGCGTTTCTGTGTGGAGTTTGCATGTTTTTCCCGTGCTTGCATCGGTTTCCTCCCACAGGCCAAAAACCATCACAGTAGGTTAAATGGCTGTTCCAAATTGCCCGCAGTTGTGATTGGGAGTATGAATGGTTGTGTGAGTGTTGGCCCTGTAATGGCCTGGTGAGCTCTCCAGGGAGTACCCCGCCCTCATCCAGAGTTGGCAGAGATGTGTGTCAGCCTCCCTGCAACCCTAATTAGGATTAAGCGGTTCAGAAAATGAATGAATGAATGCGCAATCCGAAAGATATCACAACCATCTGGACAGTGAAATTGACTGTGCTGAGGGGAGGGAGGGATGTTGCTGCCTTCACCCTGTCAGTAATGAATGACAGTAAGCTCAAGTATGTTGAACAGGGTAGTTAGCACTTTGCCCTGTAACATTGCACGTGTAGAACCATCAATCCCAATTTAGGGTGGCCCAGTGGTATAGTTCTGAGCACGTCTGCCTCATATGTCCTGAGTTCGAGTCCCTTTGTCATGGGATGAATGCGTATATCTTAATTTAGTCCAGGCGGGTTCAACAGCTAGACAAGTTTAAAGGGGGTGAATATTCATACAAGAAACTGTACATCTAGCTTGTTTTTGAAAACTGTCATATATACAGTGCTGGGTGACTATTTTTTCCACCCGTCATTATATACTGTACTCTGTTTATGTTAGATTTACGATCGCTAAGCCTAGCGATGCCCCACATGAACCAAAATGTTGGAAATCATCCTGAATCCAGAGTTTGATTCGAACCATCCCTCAAATCTACTCGGGTTTTCTTCCTAATCCGAAGCCTTGTCCTTGGTAGAAATTTCGTGAAAATACACACACACATATATAATCCTGCTAACGAACAAACACACAAACTGATGGTAAAACATAACCTTCTTGACGGCGGTAACTTAGCGGCTGTACAATTTTCAGGTTCACTGGCTATGCTAGTTATATTATGCTAATCTTTCTCTTTGGTCATGATTTTTTACTTTGTCTTGGCATGCATAACATACAGCAGTATTTATGTGCACCCACCGATCCATACACACACACACACACACACACACACACACACACACACAGATGGAGGGTCATACAAGCCACCCCTCTGTTCTACAGTAAGTCATTAAAGCTCTGAAGCCTAGCGCAGTGCTAATTGCTTTTATTCAGCTCTGTCGCCGCTAATCAAATTAAATTGGCTATTAAGAGAGAATTAAAATGTACAGCTGGCTACTCCTCCAATGACTTATTGTGCCTGGTTGGACCCTAATTTGCCAGGCAGCCTGTATGTGTGTGTGTGTGTGTGTGGGGGAGGGGATACAGATGGTTGTTGAACAGGTGTGACTTCCACACAGCCACAGCAAATGGGGTCAAGTGAAAAAAGCTGTGACATTTCAGCCACGATTCTGGTTTGTATTGTAGGTGTGTGTGAGTGTGGGTTTCTATTTTAGTATGTAGGTGTCATAGGCCAGAGTGCGTAGTATTGATAATACACACGCTGCTCAGTCACAGATGGAGTATTGTTTAGATCATGTTAGATCGGTTTCATGGCTTTGCTACTACGTAGGTGGACAGAGTCATCCTGGAGGCTATGGGCTAATTACAGCTATTTAGATAGTACCCACAGCTAACATCCCCTGCTTTCATATACTGACTCGTTTGATTTTAAAGGATTGGAGGTGATGGACTCATTCATTCATT
Organism: Plotosus lineatus; assembly: GCA_024760905.1. Taxonomy (NCBI): domain Eukaryota; kingdom Metazoa; phylum Chordata; class Actinopteri; order Siluriformes; family Plotosidae; genus Plotosus; species Plotosus lineatus. The sequence continues at coordinate 103,081,767 of CM045728.1, forward strand.
CATTCATTCATTCATTCATTCATTTGCCCAAATAATTCTACTAGGGCTGTGGAAAGCCTAGAGACTGTCTCAACTGATCCTGGGTGAAGGTGGGTGAATGGCAAATGGCAAATTCTGGTGGACTTTGGTGGAAGTCTCTCAAAGATGGCTAGTGTTAGTATTAAAGATTTCTCAGTATTCATAGATAAGATCAGACTGGCTCATGTTAGCGAGATAGCAAGTGTTAGCACTAGGAGTTTGATTATTCATAGATGACCAAAAACATCTGTCAAGTTAGCCCATGCTAGTTACATAGCTAGTGTCAGTATTAAAGATTTGTTGGTATTCATATAAATATGTGGTTGAACTGATCTGGTGCTTGGCCAATTGCAAATTTCAAAACGTTCTAAAAATGGAAGCCACGTCCTCTCAAGATTCTCAGATTAGCTCCCTGGTTATCAGGTATTCCATGCTGACCCTAGAAAGATAAAAATGAATAATCTGCCATCATCTACTGTGATAATAATTCCGGCTATGTCACACCAAGGCTTAAGATAGCTAGTTTTCCTCGGCAGCTAACATTAGCACAAGTTAGTTTATTAGCAGATATGGATTTGTCCCACCTATAATAATGAAATGTAATGAAAGACCGTAGACCAGTGGTTCTTAACCTTGTTGGCGGTACTGAACCCCACCAGTTTCATATGCTTATTCACCGAACCCTTCTGTAGTGAAAAATAAAATATGATTTTTTTTTTTTTCAAATTCAAGACATCGGTATAAGTTTTTACTGGGGCACCAAAATGAACCGTGCATTAACACCACTGTGTTCAAAGAACAAAACCAATACAATGCATGAATTCCCCCCATCACAACAACATACATTTTTATGTGAGGTGTGCATCTGAGTGTGTGTATTTGTTTTATTTACATCTTATGCATTATTTTTGAATGTTTAATCGTTATTATAAGCATTTATAGTATTGAATATGTATTTATTGATATTATATACACATATACATGTACGTATACGTCAGTCAGCACAGGGTTGATTCGACTTTGCAAATCATGCAGATAGGACGCTGACTAATATCACGCTCCGTTATATATGTGAAGCTATGTTGTACATATTCGTCCGACCACTTTGTTTTTTTACTCGGCATAGTATGGAATAAAACATTAAGAAAGAAATCACACGACATACCATAACAACAGTCACAATTCGACTACTGAGCACATCAAATTTCCTGCAGCACAGATTGGCCAAGCAATGTAGCGTGATCACCTGCAGCCAGTGATGGCCAAGCGGGGCGTGTCATCATGAATATGAGTCAGATGTGTGTCTTGACCGCTGCCGAACCCCTGAGACTGACTCACCGCACCCCTAGGGTTCGATCGAACCCAGGTTAGGAACCACTGCCGTAGACGAAGGAACGTTCGAAGGGGTATTTGTATAAAATGTTATTAAAAGTAAATACATTTTCCATGAAAGCACACATTTGCTTTTTTATTTCAGTTTATATGGAAAGTGAGGTATGTACAAACAACAAGCTGTTTGTTGAAGTATTTATTTCTTCTGAATTGTTATGTTTGCATTATGCAGGCAATTGGAACAAAAAACATACGAGTACATAAATTGTGAAATTATTTTCCAGAATAAATTTTTGTCATACACAATTACCGATTCAAACAACATTTGAGAAGTAAAAGTACAGTTGGCCCCCTTCTTACGAAAACCCCTGAATATGAAAAATTCTTTCGAAACAATCTTTTCTTACGAAAAGTGCCAAACGCGCCATTCAAACATTCAAACAATGCACGAGTTACTCTCTCATTGGCTGTCTCCCAACATCCGGCCCCGCTGGCCTCCCATTGGCTAGGCGGGATGATGCAGTAGTTCCAACTTTGTTCAAGTTTGTGTGTGAACCGTGTTCATGTTTGTGTGTCATTCCAACTGTATTTTATGACTCAGGCTTTTAACCTTTCATAAACATTTGTAAGATTATAACTCTGCTAAGAAGATATGGTCAACACACGCACACGTACGCACATGCACATGCGTGCACACGCGTGCACACACACACACACACACACACACACACACACACACACACACACACACACACACACACACACACACACACATATGCGCGTGTGATTCCCAGTGAAAGTGATTTCCGGTGCCATGGTCATTGTAAGATTTTAACTCTGCTAATAAGACATGGTCAACACGAAGTAAGTACCTTAAAAGCTATGCTTTTATATTTTTAAAGGGTAGTCTTGGGAGCCTTGGAACGAATCATGCATTTTACATATAAAATGCACCTCTACTTACAAAAACTCCAGGTTCCGAAAAACGTGCTGAAACGGATTAATTTTGTAGGGGGCTGACTGTATAGTAACACCTGGCTGTACATGAGAGTAGCTGCTATGGTTATCGCTAGTGTTTGAAGGCTTCTAGCTCGCTGGACAACATGTACTCCAACCAGTTTGCTCCACATACAGTATGTAAATCCCTGGCTAAAGGGAAGAAAGAGTGGTAGATGCAGTGAGTGAAAGACTTTAAAGGCCTTTAAAGGAGGATAGTTATAAGGCTAAGTCGTGCCCTCCTCCTTCTGTAATTAGGAGCAAATGGCAAAAGAGAAAGTCATTACCACCCATAGGGAAGGTAGGAAACCACTGGAAAGATAGGACTTCACTCTTATTTTTTTCCCCCTCCAGCAAATCATCAGCTGTTGAGAAGTATTTAAAGTGAAGTGGCTTTGAGTGCCATATCTTCAAAGTACTTTAAAATAGGCCAAACTTTTGTGCATACGCTCTTGCTTAGTTTTGAAACCAGTAAAAAAAAAAAAAAAAAATCAATGTCCCCTTTATTTCACTCTGAGAGTCGAGCAGTGGGTGGCTGTTAGACGAGGGTGCAAGCGTCTGCTGAACGTTCTCCCAGGCGTGGAGAAACAGCCATGTTTTCCTTCATCACTTCCTGTGCTCTCAGCATGATGCCGACGTGTGAAGAGACAGAGAGAACCGTGGGCTGGAACTACAGCTGTAAACATCGCTCTTCAGCCTGCCCCAAGATTTCTGACAGGATTCTCATTCCAATAAAATTTAATAATACTCGCTGCTTCCGATAGCTAGCTATCATAGCGTGACCTAACCTGACAAAACAAAAAATTTAATTACCAGTGCTAACACTAGCCTGCTAGTTAACATGAGCTGATCTGACATGATATCTGTTATATTAATTAATACATAAAATCTTCACTGCTAACAATTGCCAGCTTGCTGGGGTACGCTAACCTGACAGGATTTTAAGCTAATACCCAAAATATTTATGTTACAGCTAGTAAAACATGAACAATATGAGCTGACAGGATTTGAACTTCAAATCGTCAGTGCTAATTCTGCACAGTTTGCTTGCACAGGCCACCCAGACAACATTCAAGTCATTTTGTAAATATTGAATACTTTTTTTAATGGTAATATTATGTACGTAGCTGGCTAACATGATTTACAGTGACAGGTTTTTAAAACATTTTTAATGAATTCCTTTAATCAAGATTGTGAATACTATTTAGCTGGCTAGCGTGAATTAATCTTACGGAATATTGATTTAATGTTACTTCCTGTGTGTAATAGACTTGGTTACAGGATGCGTCATTGTGGATATACTGTGTGTATATATATATGTCAGTTTTCCTTAAATTTCTTCTGTAAATTGGTTTAAAGGCACATTAACGGTTTAATACGGAGGATTATGGTGCTTCCATGACTGTGGGCAGAGCTTTTCTCTGGTTCTCTTTGCTCGATTCTCTCTTCTTTCTTTCCATCTGTCTCTAGTGGCATACTATCGTGAATTTAAGCCTCCAACCCCCCTCTTGTGATCTCTCGCTCTGAGCTAGGCTTAAGGAGAACAGTAGCTGGATGTGATTCCGCTAATAGCTCGCGCTTGTGAAACCTAGTGACAGAGTCGGAGAGGATTACCGCTCTATCGGTATCTGTTTATTGATAGATAGGAGCAGCGATAAAGTACATACTGTAAGAGGGAGTGTGACATTCCAGTATTGTCCATCTGTTTTGTTTTATTCTCATGGACAGTGTAGTGCTTTAGGCCTGTTTATGTGGATTTATGAGCAACAAGGAAGTGCTGCTATCAGCAATGTTGTGCAGGCCGACTGAAAATAGATATAACGTCTTGAAAGTAGTTACTGTACATCCCATAAATTGAAGTGCACACAGGTATTCAGTGTGCAAACAGAAGAGAAGAGAGAGAGAAAGAGTAAGAGAGTCAGATAATAAAATGACAAAAAAAAAAAAAAAATCAAATCAAAAAATGAGAATTCTTTTCCTGCATTCCAATCCCCAAAGATTTATACAGATTGTCAGAAAACTCTCAGTAATATGAAAAAGATTAACAAATTTTGTCATATTTGTAGAGTTCAAAGATTTTAATTGAATCACTGTCATGCCACAGCTAATCAGTGTCTGTGTGTGTGTTTGATCTGGGCTGAAAGGAGAGCGAGAGCGAGAGAGAGAGAGAGAGAGAGAGAGAGAGAGATGAGCAGATCATGGCTGATGGATGCCACTCATGAGGAAAAGAGAGAAAGCGAATGATGAGTAGTGATGCTACAAGCCTCCATATGGAGAGGATGGTCTATTGGCTGGTTGGCACTGGGGTACAGGACTGCCCCGCCGGCCTGGCATGGGCTCATGAAGCCTGGGCACTGAACAGGGGGAGGCCTGGGGCACTGGGACAGATTTAGATGTAGTGCGCCAACTCTGGGCTCAGTGGGAAGTGGCGGGAGATGGCTGGCAGGCCGGTGACAGCCATATGGAGGGCAGGTTGGCACTTTGGCAGTGACTCCAGCATGCACCTGCAGTAGAAGCAGGCTCACGCCAGGAGTTGCCCCGCCCCACCACCAGATTTCATTTTTAACTCCACTTCTTTTCCCATTACCCCCCCTGTGTTCTTTATTGACCCACCAGCATTGCTCACAGCCAGTGGGGAGGAATGCAAACACAAGAGGCCTCTCTTTTTTTTCTTTCTTTTTCTCTCTTCTTCTACCTCCTCCTTCTTTCTGGACCTCACACTCCTTAACCCCACAGCATTCTCTTATGTTTCTTCAGGCCATGCTGCACTTTTAGTATAACAAAGCAAGTGACTCAGTTACTGAATTAGTCTGACAAGCTAACCTGACAAGATTTTTTTTTTAAATTATATTCATAAGCTTATAATTAATTGATGCCATTATTAGCTGCCTAATATACGGTAAGATGATAGAACACTTAGGTCACATCTATGAATACTCAAAACCTTTACTGCTGAACACTAGATAGCTGGCAAGCATGAGTTAAATTGACGGGATACTTAAATCATATAAAAACACTCTAAATATTTAATGGAAACAGTAGCAGGCTAGCCAACATCACATGACTATCCCCACCTTTTATGCTGCCCTTATCTTACATAACTGTTTATAACTGTACATACTGCACATACTATATATATATATATATATATATATATATATATATATATATATATATATATATATATATATATATATATATATATATATATATACAGTGATACCTCTGCTCACGAACATAATTGGTTCCCAGAAAGTGTGTGTAAGGCGAAAAGTTCGTCTTCCGAACATTTATTTCCCATAAGAAACCATTAAAATGAGAATAATCCGTTCCCAGGTCCCCATAAAACATAATTTTCTACTAAATAAGCCTTAAAACTACACAAAAATATACCTTATTTTATGTATAATAAATGTGCTATTGTATTGTAATTAAAGAAATAAACTGTACTGTATAATAAAGTCGTTTTATTTACCTTTGTGATGGTAGTTGATGGCTTGATGGAATGGAGTGGGAGGAGGAGGGAGGGAGGGACTTACTGTTTGGAAGGAGTGTTTGGAAACACCTACTGTTTGGAAACACCCTTAGCCACACACGCACCCTTAATAGCTTCCTTGTTCTTAAGGATGGTGGTAGACTTAGCGTACTGGTACTGGGACGCTGAGTCACACAAACGCACACCTCGTTCGTGTTTTTCAATGATCTCCGCCTGTAGTGGGGTCTTTTTCGGTCCCATAATAGCAAAAGTACACTCAATATGGTCCAAAATGTCTATCAAACCCAAACCACATCCGCATTCAAAGAAAGGGCTGTGACGAACTGTGACGCCGTGAGCGTGCGTCAGCTTCTCGTGGCCGCCACCATGGCGCTGTTCGACCGCGTGGTTTGATTCGTCCGCCGAAAACTAGTTCGTCAGCAGAGACAATATGCTCGCAAATTTAATGTTCTTGAGGCGAAAAGTTCGTGAGCTTAAGCGTTCGTCAGCGGAGGTTTTACTGTATATATATATATATATATATATATATATATATATATATATATATATATATATATATATATATATATATATTGCACTTGCTGTGCTCCCTGCACTTCTGATTGGACAATAAACTGAATTTCATTACCCTGTATTTATACATGTTTAATGACAATAAAGTTGAATCTAATCTAATCTAAAAACAGGAGCTAACTTGACAGGATATTTAAATCATATCTATTAATGCTCAAAATCTTAAGTGCTAATACTAGCCAGTTAGCAAACATAAGATATCTTAACAGAATATTTAAGAACTGTTCATGAATACGTAAAATCTGTAATACCGATACTAGACAGCTAGCTAGCATAAGATAACTGACAGGGTGTTTCGGTCATATTCGTCAATAATCAAAATCTTTAGCGCTTACACTAGCTAGTTAGCTAATAGTAACGAACCTGACGGGATTCTCAGTCTTATCTCTGAATACGAACAAATCTTTAATGCTAACCCTAGGCCGCCTAGCTAATATGCAATAACTCAACAGGATTTTAAGTCATATTCATATTCATATTCAAGTCGTATTCATATAGCTAGCTAGTTGCCATGAGACAAATGTAAACAGACGGCTATATTGAGAATAAAGAGGCAGAAGAACACACTTTATTTATGCTTGGCATTAATAATTAAGTATAACTATAAAAATGTGACAACTTGTGGTAATGTCTTGTTGTTTAATCGTTGTGTGTAATTATAAATTTCAGGGATGTTTTATCAATTAATAAGCTGGATTGCTCATACACAGTATATTGCGAAAGATTTGGTGTCTGCAATACGTAATTTGAACTATTTGCTTTTGCACTCTAATTAGTGACGGCTTCAATATTGTGCCTTAACGAGGTCCATGCATCCGGGCATGCGCACAATTTTCTGTGTGGGAGTCTTTATTTGCATACGTTTCTGTACTATGTTCTCTCTCTTTCTCTCTCCACCCCTTTCATTGTGTGTGTGTGTTTGAGCTTGTTTTGTGTGTGGTAGAACAGTTCAGAGGTTACGGATCCTCTCAGCAGTGCATCTCTCTGAAGGCCAGTAATATTAACGAGGAAGCTAAGTGCAGCAGACAACTGTGGGCACACTCGCAGGGCTCGGCGAGAAGACGAGGTGACTGCTATTGAACTCTTGTGCTGCCCGAGACAAAAATAAACACTTGCCAAACACCCGCGCAATTTGTCTTCTCCACCGACAAGCGATATGAAAAAGAGGGGGGGAAACCATCTTTGAAAAAACTGAGATTGAATGTGTTAACTCCTGGAGGCCAAAAAAAAAAAAAAAAAAAAAAAAAAAAGGAGAAAGAAAAAGAAATAAGAGCAAACAAAACCGGCAGTGTTTAATTGGATTGAACGGCTTTGGTACTAATGAGCTGTTAATTGGCTTTTGTACTCTGCTCTCCCACTTCTCTTCTCACCATGCAGCGTTCAGCTTCCCTGTGTTACAAACAAACACGGCGAGGAGATGAGGTGCAATCGCATATTCCTGCTGAGGGGGGAGTAAATTTAGCTTCTATTGAATTAGTATGGATTAAATTACAGAAATGTCTTGACTCGAGCATTTTGCCCTGTCACATGTGAACTGAATCTCCTTTGACTCCACGATCATAATGCGATCACGGATCAGCCGAATATACGCCAGTGCACAGCTAATGTAATGTCAGGGTTGCTTGATGGTTCTTTTTGAGTACAGTGCGTTCAGCTCTATTCTTGGTGTATCCGTGAACATCCCAATGCATACCCTAAAGATTTGCACCTTCCAAAAATAGTTCAGTGCTTCAGCAAACAATTGCACCTGGACACGGTAGACCTGTTCTACTCATAATGACGTTTCTGTTGAATATCCCTTCTGCAGAGCTTCAGTAGGCAGAATGATGGTGTGGTGGCATTAAGGCACGTCTGCTTCATGGTAAAAAGCTCCTGGGTTCACGTCCAAGGCTCATCAAGGGTATTTCTGTGTGAAATTTAAATGTTCTCCCCATGCTTGCGTGGGTTTCCTCTGGGTACTTCAGTTTCCAACCACAGTTATAAGACATGCACATTTGGCTAACTGGTTGTAACAAAATGTGTGTGTGTGTGTGTGTGTGTGTGTGTGTGTGTGTGTGTGTGTGTGTGTGTGTTTGTTTGTTTGTTAGCACTGATTTTTTTGAGTCTTGTTCCTCTCATGTTTTGTTTTTGTCTCATATTAAGGAATTCAGCTCATTAGTGCCATGTAGTATTTTTAAGAAGCCTATATGAATAAAATTGAAAAGACTGACCATGAGGTGGCACTAGGACCAAGATACACCCCTTATGCCTCTTCCCATATATCCAGATGGCACATAGCGAGAGCCAGGAGACCGTACGAGATTGCTGCGGTTCACTGAAGCCGAGCCGAGAAAAAGGCACAGGCTTGGGTTCAGCTGGTTCAGAGCCGCTGATTGGCTGAACCACCTGTCCGTTCTGTGGGTTGTGTGTTCCAGCGTGCTGTGGAGCGGGCATCACCATGCTGGTGCCATCCGAATGAGCAGATGTTGTCATGTAGCTGGCTGCTGGGCATTCTGGGCTGTGTGTGTTGACTGAACGGTGGGCCAGTATGGGCAGAGCCAAAGACCAGTGGCCTTCATCACGCCCCTGTCAGTCTGAGTTTGTTCTGAGTGAGCTGTGGCCTTTGGAGGAAACTGCCGACAAACTAACACCTTGCTCTCTTTCTCAAGAGGTAATTACCCACTTGGGAGACTTAATAATATTAAAGTATTAAGATGTGGTGTGGAAATAATTCCTGCCTCTTTAATTATGCAGATATTTCATGAATATGCAAATTAGGAAACGCCTCCTGTTTGAAGTAGCTCGTCAGCTAGTTAACTGTGAGTAACTTGAATTTGTTTTGTTTTCAGCAATTTACTTATTTTCAAAGCCTTCAAAATATATACAGTTACCATGACAACCATGATTTTTATTTATCATTAATGTGCGACATGCTAGCTGGCTAACAATGTTGGAATTGTAGTTATCATACCCCACTAACACGAAACACTCAAACCAGTTTAGATATGCATAGCCCTGCCCTTAAAAAGCCCTGGCCCTTATTGGACAGAAATATGAAATGCGTCTAGGTTTCCTGTCCTTCATGATGTGGGTTTAGTGCGAGGTTCACAATAAACACTCACCTGAAGAAATAATATCAATATCCAGAACCATTAATTATTTAACCATCAGGTATTGGTGGTGTAATGGTTAGTAGACACACCTCACAGAAAGAAGGTCCTGGGTTTGAGTAAGGGATTCAGTGAGAATGTATTTGTGTGAAGTTTGTGTGTTCTCCCCATGCATGTGTGAGGTTCCTTAGGGTTCTCCATTTTCCTGTGACAGTCCAAAGACATGGCCTTTTCAAATGGCCCCGAGGTGTGGGAGTGTGAATGGTTGCATTTGTTTTGCCCTGCAGGGGACTGCTGAGCTGTCCGGGCAGACCTTTGCTCTGAGGTGGTTGAGCTAGGCTCCAGCCTCCCTACAACACCAGTAGGATTAATGAATGAAAAAAATGTTTTTGGGTCTCATTGCTTTGGAAAGCTATTTTGCCTACAATTTATCAACAATAAATATTTAACATAAATATTTCAGGATATAATTTTTTTTTCTATTCACACTAAATGATATTTAGTCATAGAAATATCATGTACTATAGTTTAAAATAGGGGTAATAAAATGCTTCTATTGCATATTTCTCAGATTTTCTTCTGACACACACACACACACACACACACACACACACACACACACACACACACACACACACACACGAAGGTGTACCCTCACTTGCATTTCTTCCAAGAATTATTCAGATTTTTCTTTTCTCCGCCTGTTTGAACACTGGCATCAGATTGGCAGCAATCTTTTTTTTTTCTTGGCCTCGATGTGCTCTTGTCAGTCTCCCGCAATCAGTAGAGAGAAGCTTTTATGGCACCGGCTCTGCGTGAGGGAGATCACAGCTTCCGTACAGATGGCAGATGTTAATAGCTGTAAAAGGGAAATTCAGGCAGTAAAAAAATTGCAAGAGTTAATATCTCTTTTCCCCAAGGTGAGACCTCACACTCATCTCCTCCGCCCCACACACGCCATCTGTGCTACACACAATTCACAGATCCACTGAGATGAGCTACCTCGGGTGCTCGGGTCATAACAGTAATGTGTGTGTGTGTGTGTGTGTGTGTGTGTGTGTGTGTGTGTGAACTAATATGAAGTGGATACGTACAATGTGTTTGATGAGTCCTTTGCATGAAAAAAAAAGCTCTTCACTCTCAAACTAGGCGTTTGGATAAGCAAACACTTTCCTTTATTTGGTTTGTAATAGACATCAACCAAGACATCTCTCTCTCTCTCTCTCTCTCACACACACACACACACACACACACACACACACACAGATGCATATATTGCTGATTGCACTGAGCAGGGATATAGGGTTGATTGCTTTCCCTGATCACTGTTATTTATTAACCCTTGTGCCTACAGGGAAAAACCAGTACACTGTGCAGTGTGTAGGGGTCAGAGGTCAATCTAAACAGCCTGTCATTAACAGCCAGCTCATAGTCAACCTTGTGTGTGTGTGTGTGTGTGTGTGTGTGTGTGTGTGTGTGTGTGTGTGTGTGTGTGTATGTGAGAAAGAGAGAGAGAGAGAGAGAGAGAGAAAGAGAGAGAACGTTGAGAAGATGGTAGATGGTAGAGCTCAAATCCATTCCAGAAGTTTACCAGCTCCAAATCACAATGACATCATCATCTGAAGTGGAGATACCGTACCAGACACGTAATCGTAGAAATGGTGATCAAACCCCTTTTTACATCCTAGAACAAGCAGACAAAGTGTTTCAGGATATCTAAATACACTCATCTCAGTTATTTAGGATTGCAGAGAGGCTGGAGTCCATCTCAGTCAATACAATTATTTTTTATATCGTCGAGGACAGGAACAGCCAATCCGCTTTGTCTGCTTTCATGCGGATCATTTAAGTAAACAATTTGAGTCACGTTCACTCTTAAAATGGCAGAAAAAATGCACAGCAAACCAGAGATATGAAGAAGAGCCCAGGACGTTTTGAACAGAGAGAGAGAGGTTTTTTTGTTGTTGTTATTGTTGTTGTTGCTGTTGTTGTTGAAAATAATGGTAAGACACTCTGTCAGTATATGTCAGGCTTCATTGGCGCATTTCAACGTTTCAAATCTTCAGCGCCACGTCAGCTCACTCCATTGCTAACTTCAACCAGGAATTTCCAAAAGAGACTGAACCTCACAAGCACAAGTTGTTCACTTTGAAAAGTCAGGTAGAAAAGCACATACATTTTTTTCAAAAATTTATGAAGCGATCTGAGACCGTAACGCTTGGATCATATCAACTGGCTTTGAAACATGGCACGGGTCAAAAAGCCACACAATGAAGGCGAGTCCGTTAAAAATCCCTCAGTGACGTTGTTGAAATCTTGTCTCCTGAAAACGACAAACTAAAACGCATGGTATCGGATGTCCAACTGTCCCGCCACACTATTGAATACAGAACATTCGACATTAACACGGTTACTGAATCACAGTTGCACTCTGACCTTCAAAGGTGTGAGAACTTACAATAAATCTGGCTTACCAGAGGTGTGTGTGTGTGTGTGTGTGTGTGTGTGTGTGTGTGTGTGTGTGTGTGTGTGTGTGTGTGTGTGTGTGTGTGTGTGTGTGTGTGAGAAAGTGATGGGTGATGTTCATGTTTATGTGTGCCCATGTGTATGATGTGGCTCCGTGCAGTAACACAGTTAAAAATGTGGCTCTTGGTCTCTGACTGGTTGGCCACCCCTAGTCTAGTATGAAGAAAATTATAGAGTTTTTATACAATATTAAAAAAAATAGAAGGGTGACTCCTTCGTACACGTTTTTTCTCTACACTTCTATAATCGTGGATGATTTCTAAGATCCCAGACACTATTTATTTATTATTATTTTTTTTTTATTTATCTATTTATTATTAAAAGCACTTGACTGCTTGCTGACAGGGGCGTGAGTTGTGATCATTAAAGAGTAAAGATTAACTCCTACATGTTTCCTAAAGCGCACGTTTATTGTCACGGTGACAGGCAGACAGGGGAGGGGAGGGGAGGGCAGAGGCCCCGGTTCATTAGAGGCAGATTTTTAATGTCCGTCACTGTGCGGATCCTTTTGAACGCTG
>CM045728.1:103099314-103144314 GCA_024760905.1 Plotosus lineatus
GAAGGTAACCTGCGATGGATGAGTGTCCCATCCAGGAGGAGTTGAACTCCTAGTTGCTTCACGCAACAGAAACCGGGTATAAGCACCGGCCTGATGAGCCACTATGGCTTGGGTGTAAAAAGCCTGAAACAGACTTTACTTACCTTTTTACTTTTTAATCGAGCTCGAACTCTTAAAACAAAAAACAAACAAACAAAAAAAAACAGGTGATCATGCACCAGCTGAGAGAGTGAAGGCTCAGGCTCAGTCTCACCTAAAATCCCAACTATTGTAGGAAACATGTCCAACTCACCTTTGTTCATGTGCCGTCACCTTGTGGGTTACATTTTAGTGCTCAAATGACCGACATGTAACCGAGAAAATCCGGTCATTTTCAAAATAAAAGTTTTTTGGAAAAAAAAAAAAAAGATTGTTCAGACTCAGATAATAAATAAAACAGAAATAAATTAGTATTTCTTGTGCGGCCCGGTACCAATTGATCCACGGACCGGTACTGGATCGCTGATCCTACGGTTGGGGGTTCGAGTCCCACTTTCCACAAGGTTGTCACATTTCAAAGGTTCTCTTTGGGAGTAACAAGGATGGATAGGATCAGGAATGAGTACATCAGAGGGACAGCACATGTAAGAGGTTCTGGAGACAAAGTCAGAGAGGCTAGATTGAGATGGTTTGGACATGTACAAAGGAGGGATAGTGAGTATATTGGTAGTAGGATGCTGAGGTTGAAACTACCAGGCAGAAGACCTAGAGGAAGACCAAAGAGAAGATTTATGGATGAGGTGAAGGAGGACATCAAGGCAGTTGGTGTAAGAGAAGAAGATGCAGAGGATAGGGTGAGATGGAGCTAGATGATTCGCCTTGGCGACCCCTGGAGGGAACTAACTGTGTTAGTAAGACAGCCCAGGTGTGTGCAATCAGAAAGCTTGAGAACATGGGTTTCCCCATTTGTAGGTTGCTGACAATTCAGGAACGCACCATCCAAAAGTGTGGTTTGGTTACAACATTTTATTTAATTTTCTTATCCTCGTAATTCTATTCAGTTTTGCGGGGAGGCTGGCACATATCTCAGCCGATTCTGGGTGAGGGCAGGGTACATCTCACCAGGTCATTGCAGGGCAACACTCACATAACCATTCATAGTCACACTCATACCTAGGGGCAATTGAGAACAACCAGTCAGCGTACTGTGCATGTTTTTGGATTGTGGGACTTTAGGAAGAAGCCAGAGTTTCCAGAGGAAACCTACACGAGCATAGACAGAACATGCAAACTCCTCACAGAAACACCCGAGCCCGAGAATTGAACCCGAGCCTTCTTGATTTGAGGTGGCCGTACAACATAATGCCTACTTTAATAAGCGTTTATGGTAATGCTTCAAAATGAGTAATAAGGTTTATTTATGCCACTCAAGGGTATTAAAAAGATGGTACTAAAGGTGCAAATGATGTTCACTTGATGGTACCACGCCAAGTCAATACAAGTATACTTGTATTGACTTGGCGTGGTACCATCAAGTGAACATCATTTGCACCTTTAGTACCATCTTTTATATCTGAGCATGTGGTTGATTGTTGCTGTGTTGTATCAAACCCCTGTTAGTGAGAATTAATGGATTAACAGGAAGTAGAGGAAATTTGTAAAGATATCAAATTTATCTAAATATCAGAAACAAAATTCTTTAAAACACATTAACACACACACACACACACACACACACACACACACACACACATGCATGATGAAGAAGAGATCGCTACGCAGACTCTGATGAAGGATCACTACTGGAACCCTCAGGCCCCCTGAGAGATTGGCTTTGATTACAAGTGCCTTTATTTCTTACTTAAGTTTTCAGGTTTTTTGGCTCTTAGGCAGAAATGAAAATCACGAGAATACACTTTATGATAATTCCTTGCCTCTTGGGTTGATCAGTGCCTGAGTTGGGGGGTGGGGGTCGACCAAAAAAGACTTTATGTGATGCAATAGAACTTCAATAAAGGTCATTTGGTGGTAAACCGACAGGTTTATAGATGGATGGATGGATGGACCGACGGATGTCTGTATGAATGCACGGGAAGAGTAAGTGGGTGGACAGACAAAGAAGAGGTAAACATACAGACAGGTGAATGGATACATGGTTGGTTGGTTGGATGGATGGATGGATGATTGGATGGATAGATGCATGGAGGGTCAGACAGAGATGGGAAGGTCATTGGATGGATAAATGGATGGATCACCTGTTGGATATGTGTAAGGGTTCTTTGGATGCATGATGGTAAACCGACAGGCAGGTGAATGGATGGATGAATTGAAGGATGGATCAGTGGATGAGTAGTTGGATTGATGGTGGAAGGGTTGTTTGGATGCAGGACAGAGAGAGACGCATGGTAGACTGATTGGCATTGAGATGGGTGGATGGTTAAATAGATAGATACAGCATGGTAGAAATATAGCGAGGTGGGTTGATGGATGGTTGGACGGATTAAGTGAATTCTGATGTTGGGACTGAGTGCAGAAATCAGTAGCGCCCTTCAGCAGGTATTAATCTGCCCTCGCTGTGGCGAATTCTGGATTCCTCTTGTCCCTGTCACATCAGTCACATCAGTCACTTGGTTACTGAAAGAGGAGTGACACTGGAGACGCCCACTTCGAGAGCTCATGCTGACGTTCTTTTTCGGCTCTCTGTAGGCTCGACTCTACCATACCTGTCCGCCTGTCTCTGAGCGATCGTCACTCATTCTGTAAAATGTCCATTAGCGTCCTCCAGGCTGGGACGCTAATGACAGGAGCAGACGGATTTTGAGGTTGAACATTCCGTCTTTCTGATTAGTGTGTGAGGTGAGAACGCTTGAGGCTAATTACCCAGAGTTATTGTCTGTGGAGTTTCTACATAGTGCTAACTGGCTCCATTAAAACATCTGGAGAGTCCCGGAGCAGGCCTGGCTTTGTTTATGGCGAGAAAGTGGCTGTGTTTTGGATAGCTTTCTCAATGACAGGTAGCGATTAGCACGTCGTCTAACAAGCGCAGATATGTTTGTGTTGTTTCTTTTTGTGTGAAGCTCACAATAGGTGGAATGCATTTGAATTCTGAGGGAGACGACAGAGAGTTGTGCGCTCCATCCATATGACCCGTCTTTTTGTTTATGATTGTTTTTGTGGCAACATGGTTCCAAATTTTTGAGAAAAGTTACCAAGGTGAAGGTCAGGGTTAAGGGGTGGGGTCACAATCTGTATATTTCTTATGGATTATTCATATGAAATAATTTGAGCACATTCAAATTCATTCCAGTTTTGGATAAGGGGTAAATCATGTTCTCTTGATGGACTGCACTCCAGAATGGTTTCCTATAGAACAGCTTAAGAACGCTGAATCAGTTCATTTTCTGTAACCGCTTCATCCTAATTAGGGTCGCGGGGAGGCTGGTGCCCATCCCAGCCAACTCAGGGCGAGGGCAGAGTACACCCTGGACAGCTCGCCAGGCCATCGCAGGGCGGAAACACGCTGACGGCTTTGCAGCCTACTCTTGTCGAAAGTCAGCAATGGTTCTTTTACATGCCTCACACCATAGACAGTGAGAGACATGGCCGGCCTTTGATAACCCAGTTAGCTGCACTGGGGGGGGACAGTGACAACCTTGTGGAGAGTGGGACTCGAACCCCCAACCTTTGGATCAGCGATCCGGCGCCTTATACCACTAGACCACCACTGCCCAGAACGCTGAATGATATCATATTTTTAAACAACAGATTCCTTCAGTAGGGCTTCCCGAGGGTCGACTTGATCATCATCATCATCATCATCATCGGGGTCGACTTGTAAATGTGTAAAATCTTTAATGGTTTACACACCTTGAGGGCTGTTTGGCTACTTGGAGGTTCTTGGTTTCATGGGTATCATCTTTACACATCTCAAGGGTTCCTTAAGGCTTATCTGGATAGTTGAAGGTTCTTGGCTTTACGATGTCATATTTACACATCTGGATAGTTCCATAAGAGTTATTTGGATAGTTACAGATTTTTATCTTCATGGATGTCATCTTGATACACCTCACGGGTTCCATTAGGGTTCTTTGGCTGGATAAACTCTCTAAACTTCACAGATATGATATCATCTTTACACAACTCAGGGTTCCTTATGGGTTCTTTGAGAATTTGAAGGTTCTTAGCTTCAAAATATTTACACACCTCAATGGCTCTTCAGATTCAGTTTCAGAATACATTACTGATCCTGGAGGAAATTGTGTGCTCTTTGAGGGTTCTTTGAATAGTTGAAGGTTCTAAGCATCATGAGTATTGTCTCTACACATTTTAAGCATTCATTGGGGGTTCTTTGGCTATTTAGAGGTTTTTAACTTTATTGGTGTCATATCTACACACCTCATGAGTTCCTTGCATGTTCTTCTGGATATGTGAGAGTGCTTCTCTTCATGGTGTCATCGCAAAACACTTCAAGGATTCATTAAGGATTCGATAGATGATTAAACGTGTTGAGATTCATGGTTATCATTTCTGCACTTGTCAAGATTTCATTAATATTCATTTCTATGGATAGGGCAGTGGTGGTCTGGTGGTATAGGGCCCTGGATCACTGATCCTAAGGTTGGGGGTTCGAGTCCCACTCTCCACAAGGTTAGCACCCCCCCCCCCCACACACACACACACACACACACACACACTCCCCAGTGCAGCTAACTGGGTTATCATAGGCGGGCCATGTCTCTCACTGTCTACGGTGTGAGGTTCATGTAAAAGAACCATTACTCGTAAAGAGTAGCTGCAAAGCCGTCAGCGTGTTTCTGCCCCTTGCTAAAGGGTTGTGTCAGGAAGGGTAAACATATAAAACCGAAGGTAAACTAACGTAAAAATGGGCAAACCGACGTAAAAACCTATGCCAAATCAAATGTGCGAATCATTCGCTGTGGTGACCCGTGTAAAAAAGGGAAAAAGCCAAAAGGAAATCTCTCTCATTAAGGTTTCTATGGATAGCCGAAAGGTCATAGTGTCATGGAATCAACTATATGCATCTCAAGAGTTCCATAAAGGTCCCCTAAGGGTTAAGTGGGAATAGTTGTATGGGTGTTGCCATGTGAGGGTCTGGAGAGCTTTTCAGGGATTACCTACCTTTGCTCAGTGTTGACTGAGATAGGCTTCAGCCTCACTGCAACCATAATTGGGTTTAGCGGCTTGGCAAATGAGTGACAGTGAGAGGGATTAAAAATATTGGCACGGTTTTGTCCCTCAGCTCCTTTAAACATTGCGGGATGTCATGTTTCATTGTAGAAACATTTTAAGATATAAATCACATTGACCTGGTACATGATATGAATGTTTTTATGCTAATGTGTGTGGCAGGGCATTGTGGGTGAGCTAGACAGAGAGAGAGAGAGAGAGAGAGAGAGAGAGAGAGAGGCTATAAGTACTTTGCTTTCGGTTGGTTTGCGAAATCAATGGTGTGTGGCAGCGTGATCGATGAAAGGGCTCAGGAAAAGGGAGTGGGCTAATGGGCAGGTCAGTGGCTCCGACTCTGCCTCGGCTCTTTCGGCTATTACCACTACATCTGTTAATAGTCCCTTCTCTCTCTCTCTCTCTCTCTCTCTCTCTCTATCTTGCGCGTGCTCTCGCTTTCTCGCTCTCCCCTCCCGGCAAAAAGAGAGGGACAGAGAGAGGGGACTGAAAAAACGAGTTTGGATGTCTGACTGCTCAAGACGATAAACACAGATGGGTAGAGCTTCAATTGTTTTATTTATTATTTTCAATGTCCGTATAAGAGACCAAGAAAATTCTTTGTCATTCTTCATCCATTTCTTCGCTGTAACGTTATACAATATCAACACGGATGACGGATGCCGCGTTAGCGATACATATCGTTATAGTATTCTTTAAGTTGACACTGACCCTTATTTTTGTTTTGGGAATTTAATAGAAGGGGTGACACGGTCGTGTTGGGGTTGACACGTCTGCCTCATGGCAAGGTGAATGGTTTGAGTCCCGGGCTCGACGTGTAAATTTCTGTGTGCAATTTATCTTTAATTTAATTTAATTTGTTCTGTCCGAGTACTCCTGGTTTCCTTCAGCAGTTCCAAGGCTTCCACCTGTCTCTTTTTCTATTGCTCGCTGCCTCTCTCCTTCTCTCTGTCTGTCTGTCTGTCTTCCCTCTCTCTCTCTTATTCTCAATCTGTCTCCCTATACTTTCTCTCTCTCTCCCTCTGTCTGCCCCTCCTTTCTTTCTATCTCTCTCCCTTTCTCTGTCTTTATCTGTCTCCCTCTCTCTTGTTTGCTGCCTCCTTCTATTATCTCTCTGTCTGGCCCCGCAGTCAATTTCTCGCTACCTCTCCCTCTCTACACATCTCTCTTACTCTCTTGCTTACTACCTCCCCCTCCCTTTCTTTTCCTCTCTTTCTCTGTGTCTCTCTCACTTGCATACTGCCTCCATCCCCCCTCTCTCTGTCTTTCTGTCTCCTCTCTCTCTCTATCTCTCTCTCTCTGTATGTGTCTCTGTATCTTATTTGCACACTGCCCCCCTCCCTGTCTGTCTCTCTCTCTCTCTCTCTCTCTCTCTCTCTCTCTCTCTCTCTCTCTCTCTCTCTCTCTGAGAGTTAGCATATGGTGTCAGTACGGCTGGGTGTTTACAGAGACATGTACTGTAAATACTGCACAGATTACAGAGCAGCATTCTCATAATCCCTTCAAACCAACACCTTCTGTGCAGGCCTTTGTCTGTCCTGCCATTGGCTCATCCCTCGCTTTCGCTTTGAGGATTAACTGAGAGGTGATTAGTCATATGTTGCCGTCCATCACTGAAGGGTTGCTTCTGTTCTCTCTCTTTGAATGACTTTGATGACCTCTCGACCCTTGGGGTCAGGATTGCTTTTAATAACAGATTTATGCTCTGTCTGTCTGTCTGTCTGTCTGTCTGTCTGTCTGTCTATCTCTCTCTCTCTCTCTCTCTCTCTCTCTCTCTGTCTGTCTGTCTATTTCTCTGTGTGTGTGTGTGTGTGTGTGTGTGTGTGTGTGTGTGAGAGAGAGAGAGAGAGAGAGATCTTTGATGTAGTGTGTCTAGTGAGAAATGTACTGCGTCTTCAGCAGCTGAGCGGAGCACCGGGTCAGAGAGGAAGGTTAATGATAGCAGGGCCCTCATCTCTAATGTCTGCCTCTTCCCCTGTCTCCTCTCTCTCTCTCTCTCTCTCTCTCTCTCTCTCTCTCTCTCTCTCTCACAGCCTCCCCCTCCCCACACACACAATCCAGTACAAGATGAAAGCACACTGACAAACACCTTTGCTCTCTGTTAAAACACACCACATCGATCCTAACAATCCCAGTGCAGCTTTGAAGTCTGTCACTCACATCCATCTTTTGTTATTAGCCTTTAATCGAATGTTCTTTTTCATAGAGATGGAAAAGATTTCTCCAAATAAATATCCAGGACTGTGTACGCAATGCTCAAAGTTCCGCATCCAGAAATAGGTTCTCATGACAGAATGTCACTTTTAATTTAAAAGCATCTGTCTTTTTGGTTTGTGCCAGATATAATACTACTACTAAAATGACCACCACCACTACTACTACTACTAATAATAATAATTCATTCATTCAGTTTCTGAAGTGCTTTTTGCTAATTAAGGTCACGGGGAGAGTGGCATCCATCTCAGCCGACTCCGGGCAAGGGCGGAGTACACCCTGGACAGATCACCAGGCCATCACAGGGCCATCACTCACACAATCATTAACACTCACACCTAGGAGAGAGTTGGAACAACTAATTCACTTACTGTGCATGTTCTTGGACTGTGGGAGGAAACCAGAGTACCCGGCGGAAACCCACGCAAGCACGGCGAGAACATGCAAATTTCGCATAGAAATTCCCAAACTGGGATTTGAACCCAGGGCCTTCTTGATGTGAGGTCGATGTGCTAACGACAACACCACCGTGCTTCCCATGACTAATAAGAATACTGCAAATAATAATTTTTAAGAAGTTAGAACTATGACTCAAATATGAAATACATATTAAAACCTCCGCTGACGAACGCTTAAGCTCACGAACTTTTCGCCTCAAGAACATTAAATTTGCGAGCATATAGTCTCTGCTGACGAACTAGTTTTCGGCGGACGAATCAAACCACGCGGTCGAACAGCGCCACGGTGGCGGCCACGAGAAGCTGACGCACGCTCACGGCGTCACAGTTCGTCACCACCTTTCTTTGAGTGCGGACGTGGTTTGTGTTTGATAGACATTTTGGACCATATTGAGTGTACTTTTGCTATTATGGGACCGAAAAAGACCCCACCACAGGCGGAGATCATTGAAAAACACGAACGAGGTGTGCGTTTGTGTGATTTAGCGTCCCAGTACCAGTACGCTAAGTCTACCATTGCTCCCATCCTTAAGAACAAGGAAGCTATTAAGGGTGCGTGTGTGGCTAAGGGTGTTTCCAAACAGTAGGCGTTTCCAAACACTCCTTCCAAACAGTAAGTCCCTCCCTCCCTCCTCCTCCCACTCCATTCCATCAAGCCATCAACTACCATCACAAAGGTAAATAAAACGACTTTATTATACAGTACAGTTTATTTCTTTAATTACAATACAATAGCACATTTATTATACATAAAATAAGGTATATTTTTGTGTAGTTTTAAGGCTTATTTAGTAGAAAATTATGTTTTATGGGGACCTGGGAACGGATTATTCTCATTTTAATGGTTTCTTATGGGAAATAAATGTTCGGAAGACGAACTTTTCGCCTCACACACACTTTCTGGGAACCAATTATGTTCGTGAGCAGAGGTATCACTATATATGCAATTTCTATAAATAAAAATGTAGCTAATTGGGTGGATGTAAAATGTAGAGTTAAAAAAAAGAATAATTATACAAATAAATTAAAGTAAGGATAAAATAACTGATTATTTATTGATTGATTTTATTTTTATTCTCACCCACTCATTCATTTGTCAAACCACCTATCCCAGTAAGCTTCACGGGGAGGCTGATTCTTTCTTAACCAATACTGTGCGTAGGTGGGCGTAAACACACAACCATCCACACTCATTAATGTGCATGTTTTTGGCCTCGCCAAGAAAACCAGAGTACCTGGAGGAAACCCACGCATGCACGGGGAGAACATAACACACTCCACACAGAAACACCTTCTCCTGAGCCCAGGACTCAACCCCCGGACCCTCTTGCTGTGAGGCGGACGTGTTAACCACTGTGCCACCGTGCCACTTTTTACTGTATCGTATTGTTACCAGCGTGTGTGGAAATATCCGAGAAGTCTGGGGAGTAAATTGTATTTTGCTATTTTAATAAATTTAATCCTTAATCATGCTGATATGCTAATTCAACCCAAGCTAAAAGATGATTAGCTTCACTGAAATTTGGAACACAGACGGAGTGCCGAGTGTATCGGGTTTCATGTTTGCTAATGAGATGTCAGTGTCTAAAACTACCACTTGGATACTGCTGCGATTGATCACTTACACACACACACACACACACACACACACACACACACACACACACAGTGCACAGCGGTGGGCCTCAGTTATCCTCTCTCTATCTTTGCGTTTCTTTTGCATCTTAATTGCTTAGTCCCACACACCACCTACCCTGGTGCGAATGGAGTAACACACCACCAAGACAGGAAACCTAAGACCCCAGGGGCCTGTGGGAACTGTGGCCCTTTCATATTCCCTTTTTCTCAAGGGGTCTTTGAGGATTAACCCAGTCTGGGTGGGGGGGGCCATTGGTGTAATGGTGTAAGTAGTGCACTTGGTTCACAAAGGGAGCACAAAGCTTGAAGTACCCTTAATGAAACAATCTCTGTTTTGCATACTTGGTACCGATAGTGTACAGACTGTATTTCATATCTGTGCACAGGGCGAAGGAACAGCTTCTAGAGGAGGATAATGGGGGCACTCGAGTGACCTTCGGGATCCCAGCTCTTTTTCATTCTTTTCTTTTATCCAAAAATCCTGAAACTTGTTGTTTGTACAAAAGGAGAGAAGAGGGGGCGGTCCGAGACATGGGCGGGGAG
The DNA here is from genome assembly GCA_024760905.1 of Plotosus lineatus. Taxonomy (NCBI): domain Eukaryota; kingdom Metazoa; phylum Chordata; class Actinopteri; order Siluriformes; family Plotosidae; genus Plotosus; species Plotosus lineatus. The sequence continues at coordinate 103,109,349 of CM045728.1, forward strand.
TAGTGGACCAAAAAAAAAAAAAAAACCTCCCAAAAGGAAAGTAAAGGTGAAGGAGGCGTTCTGATCCGTAATGACAAAGTGAGGCCCAATGCTGAACGAAGAAGAAGAAGAAGAGGCTCACATTCATGTTTAACACTACCTAGTGATGCCCCTCCATCGTCTTTACCTCTGTCCCGACATACTGTAGTCACATGACCAAACGATTGATCATTCATGCTCCTGCATCCTATAGCATTGCCGTTGTCCTGCCTCAGGACCCACATTTGTCTTTTATTATTAAGTCACAACCCAGAAGAGTTTCTAATGCTTGTAATTTATTTGAGGAAATGAATAGCGCAGTAAATGGGCTGTGTCTTTACGCACTACAGAACAAATGAAAATCAGGACAAAAAATAGAAGATGAAACAGATGTGAAGGAAAAAACACCCAAACATGAAGTTATGCAAAATCAAAAATGCTGTTTATTTTGTGATCATTCTGACATGCTGATACAGAAATAAACAAAAATGGTCTCTGAGCTCCTGTGACATCATCAATCGTCCTCAATGTCAATAAAAACAAATTTAAAGATACAGAATTTGGGCTCTTGAGTGGCACATCGACAAGGTGCGTGACTATTAAACTGGAGATCGCAAATCAAATTAAATCCAGGTTGATGCCCGAGCCATCCATGACCGGGAGTCTCCAGAAGCTGATTGGCCAAGCTCTCACGGGAGGGAGCTACACACCCCTGTCACTTACAGCGATTACCAGCCGCTGGCATCTGGGAGCTCATTTGTACAATAGTTCTGGATGGCGCTGTATTGCTGTGGCATGTCACGGCGGGGGCATGTGCATGCTCACGAGCCTCCCTTGTTGGCAGTGGTCATATGTAATAGGAAGCCAACACTTGATGGGTGGTAATTTGATACGACTAAAAATTTAGAGTAGAAAAACAGGAAAAAGAAAAAAGAGACAGAATTTAAAATTTGATGGAGTCTGGGGAAGGTTGGAGCCGCCCACTTCACATTAAGGAGCATTCGCATCTCGCCAGATAGCATCAGCAGATGTCTGAAGGATGGACTACGCCACCGTACCGCATCTCTATATAAATTAATTCATTCATTCATTTTCTAAGCTGCTTAATTCCAGTTAGGGTCAGCTCAGGCTGGCACCTATCACAGCCGACACTGGGTGAAAGTGGGTTACACCCTGAACAGCTCACCAGGCCAATGTAGTGCCAACACTTTTACAAGAATTCACACTCACACCTAGGGGAGATTCGGAACAGTTAGTTAGCCTACTGTGCATGTTTTTGGACTGCAGGATGAAACCGGAGTACCCGGAGGAAACCCACACAAGCACGGGGAGAACATGTAAACTCCACACAGAAACACCCTTGTTGAGCTGGGGACTTGAACCAAGTACTGTCTTGCTTTTCGGCGGATATTCTAATCACTACACCACGATACCGCTTCTTTATTTTCAGTTCAGTTCATTTTCTGTAACCGCTTAATCTTAATTAGGGTCGCGGGAAGGCTGGCGCCCATCCCAGCTGACTCCGGGCGAGGGCAGAGTACACCCTGGAGAGGTCGCCAGGCCATCGCAGGGCGGAAACACGCTGACAGCTTTGCAGCTACTCTTGTCGAAAGTCAGAAATGGTTCTTTTACAGCCTCACACCATAGACAGTGAGACAGTGGGGCAGTGGTGGTCTAGTGGTATAGGGCGCTGGATCGCTGATCCAAAGGTTGGGGGTTCGAGTCCCACTCTCCATGGGGTTGTCACTGTCCCCCCCAGTGCAGCTAACTGGGTTATCAAAGGCGGGCCATGTCTGTCACTGTCTATGGTGAGAGGCATGTAAAAGAACCATTGCTGACTTTCGTAAAGAGTAGCTGCAAAGTCGTCAGCGTGTTTCTGTCCCTTGCTAAAAGGGTTGTGACAGGAAGGGCATCCGACGTAAAAACCTCTGCCAAATCAAACATGCGAATCAGATGATTCGCTGTGGCGACTCCCGAGTAAAAGGGAAAAAGTCGAAAGGAAGACACAAACAGACAGACAGACAGACCATAGACAGTGAGAGACATGGCCGGCCTTTGCTAACCCAGTTAGCTGCACTGGGGGGTCAACCCGTAGAGAGTGGGGCTTGAACCCCCAACGTTAGGATCGGTGATCCAGCACCCTATACCACTGCCCCATCTTCTTATTTTCATTTGAAAAAAAAAAGTCTTTGAATAATGTCTTTTTTTTTTTTTGATAGAACAGAAGTGTGTCATCATTGGCATAATGCAGGAAATCTCAACTTTACAAGTGGAGGTGATTATTATTATTATTATTATTATTATTATTATTATTATTATTATTGTAATAAACTAATCCTGAAGGTACTAAGGGGCTTTGTATTCTTTTGGTTATTAATATACTGCACTTTAGTAATAAAAAATTAACACATGCCTGCAATCCAAAGCAATTTAATCCTACTGAGCTGAGTAGTTGAAGGTTAAGAGGCTCGCTCAAGGGCTCGACGCTGAGAAATGTTGTTAGCAGAGAGCAATTAACCTACATCAGCAAAACATAACAGGATATTTGGCTGATACTGAAAAAATTCCTGATGATGATCATAATGCTGGAGTTTTTGTGTAAAGCACACGAACGACAAAAACCCTTGAAAGGCTCGCACAACGCTCTGACGGAGAGGTTAAAAGGATCGCTGGCATCTGACGTCGAGGGCACTGACGGATGAGAAGTAAATAAAGCAGGTCTCATTGTTTTTGATTTATTCATTAATGCATCCGTTCATTTATTCACAGCGCACGCGGTGCCCGCTAGGTCTTGTCTCCTGTGGGTGATATATTGGAATGAATTAAACAGCCAGCCAGATCCTTCAAAAAGCCCATCAGAAGCTTAACCCCCCCCCTCCCTCCCTCCACTCCTTCACCCTTATTGAATTAAGGGAAGTATGCTCAAGGCCAGCTCGGCGGAGGGCGAGGAGGAGGATGCAGAGGAGGAGGAGGAGGAGGAGGAGGAGGAGGACCGCAATGCAAAAAAAAATTACATGTTAAACAGGGCGGAAACGTCCCATAGGCATTCGGGTTGTGTTGCACCTGCGGCGCAGCAGGAGTGCAGTAATTGCACTTCAATATATGCAGCTATAAAATGTTGATGTATAATTATTATCATTATTATTATTTTTCCATATGATACTCTATCTGTGCGATTTGTGCTACGCTGGGGTTATCCGCTGGGTTTAATGAGAGGGCAGCATAGCAGCGTAGCCTCACGGTAGCGAGGTCCTGGACTCAAGTCATGGGATTGTTGTTTCTGTGTGGAGTTTGCATGTTCTCCCTGTGCATGTCTGGGTTTCCTTTGGGTACCCTGGTTTCCTCCTACAGTTTCAAAACATGTACATTACAATAATTGGCTGTTTCAAATTTCCCCTTGGTGTGTGTGAGTGTGAAAGGTTGTGTCGGTTAGCCTTGTGATGGACTGGTGAGCTGTTCAGTGTGTTTCCTGCCTTCACCCAAGGATGGCTGAGATAGGCTCCATCCTCCCCGTGACCCCTGTCGGATAATCATCCCCGTGATTCAGCAAACAAATGAATGTAGGCACTTGGAAAGGGTGCGGAACACACGCCAGCTGATGATGTCATCGGTTTTTAAAGTGCTGCACATCCGTGTAGATGTTTTCATGATCCTGAAGCGGACTTCCGCTGCAGTTCATACAAATATAAGTATCCAAAGATCTGCACGGAGTTTTTGTACTATCATTAGCTCCATCACAAAGCGAGGTATTGTAATCACTGGCCTCTGTTTATCCTGGCCACACCCCTGCATGGGTTTTCAACAATTTTGGTAGGGACAATGCGTCCTGGATGATTTGAATATTATTATGTCTAGGTCAAAGGTCAAGGTCATAACGAAGATTGCAAATAATTCGTCGGTTGAGCACTTATAACATTGAAACGAGCTCTGACAGAAATGCCGTTACTATGAAACCAAATAGGAAACCATATCTTGACTTTCAAATGAGTCAGTTACCCTTGACCTTGAGTGACCTTAAAGGTCAAATCCCAGCCCTCTTGTAAAATGTGCAAATTGAATCCGTTTTTTTTTTTTTTTTTTTTTAATTTGGTAACGTTTATATATTATAGAATATTTCGTTATGCAAGAACACGGGACCCATATAGGGCTGAATGTATTTGCTACGTGCTCGATGATGCTTGGCGCACTATGAGTGCTTGTCTAGTTTTGAGATAAAACCAACATAAAAGAGTTCTCAGCAATAAAATGCCCACGGCTCTATTAAGGTAAGAGTTGAGGTTTAGGTCTAAGAACAAGTTATTTTTTTTATTTGCACAAATCTACGAAACACTGGCACATTATGCAAATCTTTCCGAGAGGTTTGTGTATTCTGATTGCCAGGTTCAGGTTCACAGACGGCAAGATTAAAATCGTAAGTACAAGCACTTCCAGTTAGTACATTTGTCAGGATTATATATACTCGTGCTCCTTCGAGGTCAGTGCAAGTTGAGGGTTTGGCTTTCAGACACACGACATCTTGTGCACACATTCACACACTTCCACACATTAACACCGAGGACGCTGTTCTGATGTTTTGACAAGAGCACACGTGCCTCCTCGATGTTTCCTTAACCCTGTTCTCCTGCAGAAGATCCCCGAGCAAAATGAGGGTCAAGTTACCACGGAGTCACAGAGACAGGGAAGTGTATCATAACTTACTCACTGCTCCTGATACTCCACGGAAACCAGCCTGTCTCGCCAGGGAGGCTCGTCCTCGCTGCAGACATGCAAAGCAGTTCAACTCACAGTCTTCTATTTCTATTTCTTCCCTTCCCTGGTTATTCTACAGTGGTGCTTTTATATATATATATATATATATATATATATATATATATATATATATATATATATATATATATATATATATATATATATATATATATATATATATATATATATATATATATATATATATATATATATATATATATATATATATATATATATATATATATATATATATATATATATATATATATATATATATGTATATATGTATATATATATATATATATATATATATATATATATATATATATATGTGTATATATATATATATATATATATATATATACAGTGATACCTCAGCTCACGAACATAATTGGTTCCCAGAAAGTGTGTGTAAGGCGAAAAGTTCGTCTTCCGAACATTTATTTCCCATAAGAAACCATTAAAATGAGAATAATCCGTTCCCAGGTCCCCATAAAACATAATTTTCTACTAAATAAGCCTTAAAACTACACAAAAATATACCTTATTTTATGTATAATAAATGTGCTATTGTATTGTAATTAAAGAAATAAACTGTACTGTATAATAAAGTCGTTTTATTTACCTTTGTGATGGTAGTTGATGGCTTGATGGAATGGAGTGGGAGGAGGAGGGAGGGACTTACTGTTTGGAAGGAGTGTTTGGAAACGCCTACTGTTTGGAAACACCCTTAGCCACACACGCACCCTTAATAGCTTCCTTGTTCTTAAGGATGGGAGCAATGGTAGACTTAGCGTACTGGTACTGGGACGCTGAGTCACACAAACGCACACCTCGTTCGTGTTTTTCAATGATCTCCGCCTGTGGTGGGGTCTTTTCGGTCCCATAATAGCAAAAGTACACTCAATATGGTCCAAAATGTCTATCAAACACAAACCACTTCCGCACTCAAAGAAAGGGGTGACGAACTGTGACGCCGTGGCGTGCGTCAGCTTCTCGTGGCCGCCACCGTGGCGCTGTTCGACCGTGTGGTTTGGTTCGTCCGCCGAAAACTAGTTCGTCAGCAGAGACTATATGCTCGCAAATTTAATGTTCTTGAGGCGAAAAGTTCGTGAGCTTAAGCGTTCGTCAGCGGAGGTTTTACTGTATATATATATACACACACACACACACACACACACACACACACACACACACATATATATATATATATATATGTAAGACCTCACACAGCAACCTGAAACCCGTTTACTTGACGTGTTCCTGGTGACAGCACTACATACTATGAATTGAATGAAGACTGAGTGAAGGTGCTTAAAAATGTCAGGAGAAATGTTGGAGAAATTTCTGGAGTTCAAAGGGGAGCCTGCGCTTGCAGACTAAAAGCGTTTTTTTTCTCCCTTGGAGAGCCGAGGTGTAAGGTTAAAACACTTGAACCCACTGGCGTTGGTGGGTTTTTTTTTTTTAAAAAAGGGGTGGGGGAGGCTGTACCTATTCCGTTTTTACTTCAAAAAGCAGACCAAGAGAGGAAAATCCTGCCAATTTTAATCATGTGTTAATTACATATGTCATTTCATCAAACTAACATTCCTGTTTTGTCTCACCATGGCTATTTTCGGTTGATTCAGCCACACGAAACTGCCATTCAATCAACCCAGTTTTGCTCTTAATTGTTCTGAATATCTATGATTGGTGATATCACTGAAACACAAAGATTCATTGCAATGGGGCCAAAAAAAAAGGCCAGATGCCGTGAGTAGATCTCCTGTCCCAGGGGAGTGATTTGCTCTTTGTGATGACCAGTGTTAACCAACACTGGCCTGCTGACTGCTTGTCCACACTGAAACCTTTGACAAGGCCTCATTAATGTTGCTGCTTTTAATTGACGTCTGACCCCTAGCGGCCACTGAACACTATAACACCTCATTCGAATAACCATGATCCCAAACTGAAGCATCGGTCTGGCCTTGTTCTACTGTGTGTGGCCTTGGGACGACACGAGCCAGCTCAACTTTGACCACTATTAATATTATATTGTGTTAAAGAGTGGTGGAGATTTAAAAGAAAATGAATTATTTAAATTAAATCTAACCAATTTATTTAAATATATTATGGTAAGCAAATAGGAAGAGTAAATGCAGAACTAATTGTATATTATTTATTACATTTTATATTATTTTATACAGGCGGCATGGTGGCATAGTGGTTAGTACGTATGCCTCACAACAAGAAGGTCCTGGGTTCGATTCACAGCTATGTGACGTTTGCATGTTCTCCCTGTGCTTGTGTGGGTTTCCTCCAGGTATTCCGGTTTCCTCCCACAGTCCAAAAACATGCACAGTAGATTAACTGGATGTTCAAAATTGCTAATAGGTGTGAGTGTGATTACGGATGTTTGTGTGAGTGTTGGCCCTGCGATTGCCTGGCAAGCTGTTAGGAGTGTACTCTGCCCTCTCCTGGAGTTGGCTGAGAAGAAATTAGGATTAAGTGGTTCAGAAAATGAATGAATGAATGAATCATTTTATACATTATATGGGCACTATGTTGAGTCGTGGCTGTCACATCTATGTGTATTCCTTTCCCATATTGTTACCAGGAAGCTGAAAGCAGACAATTGTGTAAAAGTTAGAAGTAATTAGTGTATAAATATTATGGATTGATCACTTCACGAGGACATTTCAGAGTCAAGACACACACACACACACACACACACACACACACACACACACACACACACACACATGCACACACACACGCACACACACACACAAACCATTGTGTGTGTGTTAGAACAGTTGAAAGAAACCAGAGTACCCAGGTGAAATCCATGCAAATACAGGGAGAATATGCAAACTCACCAAAGAAACACTCGCTGATCCTAGAACTCGAATTCAGGACCCTGCTTGCTGTCAGCCACTGTGTGTGTGTGTGTGTGTGTGTGTGTGTGTGTGTGTGTGTGTGTGTGTGTGTGTGTGTGTGTGTGTGTGTGTCTGCGTGCGTGCTCACTTTCAATAAATTAAATGCAGAGGAAGTAATCTGTCTTGTGGGATTAGTACGGTATAGGGGGAAAAAAAAAATCAAACTATACCACCAAGCCTCCCTTTTATATATTAAAAGAGTTACAGTACTCACCTCAGGCTGGGTGGATATCTCTGGAAATCTGTCTTACAGAAACCACATACTGAGCTCCACAAAATCATGATGTTGTGGGGTTAGGCCACCAGCAGACCTCAGCAATGCCTCCACTGCAGCACAAGGTTTAATGTGTGTAAACAATATATATAAAAATATAGGGCAGTGGTGGTCTAGTAGTTAGGGTGCAGGATCACTGATCCTAAGGTTGGGGGTTCAAGTCTCCACAAGGTTGCCACTGTCCCCCCAGTGCAGCTAACTGGGTCATCAAAGGCCGACCATGTCGCTCACTGTCAATGGTGAGAGACTGTAAAAGAACCATTGCTGACTTTCGTAGAGAGTAGGCTGCAAAGCCATCAGCGTGTTTCTGTTCCGTGTTAAAAATGATTCGCTGTGGCGACCCCTGAGAAAGGGAAAAAGCCGAAAGGATAGAAGAAGATATATATATATATATATATATATATATATATATATATATATATATATATATATATATATATATATATATAGCACGAGAGAGAGAGAGAGAGAATTTTCTGAGTAGATCCTTCCGTAAGAGAGTGCTCAATACTTTTTCGTATAAGTATATATAAGTATATAATATAAGTAAAAATAAAAGGACAGGACAAAGACTTTTTATTGAAACTTCATTTTCACTATAGATCTGTTTTGAGGGGTGATGAAACCATCCTCTCTCTTCAGGTTGTTACAGAAGAATATATATATATATATATATATATATATATATATATATATATATATATATATATATATATATATATATATATGTATTATTTATGTGTGTATATACAGTATATGTATTTGTGTGTGATGTGTATATACAGTATATATATATATATATATATATATAATGCAGCCATGAGGCGGGGGGGGCACTAACCAGTGTCTCTCCCCCTTATGCCGGTCCCAAGCCCGGATAAATGCAGAGGGTTGCGACAGGAAGGGCATCCGGCGTAAAACTTCTGCCACATTTAAAAATGCAAATGATCAAAACAAAATTCATACCGGATCGGTCGAGGCCCGGGTTAACAACGACCGCCATCAGTGCTGTCAACCAACAGGGTGCTGATGGAAATTGGACTACTGTTGGTCGAAGACGTCGAAGAAGGAGAGGCGGGAGGCGTGTCCGTAGGCAGAGAGAGAAGAGGAAATGCGTGAGCCTCGGACTGAGAGTAGGGACTTTGAATGTTGGAACTATGCAAGGAAAAGATAGGAGCTGGCTGACATGATGCAGAGGAGGAAGGTGGACATACTGTGTGTTCAGGAGACAAGGTGGAAAGGTAGAAAGGCTAAAAGCTTAGGAGCAGGGTTTAAACTGTTTTATAATGGTGTGGATGGGAAGAGAAATGGAGTAGGAGTCATCTTGAAGGAGGGGTTTGTCAGGAATGTTCTAGAAGTGAAAAGAGTGTCAGACAGAGTGATGAGTCTCAAGTTAGAAATTGAAGGCGTGATAGTCAATGTTGTTAGTGCTTATGCCCCACAGGCAGGATGTAAGCTAGAAGAGAAGGAGAGATTCTGGAGTGAGTTAGATGAAGTGATGCAGAGTACCCCCAGAGGTGAAAGAGTGGTCATTGGAGCAGACTTCAATGGACATGTTGGTGCAGGCAACAGAGGGACGAGGAAGTGATGGGCAGGTTTGGTATCCAGGACAGGAACACAGAAGGACAGATGTTGATCGATTTTGCAAAAAGGATGGAAATGGCTGTGGTAAATACTTTCTTCCAGAAGAAACAGAAGCATAGGGTGACTTATGAAAGCGGAGGTAAGAGCACACAGGTAGACTACATCTTGTGTAGGCGATGTAATTTGAAGGAAGTCAGTGACTGCAAAGTAGTAGTGGGTGAGAGTGTTGCCAAACAGCATAGGATGGTGGTGTGCAGGATGACACTGATGGTGAGAAAGGTGAAAAGGCAAAGGCAGAGCGGAAGACAAAGTGGTGGAAGCTGAAAACGGAAGAGTGTCGTGTTGTCTTCAAGGAGGAGTTGAAACAGGCTTTGGGTAGTCAGGAAGTGCTTCCAGAGGACTGGACAACCACAGCCAATGTGATCAGGGAGACCGGTAGGAGAGTATTTGGTGTGTCCTCTGGAAGGAAAGTAGATAAGGAAACTTGGTGGTGGAATGAGGAAGTGCAGGAGTGTGTACAAAAGAAGAGGTTAGCCAAGAAGAAGTGGGACATTGAGAGGACCGAAGAGAGTAAACAGGAGTACAGGGAGACACAGCGTAAGGCGAAGGTAGCAGTGTCAAAGGCCAAACAGAGGGCGTATGATGACTTGTATGATAGGTTGAACAGTAAGGAGGGAGAAAATGATCTATACAGGTTAGCACAGCAGAGAAATAGAGATGGGAAAGACGTGCAGCAAGTTAGAGTGATAAAGGACAGAGAGGGAAATGTATTGACTGATGACAGAAGTGTGCTGGGAAGATGCAAAGAGTACTTTGAAGAGCTGATGAATGAGGAAAATGAGAGAGAAAAAGAGTAGAAGGGGTGACCGTTGAGGAGCAGGAAGTAGCAAAGATTCGTAAGGGAGAAGTGAGGAGGGCATTGAAGAGGATGAAGAGTGGAAAGGCAGTTGGCCCTGATGACATACCAGTTGAGGTATGGAAGTGTCTAGGGGAGGTAGCAGTAGATTTTCTGACAAGAATATTCAACAAGGTCTTAGAAAGTGAGCAGATGCCAGAGGAATGGAGGAGAAGTGTGCTTGTGCCCATTTTTAAGAACAAGGGCGATGTACAGAGTTGTGGCAACTACAGAGGGATAAAGTTGATGAGCCATACAATGAAGCTATGGGAAAGAATAGTGGAAGCAAGACTAAGGGCAGAGGTCAGCATTTGTGAACAACAGTTTGGTTTCATGCCAAGAAAGAGCACCACAGATGCAGTGTTTGCTTTGAGGATGTTAATAGAGAAGTACAGAGAAGGTCAGAAGGAGCTGCATTGTGCCTTTGTGGATCTGGAGAAAGCATATGACAGGGTGCCGAGAGAAGAACTGTGGTATTGTATGAGGAAGTCTGGAGTGACAGAGAAGTATGTTAGAGTGGTGCAGGACATGTATGATAGATGTAAGACAGTGGTGAGGTGTGCTGTCGGTGTGACAGAAGAGTTCAAGGTGGAGGTGGGACTACATCAAGGGTCAGCTCTCAGCCCCTTCTTGTTTGCTATGGTGATGGACAGGCTAACAGATGAGGTTAGACAAGAATCTCCATGGACTATGATGTTTGCAGATGACATTGTGATCTGTAGTGAGAGCAGAGACCAAGTGGAGGAAAATCTAGAGAGGTGGAGGTATGCCCTGGAAAGGAGGGGATTGAAGGTTAGTCTTAGTAAGACAGAATACATGTGTGTGAACGACAAGGACCCAACAGGAACAGTGAGGTTACAGGGAGCAGAGATAAAGAAGGTGGAGGATTTTAAGTACTTAGGCTCAACAATCCAGAGCAATGGAGAGTGTGGAAAAGAGGTGAAGAAGCGCGTGCAGGCAGGTTGGAATGGATGGAGAAAAGTGTCCGATTGTGATGTATGATAGGAGAGTATCGGCAAGAATGAAGGGAAAAGTGTACAAGACGGTGATGAGGCCAGCAATGTTGTATGGTTTAGAGACAGTGGCCCTGGGGAAAAGACAGGAGTCAGAGTTGGAGGTAGCAGAGATGAAAATGTTGAGGTTCTCTTTGGGAGTAACGAGGATGGATAGGATCAGAAATGAGTACATCAGAGGGACAGCACATGTTAGATGTTTTGGAGACAAAGTCAGAGAGGCTAGATTGAGATGGTTTGGACATGTACAGAGGAGGGATAGTGAGTATATTGGTCGTAGGATGCTGAGGTTGGAACTACCAGGCAAAAGGCCCAGAGGAAGACCAAAGAGAAGATTTATGGATGCAGTGAAGGCGGACATGAAGGTCGTTGGAGTAAGAGTAGAAGATGCAGAGGATAGGGAGAGATGGAGGCAGATCATTTGCTGTGGCGACCCCTGAAGGGAACAGCCGAAAGGAAAAGAAGAAGAAGATATATATATATATATATATATATATATATATATATATATATATATATATATATATATATATATATGTATATATAAAAGGGAAAAAGCCGAAAGGAAGACAGACAGACAGACATACATACTGTATAAAACGCGTGTGTGTGTGTACAATTTCTTGGGATCAGTATTCACATTCTGATATGTGTGTACATATATATTTAAGTTTAATTTGCTCTGAACAGCTTTTTTTTTTTTTTTTTTTTTTTTTAGCAAGTCTGGATATAAAAAAAAAAATTCACACACCATACTGCACGTTCTCTGCCTATACCATTCATTTTCACTTCCGGTAGGCGTGGCTTACTCCCTGACACCACGCCCTCTTCCTCTCCTCCCTTGGCGAGCGCGAGCAGGTGCTTGTACTCCCCCTCTTCCTCCTCCTCCTCCTCCTCCTCGCGCTTGGAAGCTCCGCCCACTCAGCCGGCTGAGCGTCGACTCTGCGCGACTGCTTCTCCCAAAGTAGCCGACGAGCAGTGTGTGTGTGTGTGTGTGTGTGCGCGCGCGTGTGTGTGTGAGAGAGAGCCTATGAGTGTGTGACACAATGGATACACGCTTCTGCCTTCAGTGGGATTTATAAGAAGGGAAGAAATAGGAATTTATTCGCTTTACCGGTGAGTTTGTTTAAGTTTGTTTAAGGCGCGTGTGTGCGCGCGCGTGTGTACAGTGTTTGTTTCCACACAAACACGGATTTGGTGCTTCTAAAACCACAGAAGACTCCACAAGCCTGTGTACTTACGCTTGTATTCTTTGTTCAGGTTTATTATACTTGGTGTCATCGTGTTTTTTATTCTTTTCAGTCATTGTTTTTGTCCTGGTTTCGTGCCAGGCAGATTAAACCGTGCTAATTTTAATTAACTGCCATCAAGTTTAACCACCCTGTCCATTTTCACACGGATTGGGTTGACAGCATGCAAAACAATATTTATAATAACACATCAATAACACATTAATAACACACTAATAACGCACTAATTCATGTCGCGCTCGTTACTAATCTGTTGTCAGTGTTGTAAAATGTACTTCTAGATCATCTTTGTTTATTATTTTATCATGTTTATTCTTGGTTCGCATTTTACATCAGTTTTATACATCTATTCATAACCGACCGCCTTGCTTACTGTTCCGAGTTCTTCCACGCGATCTCATCTCAATCAGAACATAATACCAGATAATAGACCTTGCCATTAAAAAGTCCTGTACCGTAAACCTTCTAATATTTGAGTCATTTAATTTGAAGGTTGAAGTCGAGTCTTTTACTCTGCTCGTTTTTAAAGGAAAGAAAAAAACCTCATGGTGTATATCGAAATCCCATAACAACGAAAAACAGCAATTAGAAAAGATCACGAGCTATTCATTTGTCCGTGAAATCGTGAGATTAATTATCGCGAGAGTTTATTGATTTGAGGAAGCACGAACGGGATTTCATGAATGACACTTTTCCATGTTTTATGATGCTTCTGTTTGAATAAATAGACAGATAGATAGTTTATTGTTTGAGGAACGTTTTATATTTTTTCTGATAATAAAGTTTATTCTAGATATTAAAAATAATGTTTCATAAATGAGGAGTAATATTGTGTGTGTGTGTGTGCATGCGTGTGTTTGTTTGTTTGTTTGTTTGTTTGTTTGTGTGTGTGTGTGTGTTTGTTTTTGTGAGTGTGTATGTGTGTGTGTGTGTGTGTGTGTGTGTTGGTTTGTGTGTGTGAGTGTATGTGTGTGTGTGTGTGTGTGTGTGTGTGTGTGTGTGTTGGTTTGTGTGTGTGTGTGTATGTGTGTTTGTGTGTGTGTGTGTGTGTGTTTGTTTTTGTGAGTGTGTATGTGTGTGTGTTGGTTTGTGTGTGTGAGTGTATGTGTGTGTGTGTGTGTGTGTGTGTGTTGGTTTGTGTGTATGTGTGTTTGTTTGTGTGTGTGTTGGTGTGTTGTACTTGCTGCATATTCAGGATCATGGTTTGTAACCAACAGCATAGGGACATTTTGGCTGGTCCTCACTTCTTCAAAGGTCTGTTTGAGGGTTAAGACTTGACTGTAGGACCCTGGTTGGACTTAAGTTTAGTTTCTGGCTGGGGTAAAGGTTGGTCTTTAATTTTGGTGCTAATAAAAGTGTCAAGGAGTTTGGGAATATATGATGACAGTGAAGGTCCCAACAGAGATAGAAAATGCAGGTGTGTGTGTGTGTGTGTGTGTGTGTGAGAGAGAGAGAGTTTATATGTGGCATGCACTAATGTGTTGAGTTAATGCTGGGGATTAAAAACCGTGTAAAACTTGTCCATCTAAAAGTAAGAGCTAGTTTTATCCCCAGAGGTGATGTGACTCATTTTTAGAATAGCACGGTTGATTGAAGTCATTAACTGCTTTAAAAAAAAAAAAAAAAAAAATAGACATGGGTGACCTGCTGACTCACTGCTCTCGAACCACCATCCTTAATGCCATGCAATCTCTCATGCTGTCAAGGAATACACGTTAATCATTTTGAGAGTTTTGAAGAACTTGGTATCAGTTTGTCAGTAAAGAGATGTTAAAGCTGGTTGGTGCAATTTTGTTGTTGTCTTTCATGGCGTAAAAAAAAAAAAAATGGCTGAGTGATTAGTTTAATTTTGCATGCTCTTATCAAGGACTTGGAAAGCATTCATTAGAGCCATGGCACGCACACCGAAACACACACACACACACACACACACATGCACACGCCTTCAACTGGGTTAAGTTTGCATGTATTGAAACTGCACATTTGCCTCTGCAGTGACTGTATTTGACTATCATTAACAGCATCATGGCCGCCTCTCAATGTGTTAAAGCAGGCCTCTGATTGGCCCTGTGTATGCCGAGTGCCTGCACAACCCGGGGGTCTTCTCGCCTGTTGACTGATGCCTGCCTGAGATAAACAGGAAGTGGCAGAGCAGCTGTGCAAATGCATTATAAAGCCATCTGTCTGTAAACTGCGATTTTGCAGAGCAAAGGACTTTCGTTCTCTCTCTCTCTCTCTCTCTCTCTCTCTCTCTCTCTCTCTCTCTCTCTCTCGCTGTTCCACCTCTCTTCTTTGCCTTTTCACTCACACCCTGAGAAAGGGGGAAGACTCGGGGTGTTTCCACACACTTCTTAATTCCGGCATCATTAAGATTGTCCTGTGTTGAATCGTTGCTGAAGCATCTTTGGCGTTGTTCTGCTGTTAGTCACCACCTGGTTGACAAGCGCATCAGATAACACACAACTGGAAAGTAAACATCAAAGCTGGGCCTGAACTTCCTCATGTCTTATTTTGAACTTTCTGATGAGCCAAAGCATGTAAATTACATCCATAATGAACACACACACACACACACACACACACACACACACACACTGTCTCTTTCTCTCTCTCTGTCTCTCTCTCTCCACACACACGCACACACACTCACACACTCTCTCTCTCTCTCTCTCTCTCTCTGTTCTACATGTATTATATGTGCCATGGTGCCCTCTGGGGGTCAGTGTGGTCTCAGCCACAAGCTCACATTTGCCACAAACAGGAAATGCAGGCCAACATACAAACCCAGAAGCGTCAGTTACACCTTGTACAATCACAAATTAGCCTCAAAAGACGACTCTGGAGCACGGCTCTGATTTGCCTAGTCTCCCTCTGTTTCTACCAATATGCAAATGGATGGCAGGGAAGCGCTCACGTTCACACTGATCTTATCCACCGCGTCAGACAGGCCTGAACATGCTGCAGCATTCAGAGGCCAGCACCTGCACACAACTGCCGTACCTACAGCGTCCAACAGTGTTCAGGTTTCCAGGCATGGTGGAAGAATGATAAGTAGCACAGAGGTTTCATTTATTTATTTTTGCAAGATATGAATTTTACCGGATGGTTTTTTTGGATTTTATGGGACAGTGGTGGTCTAGTGGTATAGGGCACTGGATCGCTGATCCTAAGGTTGGGGGTTTGAGTCCCACTCTCCACGAGGTTGTCACTGTCCCCCCCAGTGCAGGTAACTGGGTTATCAAAGGCAGGCCATGTCTCTTACTGTCTATGGTGAGAGGTTCATGTAAAAGAACCATTGCCGACTTTCGTAAAGAGGAGCTGCAAAGCCGTCAGCGTGTTTCTGTCCCTTGCTAAAGGTTTGTGTCAGGAAGGGCATCCGACGTAAAAACCTATACCAAATCAAACATGCGAATCAGTCGCTGTGGCGACCCCTGAAAAAGGGCAAAAGCCGAGAGGAAATCTCAATGAATTTTACTGGATAAAAACAAGAGCTGAATATATTTATGAAGTACAGTGATACCTCAGCTCACGAACATAATTGGTTCCCAGAAAGTGTGTGTGAGGCGAAAGGTTCGTCTTCCGAACATTTACTTCCCATAAGAAACCATTAAAATGATAATAATCCGTTCCCAGGTCTCCAGAAAACATAATTTTCTACTAAATAAGCCTTAAAACTACACAAAAATGTACCTTATTTTATGTATAATAAATGTGCTATTGTATTGTAATTAAAGAAATAAACTGTACTGTATAATAAAGTCGTTTTATTTACCTTTGTGATGGTAGTTGATGGCTTGATGGAATGGAGTGGGAGGAGGGAGGGAGGGAGGGACTTACTGTTTGGAAGGAGAGTTTGGAAACGCCTACTGTTTGGAAACACCCTTAGCCACACACGCACCCTTAATAGCTTCCTTGTTCTTAAGGATGGGAGCAATGGTAGACTTAGCGTACTGGTACTGGGACGCTGTGTCACACAAACGCACACCTCGTTCGTGTTTTTCAATGATCTCCGCCTGTGGTGGGGTCTTTTTCGGTCCCATAATAGCAAAAGTACACTCAATATGGTCCAAAATGTCTAGCAAACACAAACCACTTCCGCATTCAAAGAAAGGGGTGTGACGAACTGTGACGCCGTGAGCGTGCGTCAGCTTCTCGTGGCCGCCACCGTGGCGCTGTTCGACCGCGTGGTTTGATTCGTCCGCCAAAAACTAGTTCGTCAGCAGAGACTATATGCTCGCAAATTTAATGTTCTTGAGGCGAAAAGTTCGTGAGCTTAAGCGTTCGTCAGCGGAGGTTTTACTGTATCGGTATTTAAACCGACTTCGGCTTTCAGAGTTATTTTACACCTCAGTGATGAGAAAAGACTATTTTTACTGCAGTTTCTTTCAGCTGGGTTCTGCTGTAATCATCGGAGTATAAGAGCAGGAAAATGTGATGAAGTGCATGAAGACAAGAAGATGTAAGATAAAGGATGGATGATAATCAGTCATTCATTTTCTGAACCGCTTAATCCTAAATAGGGTCTCGGGGAGTTTGGCACCCATCTCAGACAACTCGGGGAGCGAGGGGAGAGCACACTCCGGATGGCTCGCCAGGCCATCGAAGGCAGAAACATGCTGACGGCTATGCAGCTACTCTTGATGAAAGTCAGCAGTGGTTCTTTTGCAGCATCACACCAAAAACAGTGAGAGACGTGGCCGACCTTTGATAACCCAGTTAGTTGCACTGTGGAGACAGCAGTGATAACCGTTGACAGTGGGGCTTGAACCCCAAACCTTAGGATTGACAATCCAGCGCCTTTACCACCGGGCCTCTACTGCCGCTGGATGATATAATATTATGATAAATTATTGCGATCGCAGTATGACAACAAAATATCATTAGTATCAAGATTTATCAGAATTATCAACTCTCCCTGTAGTGTTTTAACTGTAGCATTTATACCCCATCATCATCATGATTTTGATCGAGATGGGGTTCGCAATGCTCCTCCAGCAGTCTTGGTCTTGCCCAGTGTTGTAGGTCCTGACCTGGGTGTAGGTAAAGCAGCCCGTGTTACTCTTGAAAGTAGCATTCCGTGGAAACTGCATTCAGCATTGTCTGAGGTGGAGGGCTGTCGATTTGGTTCAAGGCGGAGCGGGGCCTCCAGTACAGGCCCTGGACTCGGCAAAATCTGTAATAGCAAACTCCATGTCGAGGCGTTTTTGAAGGTCTGCAGTGAGCACCCAGGTCTCCAAGTCACCACATCCTATGAGGTCTACATTGAACAACTGAATGCATCACAGTATTTCGATGAGGTTTTAAACGAGTCAGGGCAATGCAGCCTTCTTTTTCCAAGCCACAAAGACTTCAACAGATATTTTCTTCACATCCCAAGCTATCCTGACACCACCCTTATGTATTATTTAATGTTTCACTGCTTGGTCATTGGCATCAGGACAATTCTAATGATGCAAATATTCTTGATTGGTTCCTAATGGTGTAGCCATCACTGTTACAGAAGGCCACACAAGATCTTCGTATATGCTGCTCTTCACATTCGATCTCAAAGGCTACAGCATCAAGATTGAGTTTCACCTCCGCATGCTACTTCATGCACAAGAGCTCGTTGCTGCCCCTGGTGTCTTTTGTACTTAAAAAAATGGTCTGGGTACGGCGTCATGAATATTATTTTAATAGCATCATATACCGAATGTATCGTGACGAATATCGTCAGAAAATATCACAATACACTCATGCCTTGGTTGAACGGACTAATAGGGGGGAACACTGGTCCGAAGTACCCGATTGTCTGAAGTTTCCGATTCCATATATTTCAACGATTACGTCACGAAAAACTTTTACTTAAGCACACTATGTAATCTATGTTAGGCCCGGCGAGCTGTCCTGGGTGTACTCTGCCTTTGCTCAGTGTTGGCTGAGATGGGGTCCAGCCCCTCGGCGATCCTAATTCGGATTAAGCGTTTCAGAAAGTGAATGAATGGAGTATAATAGAAGACAGCACTGGAGAAAAAGGTGTGTCAAAGATTTTTTGGGGATGGTTACTTAATATGACCCAGTCGTTGACAATGTGCCCCCTCTCGTGCTTCAGTCTTGACGTTTCTTGTTGTAATCTCAGTTTGGAAGTGGAAAACATCTTCAAGAACCAGCAGTAACCCCGGGAAATATCTGGGACTGATATTACAATACTAAATGATAGTTGAATCTCGATCAAGCACTAATCAACTACGAAGCTTATTCAATATCGCTCCTTCTGGTTAATTAGGCCGCAGTGCCTGAAGCAGGGTATTAAACCTTCAAGAATCTTGGCGTATTGTTTACTGACTACTCCTTGATGGTTATTTATAACTCAGGTAAATTCCGTATTGTTTCTAGCCGTTGTGTGTGAATGAGTACGTGCTCATGGTGTGTGGGTGTGTGTGATGAAGGATCGCTGCTAGCACAGCCTCAGGAGTGGACCTGGGCCTGAATGAGGGCATTGAGAAGGAGAACGGCGGCCTGAGTGTTTGACAGTTGCTCAGGCTAATCCCTCCGGAGCTGATAAGCAGTGGCTGAACAAACGTAGCGCTGGAGTCACAACACTGGAGTCAGAGATAAGCGACACGCACACGCAGAAAAACGCCAACACCCCCCCCCCCCCTTCCTTTAACACAACACATACAAACAGTGTCACACATTCTGTTCGATCTCTCTGTAGTTTTCGGGAACATGGCCGAGCTCACGAAGCATTTTTGTTAAATGTGCTTACGTCTCAGGCAATTATCATCCGTGGATGGCTTCCAGCGAGTTCTAGCAGGATGCTAAGAATGTGTGAGAACCCGAGCTACAGTTTAAAGTGTGGTGTATCCATTACAGCTTCAGTGCTCGCCTTGTCCTGGCTCTGTCGTCCCAACACCCTCAACACGATCAAGCTCACCGTTTCTCCGCACTTGTCTCGGTCTACCTTTTCAACTCAAGCAGCTTGATTGACATCCATGACGTCTAGATTATGTACATCTAAACACTTCCTCTTGCCTGTTACAGCCATGACGTGTCAATTTCTACAATATTTTCCCGTTCAAATACCAAGAAAACCTTCTTGTTGTGAGATATTGTTAAGGAGAAAGTGAATTTTGAAGAACAAGAACAACACGAAGAGTCCATCTGACGTTACTAATAAAGTACATCATGATGCAGTTTCTTTGTGGGGAGGGCAACACGAGAAAAATATCCTACCAAGATTTTTCACATCGCATTTCTGCGATATTTGTTATATACAATGGCGTATACAAAATGTTAGTGCGAGCTGCATTAGATTAGCACAAAAAAATTTTTCGCTGCTCATGATATGAAGACCATGGTATTGCCGGTACAACCAAAAAAAAGAAGTTACTTATTTTTAATTCATCAGGTTTTGTTAGAAATTTGACAAAAAGTATTGTGATGCAATGTTTTTCTGGTATATTATGTTCGCTGCTCTCTGATTGGCCAGAAAGTGGTGACTAATTTCCAAACAGTAGTGACAGCAAAAAAAAAAAGAAAAACCATCCATGGCATTGCTCCATCGCTTTTTTCTCGATAGAATTTGGATTGAGTCTGCGTTGTCAAGATGAATTTCGAAATCACCAAGCGCACGTGATAATTTAGTAGGCCATGCTCTCTTCTCAATACCAGGCCCAAGTAAACTTTTTCCATACCTTCAGTTTTGTCAAGAAGTCTCTTCTATCTTCTATCTATTTTTTTTTTAAGTCTTCTTCTATCCTTTTGGCTTTTTCCCTTTCTCAGGGGTCGCCACAGCGAATTATCTGATTCGCGCATTTGATTTGGCATAGGTTTTTACGTCGGATGCCCTTCCTGACACAAACCTTTTAACAAGGGAAAGAAACACGCTGACGGCTTTGCAGTCAAAATATGTAATATTAGAACAGGTTGCATATGGAAATGGGTGTGGCTAAATGTTATACCGGAGCCAGCCAGCAGGGGCATTATACCTGTTGTGCCTGCACTGTTATTGTGACATTATGCAGTCCACAGGGTACAAGATGGAGATAGGAGAGGCTTATTTAATGGGTTATGGAAGGAGTCTCCAGTATCGGGGTAGAGGAGGAGGAGGAGGAGGAGCTTGCGCTCTTGGTAACACACCAATCTATGTTGTTTCTGGGTTTTTTTTTTTTCACTTCAGAGGTGCACGTGTCGTCCTGCATGTGATTAATCAGCTGTTTTGGAACGTTGTGAGAATCGAGGCGCGTGTAGAATCTCGAGGATGTAATATTAGGCGCAATGGTGGTATAATGTGCTCTCAAAGCAGGAAGTACAAACAGGAAACTCACATCTGGTTACGCAAAGGATCAGATTTTGATCTCATGTGGGCTGAGCCATGCAACAAGGACAGCTCGTTAGTGCACAAACCTAGTGTGTTCCCAATAAACTGCCCCATGAGGCGGTCTGTGAGCCCGCACACAAACACACACACACACACACACACACACACACACACACACACACACACACTGTTTCATTATTCAGAACTCGCACCATGATTTTTTTTTTTTATATATCAGATGGTTAAGGTCAGGAGAAAGCCTTCATTAAAGTGTCATAACCAGATGCCAGGTCAGCTGAATGTCATATGGTGCGTGTTTGTGTGTTAATCGCTAAAAACGTCTGACTGGCTTCTTGTTTTTCCTGTTTGTTTAGATGTAGATTAACTCAGCTGAACTCATACCTTTCTTTCATACATTCTTTTCCGCCAGTGATCAGTGTTTAACGGTTTCATTCCTCAAACTGGTGCCAGTCTTCATTTTTTTGTATTCATTTTTTTTTTTTTTTTCAAAAATACAATTAACCAAAGTACAAAGTCAGGCGGTCATGAGCTTTGGTTGGTGCCCGAAAGAATAAAAGGGCGGGTATAAGTGGCGGAAATGAGCTTCCTTCACCGGGTGGCAGGGCTCTTCCTTAGATAGGGTGGGAAGCTCAGCCATCTGGGAGGAGCTTGGAGTAGAACCTCTGCTCCTCCGTGCTGAGAGAAGCCGGTTGAGGTGGCTTGGGCATCTGATTAGAATGCCTCCCGATCGCTTCCCAGATGTGGTGTTTCAGGTATGTTCAGACGGGAAGAGACCCCGGGGTCGACCCAGAACACGCTCGAGGGATTTTGTCTCTCGGCTGGTCTGGGAACCTCTAGGTGTCCCCTCAGAAGAGCTTGAGGAAGTGGCTGGGGAGAGGGACATCTAGACCTTACTGCTTAGGCTGTTGCCCCCGAAACCTGACCCCGGAACAAGCAGAAGACGATGATGATGATGATGATGATGATGATGAGATAATGATGATGATGATGATGAACAGAGCAGCTTGTTTTTTTCAGATGTGTAGCTAAACATACAGTTCGACTCATGTGCAGTACTTTTTATCATAACAGAATTTTTTTTTTTCCTTCATGTTGTAGTTTTTGAAGTGATGCGATAAAGTTTGATGCTTGATGTTAAATAAAGATACGAATGCCGGTGGAGCAGCTGTGCATGTTTTTTTAAGATAAGATAAGATAAGATACAGCTTTATTAATCTCACAATGGAGAAATTCACTGTTACAGGCTCTTGAGGTGCCATCAGTAGGGGGTGCAAAAATAGATACATATACAAACATACACACAGACATATATATTATATAAGTAAATAAATAAATAGATACATAAATAGTATAAATTAATAAACAATAAAATAAAAGAAGGGAACAACTTTCTAGACTGGCCTATATTAAAGTGTAATGTATCTGAGTGCAGAGTAGATGGGTTGATATGGTTCACAGTCAGTGGGGTAGATGTGGTTGATTAAAGTGCACGGGGGTTTTTATTGCACATAACCGGTATTTTCACAGACAGTTACAAAGTGGCGTTGTACAGTCTGACAGCGGTGCGAATGAACGACCTGTGGTAGCGCTCCTTCCTGCACTGAGGATGCCTCAGTCGTCCACTGAAGGAGCTGCTCAGCTCCTCTACAGTCTGGTGCAGTGGGTGAGAGCTGTTGACCAGGATGGATGTGAACTTTGCTACCGTCCTCCTCTCACTCACCTCCTCCACAGAGTCCAGTGGGCAGCCTAGGACAGAACTGGCCCTCCTGACCAGCTTGTTCAGTCTCTTTCTGTCCCGCTCTGTGCTGCCCGGGGCCCAGCAGATGGCAGCGTAGAGGATTGCAGAGGCTACCACAGAGTCAAAAAGATTTACGGAAAGATTAACAGTTGCTGTAAAATGATTGAGGATAACAGAGACGCCATTTTTTTCTTGTACGAAATTGCAAAAATTCTGATGCTAAAAGCGCGTTTCCTGTGTTGACATCGCATCTGCCACTTGATTGTGATTTTCTTCACTGTAACTGCATTTTTGTTGTCAAAATCTTTGACTCTCTGCTGCCCTCTACTGGTTGTACCGCTTAACAGCACCCATGACAAATTACTTTTAAATTGCATTTAAAAATGAAAACTAAAAAATTTTGAAAAAAAAAAAAAAATTATCCTAAAATTAATTATGAAAAGTAAATGTCTTCTGTCTAAATAGGAGGAAATTACTTGTCATTATTTGTGATGATGAAAGCGAAATAAATCACGTTACCAATGATTCTTTTTGGTGTATTGTAGTTGGGTAATTAGATCTTACCCACGGCTCACTCTGTTCCAGCCATGATTTCAGAGCGTGACCATGGAGACAAGCCCAGCACGCGGCTACTGATGAGCTAGAGAGGGAAATGAACCAACACTGTCTCTCACACACACACACCAAACTCCTTTCCCCCTCCCCATTCATGATTATTCCTTTCTCTCCTCTCTCACTCGATCAGGCAGACAGGCTATTAGGTTGTAATTGGGGCATTTGAGTGTGTGTGTGTGTGTGTGTGTGTGTCAGGAACTGCGTTTGCCCGATCTCTGGCAGAGCACAGGGAGCAGTAATTAGCAAAATTAGCAAACCGCAGGCAGCATCTGAGCTCTGATTAGCGCTGGCTCTTGAACCATTAATGCGAGAGACCACTGTGTCATCTGTACCTCCGAGACTGGGACTCGGGAAGAGGAGGAGAGGGTATGAGAAGAGAAATGAGAGAGAAATGAGAGAGAGAGCGAGAGAGAGAGCGAGAGAGAGAGAGAGAGAGAGAGAGGAATAAGTTGTTTAATATTTTTACGAACACTTTTATCGTAAATGTTTGCATGTTCAGCCAGAGGGTAGATGGATGGTGGGATAGATGAATATGTATCATATGCTTATGATATGCAAATTTCCAGAAGTTTGGAAGCGAGCAAGTTAGTTGTGTTTCATTTTGATTGTGATTACTGTGAAATGTGTTCACTTAATATTTTACCCTGTAAGTTCCCGTCACTTTTTTTTATATACACCATCTTCATTCACCTTTTTCAGTCATTCTGGTTTTAAAATTTTGCATCTTTTCGATCTCTATTAAAATGATGGTCCTCGGCTTCATTAGTGTTCTGGTGGGCAGAGTCAGGATCCAGGTGTGCTCAGTATGTTTCAGGAAGGACTCGGGCAAACAGTTGCGCGTCCTCGGTTGAGGTGGGATGGTGTGGCGTTGTTCACTTTGATTAGTGAGATTCAGCAAATGTGACACAAAAATTCAAATTCCAGAACTGAAATCGAGCTCCTTCCCATCTTCCCAACCAGAAAACATACGACTTATTTGCATTCCGAGTGTTTCGTTTATTTTACAACAAACCTGACGGTTTAGGTCAGGTGCGGCCAACCCGCGGCTTCCGAGCCGCATGTCGCTGTTTGCCTCGTTTCATGCGGCTCTTGTGCTCATATCGAAGTTTGTTTTTTTAATGTTCGTGTTTGCGTTGCTTGAGTTCAATATGGTATTACTGTATTGTCCAATGCTTATGTGCGTGAAATTAGAATACCGTACTGTAAAGCTTCCCAGTGTAGGCGAGATCATTTCAGTCAACAATTTGTGTCAAATTAGCTCTTAAAATGGCAGAAAAATAATGCACAGCAAAATGAAAATATGAAGATAAACAAAGGACATGGGCAGTGGTGGTCTAGTGGTATAAGGCGCCGGATCGCTGATCCAAAGGTTGGGGGTTCGAGTCCCACTCTCCACAAGGTAGTCACTGTCGTCGTCGTCGTCGTCCCCCCCCCCCCACAGTGCAGCCAACTGTGTTATCAAAGGCCGGCCATGTCTCTCACTGTCTATGGTGTGAGGCATGTAAAAGAACCATTGCTGACTTTCGACAAGAGTGGGCTGAAAAGCCGTCAGCGTGTTTCCGCCCTGCGATGGCCTGGCGAGCTGTCCAGGGTGTACTCTGCCCTCGCCCTGAGTTGGCTGGGATGGGCACCAGCCTCCCCGTGACCCTAATTAAGATTAAGCGGTTACAGAAAGAAGATGAACAAAGGACATTTTTAACAGAGTGGGAGGGGCTTATTTATTTATTTTTGTTTGTTTTTGAATGTAATGGTAAGCCATTGTGTCGTATATATCAGGCGTCAAGAAAAGCAAATACCGTTTTTTTCCAAAAATTTACGAAGCGCTCAGACACCGTAACACTTGCATCGTATCAACTGGCTTGGAACATTACACGGGACAAAACACCATACAATGAAGGAGACTTTGTTATAAAATCCCTCAGTGACGTTCTTGAAATCTTGTCTCCTGAAAACAACAAACTAAAGCGCGTGGTATCGGATGTCCAACTGTCCCGCCACACTGTTGAACACAGAATATTGGACATTAACACGGCGATTGAATCACAGTTGCACTCGGACCTTCAAAGATGTGAGAATTTACAATAAATCTGGCTGAGCAGAGGTGTGTGTGTGTGTGTGTGTGTGTGTGTGTGTGTGTGTGTGTGTGTGTGTGTGAAAGGGATGGGTGATGTGTATGATGTGGCTCTTTGCGGTAACAGTAAAAAATGTGGCTCTTGGTCTCTGACTGGTTGATCACCCCTGGCTTAGGTCATCATCACCATGACAACCAGGATGCAGTCTGTACATCACATTTTCTATTATTTGTTATTGTTTTGTGACATTTTGGTTTTGTTTTTAAGGGTGGCATGGTGGCCGCCAGCTCAGTTCAAGAAGGTCCGGGGTTTGAGTCCTGGGCCCGGTGAGGGGTTTCTGGGTGGGTTTTGCATGTTTTTCCCATGCGTGCATGAGTTTACTCAAGGTACTCAGGTTTCCTCTGATAGACATGCACATTAGACTAAATTGAACTTGGAAAAATTAAATATTGCATAAAACACCATCTGCTTCCTGTTTGTTTTTAGTTCGCTTAAAATAAAACCTTGGTGGTAAAACAAGTATTCCTGATATCGCTACTAAATCATCATACCGCCCTGCCCAATGCGAGCCTGTGATGTCATTAATGCTTAGTTATAATTAAATAGTGAGGAAATGTCAAGCACTGTTCAAAAGTACTTGTATTTTGCAACACACTGAGGATTGGCCTACATTGTTTAAACAATGAGGACATTTTGGCTGGTTCTCATGTCTCCAGAGGGCAGTTTGTGGGTTGACTTGGTCTTAGGGTTCGGGTTAGAGGGAGGTGTAGGTTTTAGGTAAGGGTTAAGGTTGAGGTTGGTGGATGGGGTAGAGATTTAGGGAAGGCGATGTGGCAGTGAGGTTCCCTACAAACATTAAATACAGGTGTGTGTGAGTGTGTGTGTGTGTGTGTGTGTGTGTGTGAGAGAGAGATATACAGTAAGAGTGATCAGATCTGATCTAAAACCAGCTTTGAACAAAACACGTGCTTTGTTCTGTGTCTGTGTGTCTCAAGTCTCTTGTATTCGTGTATAATACAGTTTCGTGTGATTACGCTTTATGTAATGCTCGTATTTAGCCAGCAGAGTGCATTAGGTAGAGTCTGGAAGCCAAGCTTCTGATGTGTGTGTGTGTGTGTGTGTGTGTGGGGGAGAGGAGAGAAAGAGAGAGGGAGGAGGGTGAGAGAGAGGAGGGGGGGGCGAGAGAGAGAGAGAGAGAGAGAGAGAGAGAGAGAGAGAGAGAATGCTGTAGGTGGATGAGCTCTGAGCTATAATGGTTCCCCTGCTGTCTGCTGGAGCTCTTTAATGGAGCTGGATGCAGTCCTGGGCCGTAATGATGGAGCACACACATCCTGCCTCTGAGCAACAAACAAACAAACAAACACACACACACACACACACACACAGCACAGGACACAATTTTTCCTTCTCGTTTAACATGTAAACCAGTAGACAACCTATTTCAAATTATTTAACAAAAAAAAGACTTAAGAATATTAATGACTACAGTATGTAGATTAGGTCTCGCCCCCATTCCTATCTTCAAGGTGTATGTCACAGCTATTTAAATTAGCTTTAACACACAGGGTTCCATTTTAATTAAAGACACCCCTCCCACCCCCACAAAAAAAAAAAAAGTTTCAAGTCAAACTTTTCAGTTACCATAGCGGCCGTCATTATGTTTGCCACGAGGTTAAGTAACCATGGTAGGTTTGTATGTCAAATAAATAAATAAACAATTATCCATCACACACACCCACACACACACACACACACACACACACACACACACACACACACCTTCCTTTAATAACTTTGTGTTTGGTGCTGTACAAGATAGAGTCCGGCTGTGGTACAGCATGTGATTTATGATTTATGACCTCACAAAATAAGCCCCTCCCCCATGTGAGCTTTACACACATAGG
The DNA here is from genome assembly GCA_024760905.1 of Plotosus lineatus. Classification (NCBI taxonomy): domain Eukaryota; kingdom Metazoa; phylum Chordata; class Actinopteri; order Siluriformes; family Plotosidae; genus Plotosus; species Plotosus lineatus. The sequence goes on from CM045728.1 coordinate 103,136,702, forward strand.
AAGACAAAAATTTGACTTGAGAATCTGTCCGATATTCCATCTGTTAAAGGAAAGTGTAATATAAGACTTGTTGGTAGAGGAAGATATGGAGGTGTGTGTGTGTGTGTGTGTGTGTGTGTGTGTGTGTGTGTGTGTGTGTGTGTGTTACATCTCTTGAAATCACACTGACAGAACCAGTCAGGCTGGGTGAACCATGTGCTGTGTCCCATCCTTCCTTCCTCAGGGTGTGTGAAGCCCCAGGCTGAAATTCCGACCTCAAGGAAGGACTAGTGTCTCTCCGCTATAAGAATGCAGACACGTTCACGTCTCAGCCCCCCGCCCGTCCTCCACCCTCCACCCATAATCACGCTGATAATTTCCAGGTAAAGACAAGCAGATGAATTACACTCGATAGCAGCCTTTATGGTGCTGCTGCTGCTTTTAACGAGCTGATAGGCAAATCTGTTCCTGGTTAAACATTAACGCCTCTCCAGGGCACGCTGCATATTATCTGCTCAGCAGGCCAGGCCACATCGGAGCCACTGGGGATTACTGTGTGTGTGTGTGTGTGTGTGTGTGTGTGTGTGTGTGTGTGTTTACAGGCTAGCCAGACAAGACAGAATGCACTCCAGCAATATGACTTGTTTGTATGCATTTTATTTAAGGACAAGGTGCGAGTAAGAATGAGCAATAAGATGACCGATACTCAGAATTGAACCCTTAAATTTCCCTTCTGGATCATTTTATTTATTTATTCATTCTTTTTTTTGTTTTTATTCGCAGCACTAAATATTATTTATGATTTATATTATAAATCTATTTTTATTTCATCAATACTTTTTTATTCGTGCAATATAAATGCCCTCGATTTAAATAACATGATAAAAGGCCTGGTAATTTGAGAAGAGAATGTTTAAGGACATGTAACACCTCATAAGGAGTCAGACAGCTCCCTCTGCTGGACAAAACTGTAAAAACACCCTATTTCCCCCCATGTTTACATTATTTCGATATTTCGTCTACCTTATTTATTTGTAATATTGTATATTCAGATTTACTTTTTTTAGTCATGTGTGTTCACGTGTTATTCTTTATCCTGGATAAAAACAAATAAACTCCAGTAGATAGATGGATAAATAGATTAAAACCTGATGGTTTATTTATTTACTTTTTTTTCTGTTTTTCATTCATTTGCTGAACTCTATAATTCTGCTAGGGTTGTAGCGAGGCTGGTGCCTATCTCAGCCAATACTGAGTAACAGCAGGGTATACCCTGAACAGCTGACTAGATCGTCACAAAGCCAGCAAACACAATAATTGACACTTGCACCTGGCAGTGGTGGCCTGGTGGTATAGGGTGCTGGATCGCTGAGTCTAAGGTTGGGGGTTCGAGTCCCACTCTCTACAAGGATGTCACTGTCCCCCCCCCAGTGCAGCTCACTGTGTTGTCGAAGGCCAGCCATGTCTCTCACTGTCTATGGTGTGAGGTTCATGTGAAAGAACCATTGCTGACTTTCGTAAAGAGTAGCTGAAAAGCTGATAAAGGGTTGTGTCAGAAAGGGCGTCCGACGTAAAAATCAAACATGTGAGTCATTTGCTGTGGCAACCCCTGAGAAAGGGGAAAAGCCGAAAGGAAATCTCTCATCTACACCTCGCGACAATTTGGAGCAGCCAGTTCGCCTAATGTACATGTTTTTATACTGTCGGAGGAAACCAGAGTAAGTGGAGGAAATCACACAAATACTGGTAGAATATGCACAGTCTGTGCAGAAATGGCGGGAATTGAACCCGGGATTTTCTTGCTGTGAGGTGGTCGTGCTAACCACTTCACCACTGTCACATCCTTTTTCTTTTTTAGTAATAGTTTTAAACCTGTTGTTAAGTTTACTACACATTTTTCATGCGATTTTAAAAATAGTAAAACTGATGCGTTGACTGACATAGTGGCGTTGTGGCCAGTACGCAGGGCACGGAATTAAGAAAATTTTCCCACCAGACAGGGGACAGAACCCCGAAGAATTTTACTGGACCCCACTTTTTCTTTAATGATTAATTATGCGGTAATCTTCTTCTCTTTTTTCCCTTTCTCGGGAGTCGCCACAGCGAATCATCTGATTCGCACATTTGATTTGGTAGAGGTTTTTACGTCGGATGCCCTTCCCGTCACAACCCTTTAGCAAAGGACAGAAACACGCTGACGGCTTTGCAGCTACTCTTTACGAAAGTCAGCAATGGTTCTTTGACATGCCTCTCACCATAGACAGTGGGAGACATGGCCCGCCTTTGATAACCCAGTTCGCTGCACTGGGGGGGGGGCAGTGACAACCTTGTGGAGAGTGGGACTCGAAACCACAACCTTTGGATCAGCGATCCAGCACCCTATACCACTAGACCATCACTGCCCCGATTAATTATGCGGTAATCTGTTATTATTTTTTTCATTCACCTGTTCACCTGTCTATGTGTTTGGTGTACAGTAGCTATTATGACTGAATAAGAAAAATACATGTAAACCAATTCTCTATCATATACAATTCTTCATTTATAAATTTAAAATATTTATATTTATATATTCTTTATTTATTTAAATACGCATACTCGCGGATTGACGACAGACCCGAAAGTAAGCTGAGAGCTTTTGTTTCTCCCTTCTGTTGATTGGTTGCAGATGATGTGTACACCAATTTTTTTTCTCCTTAGCGCACAAGTTATCAGCGTGATTTCCTGAATTGCAAAGGAAATTTTTTCCCGTGTTTTTTTTAATGATTATTTAAGCCCTATGATGTCACTCAAACGCCCTGCGTCTTCTCTAGCTTCTGGTAAGGAGTCTAAGCTCTTTATTTATTCAGAAATATTATCACAGTACAAAATTAAAAAGTTTTTACTTCTGACTACATTTGACTGCATTATTATTATACGTGTGGATTAGCGGCGAACCCGGAAGTTACTGGCACGTGATTGAAATTTAGCCAATGTCGGAGAGCTTTTGCCTTCTGCCTGACACGGGGGCCGGTATTGGGTTGGATTTTTTCTGGACCTCCCACAAAAATGCCTGGTTGACCGTCACTTAATTTCGCGTCCTGAGTCCGTCTTGGTGCTTCACATCAAGCATGTCTTGGGTTCAAGTCCTGGGCTCGGCAAGAGCATTTTTATGTGCATTTTGCACGTTCTCCCCATGCTTGCTTGGGTTTTCTCCGGGTACTCTGGTTTCATCCGACAGTCCAAAGACATACACAGTATGCTAATCTACTGTTCTAGATTGCCCCTAGGTGTGAGTGTGTGTTGCTCTGGTGATGGTCTGGCAAGCTGTTCAGAATGAATCCCACTTTTGCCTCAGTGTTGGCCGAGATAGGCTTCAGAATCCCTGCAATCCTGGTATGAGTAAGCAAATGAGTGATGAGTGATACTTATGATACAACCCGAACACACACTGAGAGAGAGAGTTCAGGGTCTCATAATGAGTGTAATAGTATCTGTTGTGGGGATTTGATTTGGTATTATCGTACCCAGGTGATAAATATGTCCGTTATAACAGTCTGTGGCTCTGAACGGGTTAAAGAGAGCATGCTTTGTGTGTGTGTGTGTGTGTGTGTGTGTGTGTGTGTGTGTGTGTGTGTGTCCCAGTTGTTTTGGTCACAGTAGCATCCAGATAATTTTTCCTCTCTACCACCACCTCATTTAGGCCATGGAGGATTTGATATTTAGATTTACCTAATGAGCTGAGCCAGATATGAGATATATAGAAGGATCATGCTCTGAGACACATTGTTTTAAAACATAGCGAAGGCTTCAAGTCACGATAAACAGCCAGTTTACATTGACTGTTGCCGAATCAGAACCCGAGTTCTCTGCTACAGTCCTGTTTATGTGATCCTCAACCATCGACTGTCACTTTTTAGTAGAATTGGGCAGTGTCTGATCAGTGATTGGTGGAAAACAGGTGGAAGGTGTGGCTACTGTTTGGTTGAAATGAAAACCTGCACCCACACCGGCCCTTAGTGGATAAGATTGGAGATCCCTAGTCTATGGTGAGAGTGTAAAAGAACCATTGCTGACAAGAGTGTAGTCGCATAGCCGTCAGCCTGTTTCTGCCCTGTGATGAGCCATCCAGGGTGTACTCTGCCCTCGCCCGGGGTCGGCTGGGATGGGTGCAAGCCTCCCCGCGATCCTAATTAGGATTAAGCGGTTCAGAAAAAGAATGGATGGATGAATGAATGAGGTTGATACCCCCATTGCACTGGAGGGCGGCAGACTCGCGGAAAGCAAAAATGTTGTCATCCTCCAACGTTCCTCAGTTGTTCCGCCATCCGCCATGTCCTTCCGTATGATTCTAAACGTATTCCTCCGCTTCCGGCAGGCCAAAATCTTCCGCAAATGTCCTTTTGAACATGTTCAAAAGCATGTTCACGGAAAAATTTTCCGATAGTGTTCCCAAAGGTTCCTCAGTCGTTCCGCAAACGTTCTGTCATTTCCTCAAATGTTCCTTGATCATTCCTTTCATTCCGCCAGTGTTCCTTGATCGTTCCGTGAGCCTTCCCACCCTCTTCTGGGTGGTCAAAAGCAGCCACAGAATCCCCACGGAATACTCAAGGAAGGCGTACGGAATATATGCTGAACTTTTGCGGAATGGTTGAGGATAACACGGAAGATTTGCGGAACACTCAAGGAAGTCACTTCCACTATAAATTATTCCAGTTCATTCACTTTTTTTTTCTGTTTTCCTGTTCATGTAATAAAGTTTTAAAGTGAGAATCACTGTGGTTCAGACTTTTGTGCATGGTTTTTAGTCTGGAATGATTGAGGTGCAAATAAAAGGAATGTATTGACATTATTGATATTAAACATGTTAACGTATGTTAAATTTTAAATTTATTGTAAATTATAACCATATTGCACATTAGAAACATATGGTAAATAACAAACATGTTAAATTTTAAGTTTATTGTACATTATAAACATATTGTACATTATAAGCATCTTCTTCTTTTCCTTTCGGCTTTTCCCTTCAGGGGTCGCCACAGCGAATCATCTGCCTCCATCTCACCCTATCCTTTGCATCTTCTTCTCTTACACCAACGACCTTCATGTCCTCCTTTACCACATCCATGAATCGTCTCTTTGGTCTTCCTCTAGGCCTTTTGCCTGGTAGTTCCAGCCTCAGCATCCTATTACCAATATACTCACTATCCCTCCTCTGTACATGTCCAAACCATCTCAATCTAGCCTCTCTGACTTTGTCTCCAAAACGCCTTACATGTGCTGTCCTCTGACGTACTCATTCCTAATCCTATCCATCCTCGTTACTCCCAAAGAGAACCTCAACATTTTCATCTCTGCTACCTCCAACTCTGCCTCCTGTCTTTCCCCCAGGGCCACTGTTTCTAACCCATACAGCATCGTTGGCCTCAACACCGTTTTGTACACTTTTCCTTTCATTTTTGCCGATACCCTCCTATCACACATCACACCAGACACTTTTCTCCAACCATTCCAACCTGCCTGCACACGCTTCTTGACCTCTTTTCCACACTCGCCATTGCTCTGGATTGTTGAGCCTAAGTACTTAAAATCCTCCACCTTTCTTATCTCTGCTCCTGTAATCTCACCGTTCCTCTTTGGTCCTTGGCATTCATGCACATGTACTCTGTCTTACTGAGGCTAATCTTCATTCCCCTCCTTTCCAGGGCATACCTCCACCTCTCTAGATTTTTCCTGCACTTGTTCTCTGCTCTCACTACAGATTACAATGTCATCTGCAAACATCATAGTCCATGGGGAATCTTGTCTAACCTCGCCTGTCAGCCTGTCCATCACCATAGCGAACAAGAAGGGGCTGAGAGCTGACCCTTGATGCAGTCCCACTCCACCTTGAACTCTTCTGTCACACCGACAGCACACCTCACCACTGTCTTACATCTCTCATACATGTCCTGCACCACTCTAACATACTTCTCTGCCACTCCAGACTTCCTCATGCAATACCACAGTTCTTCTCTCGCACCCTGTCATATGCTTTCTCCAGATCCACAAAGGCACAATGCAGTCTGTCTGACCTTCTCTGTACTTCTCCATTAACATCCTCAAGGCAAACACTGCATCTGTGGTGCTCTTTCTGGGCATGAAACCAAACTGTTGTTCACAAATGCTGACTTCTGCCCTTAGTCTAGCTTTCCACTATTCTTTCCCATAACTTGATCGTATGGCTCATCAACTTTATCCCTCTGTAGTTGCCACAACTCTGCACGCCTCTCCTTGTTCTTAAAAATGGGCACCAGCACACTTCTCCTCCATTCCTCTGGCATCCTCTCACTCTCTAAGACCTTGTTAAATGTTCTTGTCAGAAAATCTACTGCTACCTCTCCTAGACACTTCCATACCTCCACCGGTATGTCATCAGGACCAACTGCCTTTCCATTCTTCATCCTCTTCAATGCCCTCCTCACTTCACCCTTACTAATCTTTGCTACTTCCTGGTCCTCAACGTCACCTCTTCTACTTTTTTTCTCTCATTTTCCTCATTCATCAGCTCTTCAAAGTACTCTTTCCATCTTCCCAGCACACTTCTGTCATCAGTCAATACATTTCCTCTCTGTCCTTTATCAATCTAACTTGCTGCACGTCCCTTCCCATCTCTATTTCTCTGCTGTGCCAACCTGTATAAATCATTTCTCCCTCCTTACTTTCCAGCCGAGCATACAAGTCATCAAACGCACTCTGTTTGGCCTTTGACACTGCTACCTTTGCCTTACGCTGTGTCTCCCTGTACTCCTGTTTACTCTCTTCGGTTTTCTCAATGTCCCACTTCTTCTTAGCTAATCTCTTCCTTTGTACACACTCCTGCACTTCCTCATCTCCACCACCAAGTCTCCTTATCTACTTTTCTTCCAGATGACACACCAAATATTCTCCTACCTGTCTCCTGATCACATTCGCTGTCGTTGTCCACTCATCTGGAAGCCCTTCCTGACCACCCATAGCCTGTTTCAACTCCTCCTTGAAGACAACCCCACACTCTTCCTTTTTCAACTTCCACCACTTTGTCTTCTGCTCTGCCTTTGCCTTCTTCACCTTCCTCACCATCAGCATCATCCTGCACACCACCATCCTATGCTGTTTGGCAACACTCTCACCCGCTACTACTTTGCAGTCACTGACTTCCTTTAAATTACATCGCCTGCACAAGATGTAGTCTACCTGTGTGCTCCTACCTCCGCTTTTATAAGTCACCCTATGCTCCTCTCTTCTGGAAGAAAGTATTCACCACAGCCATTTCCATCCTTTTTGCAAAAATCTACCAACATCTGTCCTTCATGCTCCTGTCCTGGATACCAAACCTACCCATCACTTCCTCGTCCTCTGTTTCCTGCACCAACATGTCCATTGAAGTCTGCCCCAATGACCACTCTTTCACCTCTGGGGGTACTCTGCATCACTTCATCTAACTCCCTCCAGAATCTCTCCTTCTTCTCGCTCACATCCTGTCTGGCAGGGCATAAGCACTAACAACATTGACCATCACACCTTTAATTTCTAACTTGAGACTCATCACTCTGTCTGACACTCTTTTCACTTCTAGAACATTCCTGGCAAACTCCTCCTTCAAGATGACTCGACTCATTTCTCTTCCCATCCAC
>CM045728.1:103149314-103154314 GCA_024760905.1 Plotosus lineatus
CTGTGTGTGTGTGTGTGTGGGGGGGGGGGGGGGGTCAACGATGACGACAATCTGATAGTGGGACTTGAATCCCCAACTTTGAGACAGGTAATCCATCACCTCACCGCTGGGCCACCACTGCCCAACAATAGCACCAATCCACACTAATTTATTTTTATGTTTTCCAAACAACTATTGCCGCAAATGCAGTAGCCATCTCCGCTACATCCGAATTCGCATACCGCTCTCCATATGTTCTGTAACCAACACTCTATTCAATAAGAAACGACAGCATGCTGCTGTTGTATGATGAAATACTTCTAGAACCTTATTGAGAGAAACTTCCCCCGGGTTCTCCCCTGTGAGCGAGACACCTTCAAGGGTTTTTTTTTTTTGTTTTCAATCATGACGCAAGTACATGTAAACTAGCTGACAGGTTGCTATACAGTATTGACATCACTAGGTTGTTGCTTGTTTTCATATGAATATGCATCTTGTCCACTAGCGTTCTAGTGTTGCCGTGAAAGCAGTTATGAAGTAAACTTGTCCTCTTTGATGTGCCATGTGGCCTTTGCGTCTTGCCATAGAACGTAGCTTTCTACTGGGTGGTAGAACGCAGGGCAACACAAAGTGTTAGATGCTGGCTGTGATTTCTTGATTTCATATTATAATATATTAAGGGAGGCGCAGATGTGTAGTGGTCAGCACGTCCGCCTCCCAACAAGAAGGTCCTTGGTTTGACTCCTGGGCGTGGCGAGGGCTTTGCCATGCTGAGTTTTGCATGTTCTCACCGTGTTTGTGTGCGTTTCCTTTGTGGTACAATGGTTTTCTCGGACAGTACAAAGACATGCGCGTGTCGGTTGTGGGTGTGATGGCCATGTAATGGACTGGTTCAGATTTGGTTCATTCATACTTTCATTCAATTATCTGCAGACCTCCCTGGGTCACGTCTGCAGATAATATAACGAAAGAATGAATGACTAAAGCCCGGAGGTCACATGGTGGTTGTCAGTGCACTGTTAGAGCGGCCATTTCCTGTACTCTTAGATGTAAGTACTCTTGGTTCTGCTTTTGTTGGCCGAGTACCTCTACTGTAAAGATGGGAATCATAAAAGTTCCTCAAAACAGCCACGATCATCCTCAGTTCAGGTCCTTGTTCAGGACTCTCGGTACGCTTTAAAAAATAAACACATGATTATAATACTGCCCAGTGATGTGCTATCTGATCATACTGTAGGTGGAAACAAACGTCAATGGAACTTTATACATTACCACCACCAAGAAATCTCAGTGATCGTCTGGAAACCAGAGCTCGGATACTAACTGTAGCTGATTGGTCAAACCTGTGCTTGTTGCTGAGTGTGATTAGTAAAGTGTGTTGTACAGCAGGTGTATAATTAGTGGCAGGGGGAGGGCATGTTAGGAACACTAGTGTGTGTGTAAAGAAGAAGAAGAAGAAAAAGAAGTGTGTGTGTGTGTGTGTGTGTGTGTGTGTGTGTGTGTGTGTGTGTGTGTGTGTGTTTGGAAAGTGGGTGTGGCAGCATTGAGAAGAGGAGGGGTTAATCCCAATTGTATACTTTCGACATTTTTAATATAAATTTTATTATTTTTCATTCTGAGAGGTTCAGCAGGAGAGCACTAGGTGAGGCAGGGGTTATCTTGATAGCATCAGGGATGTGAAGCGCATACACACACACACACACACACACACACACACACATACACACCCCAAGTGCTCCCTCTCAGGTTGCAGCCTTCTCTCCCTTCCTCTCTCTCATTTTTACTCTCTCTCTCTCTCTCTCTCTCTCTCTCTCTCTCTCTCGCTCTGCCCACGGCCTTGTGGCTGTTTCGACCTGCCTGATTTGATCACAAGCTGTGTAAAAATACTCAGCTCTCGAATCATCCTTGGGCTACAAACTCTGTTAGACACTCCTTCTGTGTGTGTGTGTGTGTGTGTGTGTGTGTGTGTGTGTGTGTGTGTGTGTGAGAGAGAGAGAGAGAGAGAGTGTGGAGAAATTCCACTACTGTCACTAGTGTCTTCTTTCAGCACAAGATGCAGAGTGACAGCAAAGCATTCACAAATCCATTTCTTTAAAAAGAAATCACGACACCAACACGACGAATCGTGTCCTGCCAGTTGATAGACAGAAGTGTGCGTGCACGCCTGTGTGTGTGTGTCTGTGTGTGTGTGTGTGTGTGTGTGTGTGTGTGTGTGTGTGTTTGTGTGTGTGTGTGTTTGTGTGTGTGTGTGTGTGTGTGTGTGTATGTGTGTGGGTGTGTGGGTTTGTGTGTATGTGTGTATGTGTGTGGGTGTGTGGGTGTGTGTGTGTGTGTGTGTGTGTGTGTGTGTGTGGGTGTGTGGGTTTGTGTGTATGTGTGTGTGTGTGTGTGTGTGTGTGTGTGTGTGTGTGTGTGTGTGTGTGTGTGTGTGTGTGTGTGTGTGTGTGTGTGTGTGTGTGTGTGTGTGTGTGTGTGTGTGTGTGTGTATGTGTGTGGGTGTGTGGGTTTGTGTGTATGTGTGTGGGTGTGTGGGTGTGTGGGTGTTTTAGATATTGCTGTGTGTGTGTTGAAATTTGAACCCGATTGGATTAAGGCCCTTCTAAAATAAAATAGATGTTTTATTTTAATATTGGTTGCTGAATCAGTTAAATTACCATCTGGGGTAATTCATGTGAATGTGTGGGGGGGTGGGGCGGGGCTGGTTTTTATGGATTTGGTCACATGGCTGGAACTTTGTCTTGGTGTTATGCTGTTATAGGATAATAACAGTGGTGGGGGGGGGGTCTGTGGTGGGTGGGTGCTTGTGTTGCTGGAGGGGATCCTTAGACATTTGCCAATTATTACAGTCTGAGAGTCATTAAAGAATGTACAGCTTCCTGTGATCACTGATTACTCATCAGTCTGTCAGTGACTCAACATCTTCTGGCCAATCAGGACGAAGAATTCAATATGAAGTATTTATGAAATAATGAAGCAGGTTGTGTTGTGTTGTGTTGTGTGTGTGTGTGTGTGTGTGTGTGTGTGTGGGTGTGTGGGCAGCCTCTCTTCACAAGCTATGCTTGACCTTGGGTGTAACCCTTGACCTATGCCCCTTCACCCTCCAGCTGTCAATGGTGTTCACTTATATAGTATATATAATGTCTGTGTGTGTGTGTGTGTGTGTGTGTGTGTGTGTGTGTTGCTTAAATCCAAGACTCAGCAGCTGCTGATGGACTGAGTGTGTCATACTCGAGTGAGAACCAGTAACAAAAAACCCAGTCCAAACAGTTCTCTCATTGTTTCTCTCTGTCTTTCTCGCAGGCATGAGCCATGAGCCGAAGTCGCCCTCATTAGGCATGATCTCCACGGCGACGCGCACCACGGCGACGGTCAGCCCGCTCACGCCGTCGCCCCTCAACGGCTCTATCGTGGCCAATGGCAGCCCGGCGGCTCAGTCTGCTCACTCTGGATTCGCCGCCGCCCTGCGCAAGCTGGCCAAGCAAGCTGAAGAGCCTCGAGGTAACATCCACCGCCCGAGTCGACCTATGACCTTTGACAAACGCACAGGATGTCACACCGGTGCGTCCGTGTAGCGGTGCTCTCTGTAGGTCTCGCTGCTAATGGCTCTTAAGTGGAAATCTCACTGAAGTGAATTAAGCGGCATTCCCCTCGGGAGACTCGGTCGCGCTCGATGACCCACTTAAACTCCGAGCACTGCAGTGTGGTCTCCTCACTAGAGGCATTTATGCATGTAGTAGGACAGAGTTTCAGAGAGAGAGAGAGAGAGAGAGAGAGAAAGAGTGTATGTGTGCCCGCGTGTGTGTGTGTGCGCGCGTGTGTGTGTGTGTGTGCGAGAGAGAGAGAGAGTATGTACATGCCTTGTTTATTCTCAAGAGCATTATACATGCGGATGGTGGAAGGCAATCCACTTAATTAGGGAAAAATGGTCCAACGTTTCTATGTGCTTCATAAACCTTTTACGGAATTTTGTGGGCGTGGCTAAACGATCGGGTCTTTCAGATTGGTGCAAAAATGTTTGAGTTGCAAAGAAATGGTCTGGTTGTTGTGTTCTTGTCAGCATCATTTACAGAGATGTGGTCTTGTTCAGACCTTCTGTGTTACCCCCATGAGAGAGAGAGAGAGAGAGAGAGAGCAGGAGTGGGGGAGGATCTGGCCCCAGAAGCATGCTGTGTGGAAGGATGGTGCTGGTGTCTGATTTTAGCTCCGGTTCCCCCCACGCAGATGCACCAAACGCTGCAGTTAGCAAGCTGTTTAACACGATGCGCTACACGATTGATTGTTTTCTGTCGTGGTTCGGAGGTGTGTTCGAGTCCAGCACGATTTCTTGCTATCACAGATTGTTCTCTAGTGATTCACGCCACCGAGCAGGTCTGGACCCAGTACTTGGAGTCAGCCACCCCTGAATCTCTGCTCTTAATCAGTCATTCTCACTCGCTCTCTCTCTCTCTCTCTCTCTCTCTCTCTCTCACTCTTTCTCTCTTTCTTTCAGACTGGAGCCGGCGCTCGACTCTCTGCTCCCCGTGCTTTGATTTATTACTCCCCGAAGAGAGCACATAACCCCAATCTTTTATAAATCCACCCTCGCAGACACTCGCACTCCCACTGTTCTTTCTCCTTCTCACTCACACACTCGCGCACACACCACACCCACACACACACACACACACACACACACACCACAGTCTCTCTCTTTCTCTCTGTCTCTCTCTCTCTCTCTCTCTCTCTGACACACACTCAGCATCCACTCAGCTCCAAAGCGAAACCCAACTCCCAACTCATCTCATCACCGTCTTTCTCACTCCATCGTTCTTTCTTTCTCTGTCTGTATTTATGCTATTTTAGCCTGCTCTGTTGCTCGGGTTTTCTGCAGGTGGGTGGCGTTTAAAAACAGACAGCAAAGGATATGCACGTGTATGCGCGCACACACACACACACACACACACACACACACACACACACACACACACATACATCTCCATATCATATTAAGACACAAGTATGAAAAACCAGCACGTAGAAAG
>CM045728.1:103159314-103214314 GCA_024760905.1 Plotosus lineatus
CACACACACACACAGTTCCCGGGGTCACACACAGAAGCTGACATCCAGCACAGCATAGAGTTTCCCAAAGGCAAACCCCCACACGGATGGTGTGCCTTAGAGAGAAAGAGAGAGAGAGAGAGAGAGAGAGAGTGTGTGTATGTGTGTGGAGGGCGATTCAGATTAGCAGGCCTTTGTGTGGTGTTGGCAGTGCATGACCAGAGCGAGCATATGGAGACAGGCTTGTCGGAGCACCGCTATGCACACCAGGTGTGAAATGGCCTGTTTAATTAAGTGCTGATGTTGTTCTAATGCAGGACGGGAGGGAAGTGTGTGTGTGTGTGTGTGTGTGTGTGTGCGCGCCTGTGGGTGTATGAGAGAGAGAGAGAGAGAGAGAGAGAGAGAGAGACTGGGTTAATGGGGGAGCCCATAGAGAGCAAAGCACATTAATCACACCAGCACAGACAGTGTTCTCCTCCACCACTGTTTCTTCCCTGTTGTCTCTACTGTAGGGTTACGGTTTAGAATGTTCACACTGTGATATTCTCTCGTCTGGAAACATCACACTTTTTTTCAGGGTATCAATCCACAACAACAGTGAAACCGTTACGATATACCTGAACACCACTTTCAACGTTTAGAAATTACTTTTTTAAAATTTAGTTATTGAGGTCGACACAGTGGCATCGTGCTTACCACATCTGCCTCACAGCAAGAAGGTCCTGGATTCCAGACCGGGGCTCGGCAAGGGCATTTCTGTGTGCATGTTCTCTGCATGCTTCCCTCGGTTTGCTCCGGGTACTCGGGTTTCCTTCTACAGACTAACAGACATGTACATTAAGCGAATTAGCTGTTTTAAATTGCACCCAGGTCTGGGTGTGAGCAAAAATGGTTGTGTGTGTGTGTGTGTGTGTGTGTGTGTGTGTGTGTGTGTTGGCACTGTGATAATCTGGTGAGCACTTTGAGGTGTACCCTGTTTTTGCTCTGTGTAAGCTGAAAGAGGCTTCATCCTCCCTGTGGCGCCCCCCCCAGGAAGAAAAAAACATTATATGCCCCCCCCCCACCGCCCTGTGAGGGACGACAAATAGTATTATTTGTCTATAAAATTGTTATTAGCACACCTCTGCATAACATTGTATCTTTATTAACATTAAAAACAAAAGAGAAATATAGTTCAACTTACAATAAAGAAAAACTTAATTTACATTTTTAAATCTGTAACAGAAAAGATTTAAAGTGCACCAATGTGCCTGAAATCAAAAAACAAAACATCCTTATTTAAACTCATTCAACTTTTTTTTTTTTTAATGTCTTAATATCTCCGTCTCTCTCCACCTCTCTCTTTGTTTCTGTTAGAAAATTTTCCGTGTTGTTTCTTGAGGGGTTGTTTACAGCGCGTCATATCGTTTGCTCGTGTGAAAAACCGCCACACCATAGTGCGACAATGAGAGCGCCACTGCCAACTAATGGAGTGGAGGTGCCGTTACACTTAATTCTCGTACACAATTCCAGAAAACCATGTTCCCCAGGGAATCACCCCCCCACACACACCCACTCGGCATAATATGGGGGGGGCTCGCCCCACTATTTGAGAAGCACTGCCCTAATAGCATAGTAATTAGGGGACAGCCATAGCCAAGTGCTTAGAGAGGCGGCTTTGGGACCAAAAGGTTGCTGGTTCAACCAGCAGGGAAAATATGTGCCGGTGGGGGAGTGAGCAGCACCTTCACGTCCTTCACATTAGTGGCTGAAGTCCCCTGTGTGTGTGTGTGTGTGTGTGTGTGTGTGTGTGTGTTCACTTTGGATGGGTTAAATGGAGAGACAATAATTTCCTTAGTGGGATTAATACAGTATAGCAAATTCAAAATAGGATTAGGCGGTTCAGAAAGTGAGTGAGATGAATGCGATGTTATTTATTTATTTATTTATTTCCATACTACTCAAAAGTAGGGATAGGAATAGTCATTGTTGCTGACCTGATACAATATTATCCCGATACCAAGTTGCCTGTTCAGTTTGTATCGTCATTCCATAAATATTCCAATTACATATTATAATTTTTTGTTGCTTTTTTGTTAGTTATAAAACCTCGAGCCTTGTAAAAGATTGTTAATTGTTACTTCAACATAAAGTTGGACAATAACTCGCTTCAACCACATGAGATGCTGTACTTGTGAATCGTTTACCACGTGACACTTAAAGCACTATAGAGGAACAACAATGTCTCTGCACCTAAGATTCAAACATTCATTTATCTGCCAAACTGCTGACGCCTTCTAGCGTCTATCTTAGCCACTCTTAGTGAAGGCAGGGTACAGTTTGGTGGACATTTGCCAATCCGCTGGGTTAAAACACACACACACACACACACACACACACACACACACACACACACACACACGAACCCTAACTGTGAGGCAAACTTGCTAAGTACTTACGCCATCACGCCACCCTAAAATGGTGCTGATGCTGATGCATTTGACTGTTTGGTACTTCTGTATATCATTATATCTGGAATGACTCAAAAGTAATTGGACAACCTAGCCTAACTATAATGGTGTTAGCATGACTTTTAATATCAGGTGGTTGCTTTAGTGCGAGTGTGGAGAGGCGGGGTTTAGAGATGATGTATCCAGATATAAAAGGAAATTGGCATTTCAGAACAGCAGTGAGGTAACTGTCTGATTATACACCATAACTAGCCGTGACACCGTAACACCCACGTCGTGGTTGTTTTCCGTCTCGTCTTTCATATTTGTGGCCTCTCAGAGAGCAAAAAATTTTCGAAAGGGTTTGAGATATCTGGAGAGCAGCTTGCACAAGATACACTGCATAGATTTGAATTCCATTAGCATATCATAAACTGACACCAGTTTGAGGTTCAGATGGTGTGCGTGTCACAGAGAGCCCCATCTGCCCCGATGACGTATTTTTTGGCGTTCTGGACCAAGGCTATTCAGGCACGGGACCTCCAGGAATTCAGCATGCAGTAGGCGGCTGGAGCTTTGTTTACGATTAAATGTGTGTGTGTGTGTGTGTGTGTGTGTGTGTGTGTGTGTGTGTGTGTGTGTGTGTGTGTGTGTGTGTGAGAGAGAGAGAGAGAAAGAGATTTAAAAGTGGAAATTAGAAAATACCCCCCCCCCCCACACACACACACACACTAGCAAGAGTGTTTATTGCAGGGACGCTGTAGGGACACACAGCAAAATATAGGAAAGAGGAGGACGAGAGAAGCTTTTACGTCTCACCCGCTCTCGTTTCTCATACTGCTGAGTTATTCACACATCATTCCAAGGAAAAAAGAAAGTGAGAAGATGTGATTAAAAAAAGGGAGGGTGATCATGACGGTCCAGGAGAAAAAAGTCTCAATAGGGTTGTGTAACGTTATAATGTCTTATAGCTACAACCTGGTTTTATAAGGCATCGAAAGTATTGGCACCCCCAACCTGGTGCATTTCCAATATTGCAGTTTTGACACTAGCAGGAGGTCGTGATTTTTGCAGAGAACACTGATTGATTATGATTGATGGGTATGTTATTTAATAATGTCAACTAAATGTCACTCATTCACTCGCCCTACTGATTAATCCTACTAGTAGGGTCACGGAGAGCTAGAGCCTATCTCAGCCAACACTGCGAAAAGACGGGTCATACACAAACATTCACATTCACACCTAGGGGCAGTTTGAAACAGCCAGTTAGCCTAATGTGCAGGTCTTTGGACAGTCGGAAGAAACCGGTATACCCTGAGGAAACCCACGTAAGCACACGGAGAGAGCATGCACGGTCCACAGAGAAACGCCCTTGCCAAGCCCTACACTGGATCCCAGGAGCTTCTTGCTATGAGCCTTTAATCTTTCAATGTGCTCTAATTTACATTAACCTGTAGCGACATGTCTGAAATTCCATGAAAGGTAAAGTGACAGCAGGTAAGCCGTGGAAGATCTCGCCTTCCAAACGTGGCGTACTCCAAACCGTCCGCCGCAAACATACTTTTTTAAATTTTGGTGCCGTTACTTTTGTTCCTGGCCTTGTCCTCCTTCGTTATGGATTCAGTTAAAGCCTATGAAGATGGCTCCTGGACCTTTCAGGAGTTGCATCACCTCCTGTTTGCGTATTTTTCCTCCTGTTGTTTAATATACTGTGCAGTGAGACGGCGCTCTGTGGGCTTTGTGAGACAGAAGCGACGGCTCTGTACCGCATAAGTGAGTTGACGTGTGGTGGTGCAGGATGTCTGCGGCTTGATCCTGCATTAAACGCAACCTCTCATTCCATCGTTTTGAGCGTGTAGGTGGACGTGAACACGCACCTTTGAACACCGGGTTTTCCCATGCTGTAAAAGTGTTCACGTTAGTAGTGTCATCCTTTAATGTGTTTCTTCTTCTTCCTTCTCTCCCTCCATCAACCCACCACCCAACCCCCCCCCCCTCCCTCCTCCCCCCATGTATGTGAAGTGTGACGGCTGTATTAAACCCCTCTGCGCTCAGACTGTGTATCGATCGTGTGAGTGAGCTCGCACAGACTAATGGCTGGGAGTAGACTACTAATTGCTGTCATGCAGACGCGACACACTTCCTTTCTGTCTCAGTTCACAACATCCTGTCACCGCGTCTTTCTCTATCTCTTTCTCTTTCTCTCTTTCTCTGTCTCATATTCTCTCTCCCTTTCTTTCATCCTCTATTTCCTTCTCTCTATCACACACACACACACACACACACACACACACACACACACACACACAAAATCTCTCTCCTTCTTCCTTGCTCTCATCCCTGCCTTCTACCATCTTCCTTTCTCTCTCTCTCTCTCTCTCTCTCTCTCTCTCTCTCTCTCTCTCTCTCTCTCTTCCACAAGCTGTTTTTCTGTCTCTTGTCCCACGCACATATCGCTCTCTCTCTCTCTCTCTCTCGCTCTCTCTCTCCCTCTCTCTCCCTTTATCTCTCTGCCTCTCTTTAACTCTCATTCTCTTTTCCTTTCCATGTCTCTCACTTTGTCTTTCTTTATTTCTCTCCTCTTTTTTTCCATGCTCTCGCTTTTTTTTTCTTCCTTCTCTCCTTTTCCTTCCTACGCTGTCTCTCTCGCCTTCTCTTCTCTCTTCCCCGTTTTCTCTCTTTCCTCTTCATCTCCATTTCGTTTTGTTCTCTCTCCCTCTCAAGTAGCTCTCTCATCCTTCTCTCCCTACCTTGCTCCATCGTCTCTCTTCTGTTTCTCACTTTTTCTTGCTTTCTTTTTTCTCTCTCTCTCTCTCTCTCTCTCTCTCTCTCTTTCTCCCTCATTTCCCTTTTTGTTTTCTTTCTCACCCTCTCTCCATCTCTCACACCAGTCTTGTTTAAATTTATACTACAGCTGGTTTATGATTTAAATTTGATGCGCCTGTTAAACGTATTTTACTTTTTTTTTTTTTTTTTTTTTTTTTTTTTTTTATGATTGTCATCCCATGGAGTAACTCGTACAGATTGTTTGAATAGACTGATTATTGGACTGTTCCCTGAGAACACGGGAGAGTTCTGAAGGTTTCGGTCGGTACTTTATTACAGACAAGGGCGTCAGATCAGAACCAACATGGCACGAGCAGCATCAGGTTCAAATTCATTCATACATCATTCATGGCAACTTTCAGTCATCTGTAATTACTGCATGCATCAACCTGGCAAATGTCACCTCCTCCTCCTCCTCCTCTTCCTCCTCCTCTTCCTTATCTTCCTCCTCTTCTTCCTTTTCACCTCCTCCATAGATGGCAGGCTTTGTCCTTTTGCTTTTAAAAGCCTTCTATGGAAATGTCAGCTCTTAATGGCCTTTCCCAAGACTGGGTGCTTTTAATGCATCGTGTTATTGTAATACAGCACTGCATTAGATATTTAGACAGAGAGCAGTGTATAATGCATTATGCAGTGTGTGTGTGTGTGTGTGTGTGTGTGTGTGTGTGTGATAGCAGCTGTTTCAGTTACATTTCAGCTGATGATGGGACAAAATTCAATCGAATTTAAGTTTTAATATCAAAAAGGTCTTTTGAGGAAGGACTCCCAGGGAAAAATGTAAAAAAAAAAATTGAAATATTTTTTAGAAAATGATTTTAAAAATTGTAATTTTTCTAATTGATTACTATCAGTACTATCAGTATGTCCAACAAAGAAAAGCATCTTCGTAAATTATTCATTCCTGTTCCATGTAATACATCAGTGAGTAATCTGGGTATGAAAAGAATTAGGAATTACATCATGGGTTATTAAATAATTAACATTTTGAAATTGATAAGTGCTTCACTTATGCTACGGATTCCCGAGCACCATGTATGCATATTGTTTTTTTTTTTTAAGATCTGGTTGATAGATAGAAGAGACATTTCCGATGAAGTTTGTTGTTTGGTAATGCCATTTATGAATTAGCATAAAACATTGGCTGTCGAATACGACATGCAGAAAAATACTAAACTTCGGTAGCATCTTATTCAGTCGCTTTATTACTTTCTCACTTAATCCTGTTATTAAAGTCTCAGGGAGATTGGTGCCTATCTCAGCTGACTCTGCACAAAGGACACCCTGAATTGCTCACCAGACCATCACAGGGCAACACACGTAACCATTTACACACACACACACACACACACACACACACACACACACACACACACACACACACACACACACATACACACACCATATCTAAGTGGAATTTGTGACAGCCAGTTTGCTCAGTGGGAAGATTTTTGGACGGTGGGAGGAAACTTGAGAACCCAGAGGAAGCCCATCCGAGCACAACGAGAACATGCAAACTCCACACAGAAATGTAGCACCCGGACTGATGATTCAAGTAATAGAAAAATTCTATTGGCGTTGGTTATCAGCCGGGGCGACGATTGCTTGACCTCTAATATCATTATATGTATATCGTCTCATGATATCGGGATGATGTCTTCGCCCAGTTCTACCCCTTCTCCTCATCCTGACAGTCAGCTTATGATTTTCACTGACACATGACACCTTAATTCATTATTTATATTCCTCCCCCAGTGTGATGCTCAATGTCGCTGCAGTGACTATAAGAGCTCTTACGTGTTTAATTACGTCTCAGTTCTCCTTTAGTGTGAATGATGTTGTGTTGTGAAGAGAGTAGAGAGAGAAGAGTGCTACTGTGTAAGCTCTGTATTTATAAAATCACTTAACACTAAAGAGGATTTTATTAACATGATTGTTCTGAAGTGGTGGATTTTTCCTTCTCTTCGCCTCTGAAGTGTGTTTGGGAGTGTTAGAAGTGATTGACAGCTTCTGGTACCACTGGCTGAACGTGTGGCAACAAGCACAATTTTTCTTTGTCCCCCCCTTTTTTTTAAAGAATAAAAATATATAAATGAAGTTACATTATATAAATTATCCTGTTTTACACATATATATATATGTATATACATACATACATCTTGTCGGCCCCCTACCTACAAAATCAATCCGTTCCAGGGCATTTTTCGTAACGCGGGGATTTCGTCAGTAGGGGTCGCATTTTACATGTTAAACGCCTAATTCATTCCAAGGCGCCAGTCTTTGGACTGGATAAACCCCATAAACCCGTCAAAAATGATAAAAGTACACCAATTTTGTATGTAATATGTGTTAAAAGTAAAAGAAAATTATTTATTAAAGCATTTAAACATTTTATTAACATATTAAACCACTTTATTAAAATATTTATTAATAAAACCATTATTAAACATTTTTTAATAACAGACACACACACACACACACACACACACACACACACACACACACACACACACACACTCTCTCTCTCTCTGTCTCTGTCTCTCTCTCTCTCTCTCTCTCTCTCTCTCTCTCTCTCACTGTGGGCCACGCCCACAAGACGTGGAATTCAATTGCATTCCTTGCTTGACATATCGAAGGTCCAAACTCAACTTTAACTTGATTCCCTGAGGGATCAGAATTCCAGATGAGCTCAAATGCGCCCACATTTATTAAACATTTACTGAATTAAACAACTTAAAAAACTAAACTAAAAACTAAAGAGTGAAGTTTCCTTCTCTGGAAGGATGTTGAGAGACAGCCAATGAGAGAGCAACTCACGCATCGTGTGAAATTTTGATTGGCACCTTTGAATTTTGAATTGCTTTTTGTAAGAGGGTTTTTTTTTCGTGTCCCGGGGATGGAAACTTAGGAAAATGATCTTCGTAACCCAGGGATTTCGTACCCAGGGGTCTTCGTAAGTAGGGGGCCGACTGTATGTATATATATATATATATATATGTATATATTGCATTACAAGACGTTTTGAGCAGGAACATGTTACGCCTCTGCTCTTTAAGTGGATGTGACGGGGAAATTGATTTGTGTGAAAGCAGGGGCATGTCAAGCTTTCGTTTATGTGCATCATCAAATCCTTCAGTGTCGCATGGGTTCAGCTTTCACACAGACGCACGTCAGAGCAGCAGCCTTATGACCAAAATGGAAGCTGTGTGGCAGTGATATCAAAATATTCCAAGCACATATTTTATGCAAGTATTTTTAATCCATCCATCCATCCGGGGCAGTGATGGTCTATTGGATAGGGTGCAGGCTCCCTGATCCTAAGGTTGGGGTTCAAGTCCCACAGGGTTGTCACTGTCCCGCCAGTGCAGCTAACTGGGTTATCAAAGGCATGCCATGTCTCTCACTGTCTATGGTGAGAGGTTCATGTAAAAGAACCATTGCTGACTTTCGTCAAGAGTAGGCTGCGTTTCTGTCCAGCAATGGTCTGGAGAGGTGTCCAGGAGGATGTACTTTGTCCTCACTAAGAGTCGGCTGAGACGGGCGCCAGCTTTCCTGCAACCCTAATTATTTATTATTAGTGGTTGAGAAAATGAATGAATGAATTTATATCACCAGCAATGAAAAGTCATCTTCGCTGATTCTGAGTGTATATTTAGGTCCATATGGATCATCATCATCCTGTGTGAGGGCTACTAGATGAAAACATCAAACAGTAGTAGCACATCAGGACAGATCACAGGATTCAGAGAGCAGAAGAATCAGGATCACTGCTTTCTCAGAAGTAACATCTGTATCTCAAATGGTTATCAGTACTGATTGTAAGCAGGGGTTCTGGCATAACTGACTGACATGTTTACCAACAAGAGAAAGCCAGAATGAAGATCGAAGGGTACCCTGTAACATTAGTCAATAAGCTGCTCCACTTCTCAAAATTTTAAATAGTGTATGAAATACGAGGCTGCTGTATTTATGCTTCTGTGTATGTGTGTGTAAATGTGTGAACTCTTGTGTGGGTGTGCATATGGCAGCTCTGAGAATATGCGGTTTCCTGTGTGTGTTCTTACTTTGACACGCAGCAGTCATCATACAGCACATACAGAGAACAGAGGGACATAATAAAGATCGATCATCCAGAGAAAACCGATAGCTTTAACTTTGTTTTGTTTTTCTTTTCCTTTTTTTTCAGCAGGCTCCTCTATCAGTAGCGAATCCTCCCCCGTTTCATCTCCAGCCACAAACCAGAGCTCTCCAGTGAGCACTCCCAAGCGTGGTCCTCTCGGCCCTGTCATAGTGCCCCCTGGAGGCCACAGTGTACCCAGTACCCCACCTGTGGTCACCATCGCCCCCACCAAAGCAGTCAACGGCCTGTGGAGGAGCGAGAGCCGCCCTGTACGAGAGGTAATATAGCTCTTTCTCATAGATACTCATTCTTATACTTTCTGTGTCTATGCCGGATACACGGACTTGTGGGTAATCTGCCATGTTAAATTATACACACTTTCTACATGGAAAGCAAGATGTCTAGGAAGCATAACAGGCGATGGTGAGGTAGTGGTTAGCATGTCCACCTCACAGCAAAGAAGTCTTGGGTTCAAATCCTTGGCTCGGCAAGGACGTTTCTCTGTGGAGTTTGCATCTTTTTCTCCTGCTGTGCGGGTTTCCTCTGAATTCTCTGTTTTTTTCCGAGAGTCCAAAGACATGCACATTTTGTCTTATTGGCTGTTACAGATTGCTGCTAGGTGTGATTGTGAATGATTATGTCTCTGTGGGTGTCGCACTGTGATGGACCAGCGAGCTGTTCTCCCAGAGTCGGCTGAGATGGGCTTCAGTCTTCCTGCGACCCTAATATGATTAAACGTTTACACAAATCGATGGATGGTTACAATTTTAAACTGAGCAAAATTAATTTAAAACGCTGTTTAAGAATTTCTAACCGCATAATGATTCCAAATCACTGTGTAACGTAGATCACTTCCCACCCCGTGTGTACATGTGTAAGCGCACTTAATGTCACACTCACTTGTTTGTCGAGGGATTAGTAGCTTCACAACATGCCGTGGTAGAATGTCTGTGGCATATGTGCACGTGACCCAGCTTCCCCTCCCCACTACGCAAAACAATTCCAAAAGGCCACGGGTTGAAGCTGTGCAACCCCTTCCCCCCACAGTCAAGTGCATCCTGCAATCTTCTCTCTCTCTCTCTGTCTCTCTCTCTCTCTCTCTCTCTCTCTCTCTCTCTCTCTCTCACCCACCCACACACACACACACTCGATCTCTGTGTATAATAATGTTTTGTAAGAGGATAAAGAATTAGTCATGTTCTAACCCTTGTTATTTTCACATGTTAATACTAATGATAGCCGAACTCATCACCTCAGAGACTGGTCCACACGTTGTGACGGCCACCGCCATGATCTCTTCCCTGCTCTGCAGTCAGATTCACACAGGAAGTGACAAGCAATGAGCAAGAACCGTTGAGCTGCTCATCCAATCGCCTGTTTTAGTTGGTTTATGGAAGCAGATACGAAATATTGGGAATTTAATGTTTCGCATCATCTGTCAAGCAATGGTATCTTTAATCTCTGATTGGCTATCGCTCAGATCATTCTCGTGAAAGTCTGGCTCATTTGAACTCCCTTTCCCCGTCTGATTTGGCATCGCTTGGAAAAATTTTGCAGTTGATTTCAGGGGCAATCATTCACCTTGCATCGTCGCTCATCGCTTCTTGTTTGGATGCAACTTTAGTCCAGGGTTCCAGAAGAGGTCGAAGGTCAATATTAGTGTGCGGCTAATCTTTTTTCAAGTCGACAAAGGAATATATACCTATTTCATTTTTGTTTTATTTATTTATTTATTTTTTAATACACTAACATTATGGAGTGACACGATAGCTTAGTGGTTATCACGTCTGCCTCACAGGAAGAAGGTCCGCAGCATTTCTGTTTTTGTCTTCTCATGCTTGTGTGGGTTTCCTCCACATACCCTGGTTTCCTCCTACGGTTCAAAGACATCCATGTTAGGCTGGTTGGTTGGTATAAATTTCCCAAAGTGTGTGTGTGTGAATGGCTCTGTATGCTTGTGTTGCCCTGGGATGAACTGGCGAGCTGTTCAGGGTGTATCCTACTTTTGCCCAGTGTTGGCTGAGATGGGCTCCTGCCTTCCCAAGTTCATAGTAGTTTTTAGGATTAAGTGGTATGGCAAATGAACGAGTGTAAGGTTATACAGTCGGCCCCCAACTTACGAAGACCCCTGTGTATGAAATCCCCGGGTTACGAAACGTCCCCGAGGTACAAAACAACCCCCTCTTATGAAAAGAAATTCAAAATTCAAACCTGCCAATCAAAATTTCACATGACGCGTGAGTTGCTCTCTCATTTGCTGTCTCTCAACATCCCGCCTCGCTGGCCTCCCAGATAGAGACAGAAGGAAGCTTAACTCTTTAGTTTTTAGTTTAGATTTTTAAGTTGTTTTAATTCAGTAAATGTTTAATAAATGTGGGTACATTTGAGCTCATCTGGAATTCCGATCCCTCAAGGAATAAAATTAAAGTTGAGTTTGTCAAGCAGGGAATGCACTTTGAATTCCACATCTTGTGGGCGTGGCCCGCAGCGCACGCACGAGAGAGAGAGAGAGAGAGAGAGAGAGGTGTGTGTGTGTGTGTGTGTGTGTGTGTGTGTGTGTGTGTGCGTGTTAATAAAAAATGTTTAATAATGGTTTAATTAATAAATCTGTTAATAAAATAGTTTAATTTGTTAATAAATATTTAATAATATGATAAATATGATAAAATAATAATAATATGATAAATTGTTTAATAAATAATTTTCTTTTACTTTTAACACATATTTCATACAAAATTGGTGTACTTTTATCATTTTTAAAGGGTTTATCCAGTCCAAAGACTGGAGCCTTGGAACGAATTAGGCGTTTAACATGCAAAATGCGACCCCTACTTACGGAATCCCTGCAATACGAAAAGGGCTCTGGAACGGATTAATTTCATAAGTTGGGGGCCGACTGTACTGTAGTTAAAATAAATTTATCTGGTGTGTGTCTCACCTTAATTTAAGATTTCTGATTGACTGTATGTGTTTGTGTGTGTGAGAGAGAGGCTGAGACATGATGATGGAGCGTCACTTTTCAATGAAGGCGGTCTGTGGTTCTGCCGCCACAGCTTGTAATCGCTTCTTAATTGACAATTTGGATTTATCTCTCCATCTGAGTGACGCCAATTCTGATGAACAATGCTTTACCATTGCGAGGGCAAAGTGCAGCTTTTCAGGCTGTGTGTGTGTGTGTGTGTGTGTGTGTGTGTGTGTGTGTGTTGGAGCTTTGCAGATGCTTAATTTAAACAGAGAGTGCATTCTGCTCTGTGTTTATAGGGTCAGGGAAAGGTGAGGGTCACCTACGCCATTCTTTGTTCTCTGTAAAAACACACACTCGGAGATATAATTACGTTTGATATTGGAGCTGCTGTTATATTTCTTTATTTGTGTCGCATTTAAGAATTAGATTGCCGCATGATGGTTCAGGGTTTTTTATTACAGCTATAAATATCTGACCACACTGGGGTGTTTGGGAGGTTCATGGAGCTGAACAAGGTTACACCAAGGGTCATACTTCATCTTGGGCAAACAAAAGACACAGGCGGAGCGAGGCCAGGCGGTAGACAGGCCCCAGGCTTCTAACACAACACACGCTTCTTTCATTTTTAATGTGTTCAGGCGCACCACACACCTGCCAGCCCTCTGAGAGACACACACACACACACACACACACACACACACACACACACACACACACACACACACACACACACACACACACACAAGACATCAGACGTCAGAGAGACACTTTTTGCCTTGTGCTAAATGCTAAATGGCCAGCAGGGGGCGCCAAGGACGATCTTCGTGTTTTATATTTCTATTTCTATGTGCAGTATTAATAATATGTACTCGAAATGATCTCTTGATTTAAATATAGATACCAATTTTTGTTTAGCGCCTCATTAAAGCAGATTAATCATTTGAGCCCAATTGTACGGCGGCGTGTCTTATTTTCGGAACGTGATTGTGAACAATTGATTACTTAAAGAAGAGTATGGCAATCTTGAGGGCTGTTCGATTTCCAAACCAGCTCGCAAAAATCTCTGTTGCCTTGAGGCACAAAGTCAAGCACAGCCATGGTAATGAGGCAGATTAAAAAGCAATTAAGACTTCTTAGAATTTTACGGTAGGGAGTCATCCAACACGTAGCGTCAGATCTCCTCCTTCTCTCGACCGTGTTCCAAACAGATGTCGTGTGAAAGCGCAAATGAATGCTTACGCACATAAAGTGAGGGCACATACACATATAACCGAGGCCGCTTGTTTGATTTACAGCACTCCGCTTTGATTTTTTCGTGCGTCTGTATTGCTCCTTTATAGCGTCCATTGAGCATGAGGTACTGCAGGTAAATGTCAGCAGGCGAGCCACAAATTAAAAAAAAAAAAGGAAAGAGGCACTAATAGAGAGGAGAGTACCGTAGCAGACCGCCTGATCCCTCTCAGTGATACACGCTGGGGAGATTGAGAGACCCGAGGGGTGCAGGGGTTGAGATGCCTGTGATTTTGACTTCTTTTGGCGTATCTGAAGCACTTTTCTGCCTGATTGCACATCAGCGAGTGAACCTCCTCCTTTTTTGTCCCCGCAAGTGCTTACAAAGCTATTAGCGGAGCCGGGTACTCAGGAGAGGCAGGAGGGGTCAAGGGGCACATGTGGGCGCTGAACAGAGGCCGAGGCGCTGTTAAGTGGAGAACGTTAACTGGAGAGAGATAAAGAGGGACTGACAGGAAGGAGGAACAAACACCAGAGGCATTTAATATTACATGCTCGCAGTGTTGAGTGGCGATGGGTCATTGGCTGGGACACGGAGGTAATGGTGCTTTAAACGGGCTTTTCTCCAGAGCTCCAGACAAAGGCTTGCCAAAAAGACGTCCGCAGTCCCACACGGCTTCAGTCACCCTTCCCTCGCCGCCTGTCTGCATTTCGACTGTTCAGAAGGTGTCGATACACCATCAAGTCGCACATCATCCATCTCCTGGATGAGTTACCTCACTACTGTCTGGCTCCTCATTCATCTATGATGCATTCACAACTCCCTGCTCATTGTGTATGGCTTTCATTTTCCTGGTTGGTTTCTCGCTGCATGATTGAATGGCAACACCGACAGGATCACTGGAACTGGAACAGGGGAACTGAGCAGGAACCCGCCTTTGGTTTGGGTTTGAATTTGTCTCGGGTCCCAGATTTTAGAAAGTAGATGACAAATGTGGCATTCTCATTCTCTTTCACGCCATCATGTTAACAATCGCTCTCTGTCTCTGTCTCTCTCTCTCTCTCTCTCTCTCTCTCTCCCTTCTCTCATGCACACAGCCAGAGTCTGGCCCTCGTGGGGTCGGTAGAGAGCATTTACCACCAGAGGCTCAGGAAAAAGGTGGCCCGTCTGTTCCAGCCCACCTCCTCGGAAATCCGTATGCGTACGGCTTGACGTCTGGATCCGTGATGCAAGATTCACGCTTTCAGCCTTTAAAGTAAGTGTAACTTTCTCCATCACACCGAGAGAATTCAAATGGGTTCATGTCATCCATGTGAGTCCCAGTATCTTCCAGAATCTCGCTCTAGTTGCCTATGAGTGCTAACACCTGACTGCTTCGTCTTTCTCAATTTTTTTTCTTGTCTCTGTAGCAGTCTGCCCAGGCAGATGTCTCATGGCGTGCCTCCCGCTGGAGTACCTGAGGAGTACTTGCGCGGTTTCCGTCCCTACCCTACGGCCGAGGACTTGCGCATGCCATCGCTGCCCCTGGGCCTGGACCCGGCCACTGCTGCAGCTGCTGCCGCTAACTATTACCACCCCAGCTACCTGGTCCACCCTTCGTTCTCCCCTTACAGGTGTTAGGGCACAACTGTCTATCTATTTATCTTTTAATCTGAGAGCTTTCTTTCCATCCGTGACTTTGTATCCATATGTTTGGAGTTTTAAGGCATATTTAAGACAATAAGCCCATTGCCTGAGGAACAGATCTCTTGTTTACACCCAAATCACTCCCATTACCAGTAACACAACCATATCCCTCAGGAGATTAACACCCCTCCCCCCTCTCCCTCGCTCACTCTCTCTCTCGCTCTCTCTCTCTCTCTTGCTCTCTCTCTCTCTCTCTCTCTCTCTCTAAGGATGGATGATCCTTTCTTGTCGGCCCTGAGGTCTCCGTTTTATCCTCTACCTGCAGGGGGCGGTCTGCCCCCACTGCACCCGTCTGCTGTGCCCATGCATCTCCCTGGGGTGCGTTACCCTGGCGACCTCAGCCATGCTTCTCTGTCCAGTCTGCAGTCTGAGAGGTACAAACACACACACACATGGACATCTGTATACACACACACACACACACACACACACACACACACACACACACACACACACACACAGATTTCTGTGTGTTATAAAAACTGTTCCTGACTTGTCTTCTTTTTTCCTCTCACTCTCTCCCTTTGTGTGTGTGTGTTGTGTCTCCCCAGGCTCCAGATGGAGGATGAGATTCGTCAGAGAGAGAGGGAGCGAGAGAGAGAGCGCGAGCGGGAAAAGGAGCGAGAGCGCGAGGCAGAGAGAGAGAAAGAGCGAGAACGTGAGAGGGAGCGAGAACGAGAGCGAGAAAAAGAGTTGGAGCGAGAGAGGGAGCGGGAGCGAGAGAGAGAAAGGGAGCGTGAGAGAGAGAAAGAAAGAGAACGAGAAAGGGAGAGGGAGAGAGAGCTGGAGAGACAGAAAGAAAGAGCAGCGCGGGAGAAAGAGCTGCAGGTGTCCAAGGCCATGGAAGGTCATTACCTGGCTGAGCTCCACGCTCTCAGGGGCCAGGCCGAGGAACGAGTGAAGGCCGCCGAGAGACTCACTCCCAACAGAGCAGGTAACAGCATAGAACACAGCACAGAGTCTTTACCTTTGGTTATCTTGTACCGGAGACAGTACAGTGTCCAGATCTCTGATATGAAAGCATCTGGGGAGGTTTTATTATTTGCTGCAGTCTGTCGGCGGTCATTTTTATTTCCCAGAGGAGTGTTAGTGAAAGGTAGCAATGAGGATGGATGAGAAGGCGTAGTGATGAGAAATCAGTGTTCTAATGCAGTCAAAAGGTGAGCAGTAGGACTGACGCCAGAATTTCACCATATCCAACCTTATTTTTTCGGGCCCTCAGGGGTACCAAAATGACTTTGTCAGAGATGGAACTGACTCCCGGCCAAGAAAACTAGTTCATTAATGTCAAGCGCCAGGAATGTTGTTATCCTCGGCAACAGACCTAGTGTAACCAAAGCCAGCAGTTCACCATTATTGTTTGGCTTGGTGCTAGTGATGCTGGAAAAACCAAGACGTCTACGGCACGGTAATCATGTGACTCTCAAAAGATTCACAAGTGGAACCAACACAGAACCGAGACTAGCACCAAGTCCTCGTTGGTGGAATGTGGGTATTTGTGCACAGGGGTGTTGTCAGAGGGCCTTCAGCAAACAATTTTGGAAGAACATTGTTGTCTGAAATGTCCTTGTGAAGAGGCTCAGACCTTAAAAAAGAACTCCAGACAATTTTCAGTCCTCCACACCAAACCTACCCACACTTTGCTGTCTGGTAGAAAACTTGATCTTGGAAGCCAACAAACCCATCCGTCAGCTTGTCAGCCTTTCCACTGCCTGAGAGTCCAGCTCCAGTGTTTTAAACCACTTCAGCCAATTCTTTTCTGTGCGATTTCTCAACTGTATCTCAGCTTTGGGACGTGATTGAAATTGAACGAACCTCAGTGCACCTCACAGTGCACAGTGTGAACGTGGTATAATTGAAGGACACTGAATTTTTGACCCAGGGGCAGTGGTGGTCTAGTGGTATAGGGTGCTGGATCGCTGATCCAAAGGTTGGGGGTTCCAGTCCCACTCTCCACAAGGTTGCCCCCCAGTGCAGCTAACTGGGTTATCAAAGGCGGGCCATGTCTCTCACTGTCTATGGTGAGAGGCACGTAAAAGAACCATTGCTGACTTTCATAAAGAGTAGCTGCAAAGTCGTCAGCGTGTTTCTGTCCCTTGCTAAAAAAGGGTTGTGACAGGAAGGGCATCCGACGTAAAAACCTCTGCCAAATCAAACGTGCGAATCAGATGATTCGCTGTGGCGACTCTCGAGTAAAAGGGAAAAAGACAGATAGACTGAATTTTTGACCCAAAATACCAAAACTCAAAGGCTTACACCCCCTTACCATTTTTTTTTTCTGGGGTAAAAAATTCTATATCCTCAGATCTCAACCAGATTTGCTGGACGTCTTCCAGAGGCCAAGACAACAGTGCACTTATTTTCATTCTATCATGTTCCAAAGCTGAGAAATGGTTGAGGTTGTTATACAGTGCAGTCTATATATCGTGTTGTATGCTGTTAAAATTGCGAGACTGTAGTACATTGTAGTAATGTATGTTATGGTGTTGTGCTTTAGTAGTGTAAGTATAGCCAATAAAATTAGTGGATATTGGAAACATAGTAGTAGGCTAGTAGTACAGCAGGGTATAAGGTGGCATCGTACAGGTGGGTGGGGCTTCATTTATCTCGAACAGGACATTTATTTGGAACAGTTGCAAGACATTATGCAATTGATTGATTTGTACCTTTTCTGAACCACTTAATTCTAATTAGGGTCACAGGGAGGCTGGCTCCCATCTCAGCTAACTCTGGGCAAGGGCAGGGTACACCCTGGACAGTTCCCCAGGCCATCTGTCTGTCTGTCTGTCTGTCTGGGTGCCGTGCCAGAATTCTGGCGTAGGCGGCAGCCATAACAGTCTTGTCATGGCTGTATATGAAAGGCAAAAAAATCTGCAGTCGAGGCCCAAAGTTCTTTCTGCGGGGTGTTTTTATCGAGACACCATCACTCGCTAGCTGTCCGTTGACTCTAAAGAGTTCGTCCGCCCTTCGCTAGGTCTTGTTTTTATTCCTGCTGGATTGCTAGCCACCCTTCTCACCAAATTTGGAACCTGGTGGGGAGCCGGTTTAGTCGCCGACCACTCGACCATGCAACAGGTTGTACTGGCTTACGTGTTACCAGTAGCAGGGCAAAACCTGACCTGACTGGACCCCAGGCCATCACAGGGCAGAAACATGTTGACAGCTATGCAGCTACTTTTGATGAAAATCAGCAATGGTTCTTTTACATCTTCTCACCATAGAGAGTGAGAGACATGGCCAGCCTTTGATAAACCAGGTAGTTGCAATGGGGGTGGGGGGTGGGGGGGGGGGCAGCAGTAACAACCCATTGATAGTGGGGCTTGAACCCCTGACTTTGGGATCAGTGATCCAATACCCTAACACCGCGCCATCACTGCCCTGCAGTAGTTAAATTTTATATTCTTTTTGTACGAGTTATACATAGAAAACAAAGTTAAAATAACAAAGTACAGTATGATAATGTGAAAAATACAAGACAGTGTCCAATAATTAACAGCAGTATAAATTCTCAGTGATTTGAAGCGCTAATCATTAGCGCCTACACATGAAAATCCGTATTGAGTCTACCGCTAACGCAGTTTGCCGTTTCTACAGATAAAACCAAAGAGCCTGCCCTCCCTGCGCCTAAACCAATCCAGGCAGGCCTGCACCCTTCAATAAGCTCCTCCCATCATCAGGTGCCCTCTCTGCTCTCCGCGCACGGGATGTACCTCGGACCAGCGGGGACAGGACCTGGGGCTTTGACGCCTGCCATGATTCTGCAGCGCAACAACGAGGAAGAGCGGTGGCTGGCTCGTCAGAGGAAACTACGGCAAGAGAAAGAGGACAGGCAGTACCAAGTGTCCGAGTTCCGCCAGCAGGTTCTGGAGCAACATCTCGACATCGGCCGGCCAGGAGAGGCACCCGAGCTAAGGAACGAGGGACCGAGGTACACAGGCTCGTTATTGGGGAGTTATAGGAACTTGTTTGGCGTTTGTGTGTCATATAACACCCATAATCGAGTTGAACCTATTTACAGTCCTGAATGCAAATGATGGGAATTGATGTGAGAATTGAGCTAATTAAGCAGAGACTCTGCGGTGTTAGTCATGTGACCTTTAATAAATGCACACTAGTTATGTATGTAGTTTGCAAACCAGGGGCTTTTCCTATTATGTTTTCTCATTTGCATGTCATGGATATTCATAAGTCCAGATTATAATGATGGTTGTTCCGAGTACAGATATTCCCAGGCAATTTGTAGTCATTTATTAGTGATT
Source organism: Plotosus lineatus (assembly GCA_024760905.1). Lineage (NCBI taxonomy): Eukaryota > Metazoa > Chordata > Actinopteri > Siluriformes > Plotosidae > Plotosus > Plotosus lineatus. The sequence continues at coordinate 103,178,810 of CM045728.1, forward strand.
TGGAAAAGGGAACTATTCTAGGGATTTTAAGGAGAACAATACAGGGTACGCTTTTTCTGACTTGTATGACTCATGTGTACACTCTTTGTTTCCATGGCAACTGATCCAGTAATGTGCCTGGAATTGGCTGGTGTTGAGGCGAGGGTCGACTGTATTCTTGGTGACAGGGATACTCTGGTTTCTGGCATCCCTGCGGGGTGGCTGTTTGAAGTGTGTGGAGAGAGAGAGAGAGACAGAGAGAGAGAGAAAGGGGGGGAGAGAGAGAGAGAGAGAGAGAGAGAGAGAGAGAGAGAGAGATTTTCGTTGCAGAAATGTTTTCATATTTTCGTTTTAACCTTTACTAATTGTTTTCCCCCATTGCATGGCTCGTGTCAGATAAGGCTCATCTCACACGCACGCACATACACGGAATGCTAATTTTTATAATTGAACCTGTTAAGGCTCGTGACCCCTCGCGGTCGTCCCTTATCGGAGCTTCTGCACTTTGTTTACAGCCTGCTGGCTTTTCTACCTGTGTAACACGAGCCTTTGCTTTTGTTGCGCCGGAGAGGTCAGATCTAGTTAGCAGTGTCAGGCGTGCTTGTACGGATGAGTGAATGTGTGTGTAAAATCCACACTGATAATTACAACACTCGAGTGACGATCAGATGTCTAAAAGCGCAGCACTCTCTGATCTGATTGGCTCATTTCAGGATACAAGACAAATCTAATAAGGAAAGACAGTATCAGGAAGTACAGTTCATCTCTTCAAATAGACCAAACAATGAGTATTTTTTTAATAAATAAAACAGAGTCAGAGAAGTACAGTTTTCTTTCCTACTAAACAGTGACACAGAGACGATTTCAATATTTATTTCCCACACAGGCCCATACCAAACCACCATGAACCTGTGGGCAGAGAGCGCGACCGTGAACGTGATATCCACCCCCACCTTGGTGCACCTCCACCTCTCATCTCTCCCAAACCTCAGCCCAGAGATCATGCCCCTGCTCCACCCACCACCCTGTGGAACCCCGCCTCGCTCATAGAGACCTCTTGTGAGTCACGGCGGCCTGTTCACGAGCCACATTCAGGACCCTATGACGTCAGCCGCCTGGCTCCACCTCCGACCAAAACTGAGCGCCATTTCAGCACAGAAAAGCCCAAAGATGGACACGAGAAGTTCCCGCTCATCCGGCCTACGGGTTTATCAGAGCCCCGGCCTTTCCTGGCCGAGCTGGAGAAATCTACGCAGTCTTTTTTAAACCAGCAGAGGGCAGCGCTGAGTTTGAGCACACAGTACAGTGAGCTGAGCGGTACCCTGAAGAGCAGTCTGGTCCATAAGAGCTTACAGGGGCCACTGATCAGGCCAGGAAACGATGCTGTCCTTGTGTATGATGAATATCTACAGCTCCATCGACGTCCTGTGAGCAAACTGGACCTGGAGGAGAGGAGGAGGAGGGAAGCGAGAGAGAAAGGTGGGGTTGATGATCAGTGTTATAAAATTATAAACATGAGTGTGTGTGTTTATATATATATGACAGTATACACAGTATATATATATATATATATATATACAGTACACACACAGCACATAGACGTGCATTGTTAGGAGAGAGTGTTAATAGCATGTATTGGTGAAGTGATATTTTCTGATACCTCGTATTATCTAGTGGTTAATTTTGAAGTGAGCGCCCAGTGACCCATTGTGCCATGTGGTTTGCAGGTTATTACTACGAGCTGGATGACTCGTACGATGAGAGCGATGAAGAGGAAGTAAGAGCTCATCTGCGGAGAGTGGCTGAGCAGCCGCCACTCAAATTGGATGACTCCACTGAGGTAACGTATGACTACACACTCCAAACAGCACTTCACAGCCATGATGCATTATCAGCAAAGAAAAAAACCCAAAACCTCCCCACTCTATTATGCTCTCTCTCTCTCTCTCTCTCTCTCTCTCTCTCTCTCTCACATACACCCCATGCTCTTTACTTTCACTTTAGAAGTTGGAGTTCCTGCGGCTGTTTGGTTTGACCACCACATCACGGCGAGAAGAGCTGCTGGAGCATAAGAGGAGGAAGAGGAGGAGGATGCTCCGAGAACGAAGCCCTTCGCCACCGGCTGTGGCCAGCAAGCGCCTACCTCCTCCACTCAGCACCCGTTTCACTCCTGAGGAGATGGACAGCAGCCCGGAACTGGAGGCCAAGAAACGCTTCCTCACCATATTCAGCCTCAATCACCTGAGCATGCAGCAGAGGAAAGGTACACACTGTATATTTACCCCCCACACACACACACACACACGATGTTTTTAGACCCATTAGGCAACAGTCCAGTTCTAAAGTTTATTCGTTTGTGGAAATTATACTGAAGATGCGCCACATGATCTAAAGTTAATGCATAATTAAAAGGATGTTGTTATTCAGCTGGGACTGTAACAGCCACCAAAAACCATCAGTGCCACAGCATTAAAGTGAACAATGCGATTAAAGACTATCACCGGGATTCATTTTGAATTAAACCTAAAACACCTTGTTCCTAACATCTCCAAAATGTAGTGTGAAAATCCGGCTGTTTGACTTTATTGGGAATGTTGGGGTCAGAACAGAGGGTCAGCCCATGATGAGGAACACACATACCCTGAAGCAGATCTTTTCAAGAGTTCAGTGGTGTCAGCATGAGTATCACGACTTGAAACCCCGACCTTGGGTTATGATCACAAAATAACCCATTCATTTCCGATAGGATTTCAGATTCATCCCAAAGAGTTCCGACATGCTTTTCGAAGCACTCACACGTGCGACTCTCTTTTCTCAGGCGGGGCGCTCAAGTCGGTTTTCTCTTTTCTTTCTGACAGAGAACGAGAAGGTGGTGGAGCTGCTACATGCCATTAAACAGAAAAACGTGACTCTGGAAACCATCAGGCATAATCCTTTACCGCTGTGTAAGAGTCCACAGCTTCATCAGTCTGGTAAGGTATACACACACACACACACACACACACACACACATACATACACACACACACATATATATGATTCACATTATTTTAAATAACTAATAAAAAAATGTAATATGTATTCAGGGCTCCTGAGTGGCACATCGACAAGGTGCATGACTATTAACCCGGAGATCGCAAGTATAAATCACAGTCGTCCCTGACTGTGAGTTCATGAAACCTGATTGGCCGAGGTGTCATGGGAGGGAGGCAGGGAGGGACAGCATACGCTCACTTCCCTGTCACTCAAAGCCAATCGTGGGCTCCTTCCAATGACGTAGAAGAAAAACTAGACTGCGCACTCTGCATACATTATGTATGCCGCCGTGGTCAATAGGCTCTGACTTCCGGTTACGGCAAAAAGCATGTAAACATACACACATCGATATGGAAAACGATGCGATAAATCTAAATACTTTGGATGTTTTGGATCCCTATAGACATGAATATAATCTAAACATTTTCAGCATGCCCAGGAAGGTTTGGAAGATACATCGACGGATAATAGGAGGTGCAGACCTTAATAATATTCCCCATGCCAAACATGTCAACTGCCACGCCCACCTCTCTTGTTTTAGTTTAGTGTAGCAGGGATTTCAGTTGATATGTTCCACAGATTATAAGGAATTTTTCGGACACTTTTTGTACAAGCAGATGAACAATCTCGGAAATGTTATCAATATATTCCACACAAGTATCGCTCTCAGGTTCAGAAATCAATCATCTGAGGCATGTACGTTAGTTTTATTCGCTTAATGTTAGAACAAAGAGCTCCCACGGGGAATCAGAACCTGCAGCCTGTCCCCAGAACTTCAGTTCAGTTCATTTTCTGTACCCGCTTAATCCTAACTTGGGTCACGGGGAGGCTGGCGCCCATCCCAGCCAACTTCGGGCGAGGGCAGAGTACACCCTGGACAGCTCGCCAGGCCATCGCAGGGCAGAAACACGCTGACGGCTTTGCAGCCTACTCTTGTCGAAAGTCAGCAATGGTTCTTTTACATGCCTCACACCATAGACAGTGAGAGACATGGCCGGCCTTTGATAACCCAGTTAGCTCCACTGGTGGTCCCCAGAACTTGACAGATGAAAATATACAAAACGGCACGACACATTTATAACCACAAACACTTACAGTTAAGCTACACATGTAATATTACATCATATAAATGAGCAGTAGCAACGTGATACATTTTGTATTGATTACAGATATACACAATAACAGACCAGTTACAGACATGCTTGTTTTGTTAACAATTAACTCATTAAAGATATAGGTACAAGTTCACCTGAGATATTGACACACAATGGCCGAAAATCTATACCGTACATGCACATACCATCTCAGTACCAGTTTAGGGGAGAACACACTGAAACTGAAACACACTTACCGGTGAAAGGTTACTTCTTTGCGACCGCCTGCACAGTTTTGACAGCCAACAGCGCAGAAAGAATTAACCAAATTGACACGAAAAAAAGCTAAACCTAACGCATTCCAGTTAAATTCGATGTTGTTATGTTTCATAACATACAATTGTAAGGATGCCAAAGAATGTCAACTTTCAAGTGAAGTAGTACCCAAAGCAATGTTTTGCCCTGACCGGAAAGTTGAAGCCGAATTACCACGCGAAAGGGGCCTGTGCGCAGTCTCATTCTTCTCTACGTCATTGGCTCCTTCATATGAGAGGGCAGATAGGCGCTTTCCCTCCGAGTGTGTTAGAGCTCCCCAACATACACATGCGCCACAGTGGTCGGTAGTGGTCATGTGATAATGGAAGGCAATACCTGATGGGTGGGATTTAGATATGACTAAATTTGAAAGAAAAAAAAAAGATTTAACACGTATTCAACACAGAAAAACAGCTAATCACTGGTGTGTTGTTTCCTGTTAGATATTTATTTGGGTTTTTTTTTTTTTGAAGGAATTGCAATTTTATTACCATCTCAAAAATGAATTGATATATTCATAGATATTAAATGTATTATAAAGAAATATAAAGTATGATATACATGTATGAATAAACAAGAGCACTCAGAGAGCGAAAACCTCAACCAAGCCCAGTAATCCTCCATCTTCGTCTTTGGATGCTCCCTTCAGGGTTCGCCACAGCGAATCATCTGCCTCCATCTTCATGGACGTCATAGTAATGATTCACACGTTTGATTAGGCTTAGGTTTTTACGTCGGATGCCCTTCCTGACACAAACGTTTAGCGAGGGGCAGAAACATGCCGACGGCTTTACAGCTGCTCTTGACGAAAGTCAGCAATGGTTCTTTTACATGAACCTCTCACCGTAGACAGTGAGAAACATGGCCTGCCTTTGATAACCCAGTTAGCTGCACTGGGGGAAGCCCAGTAATCGCTCATATTAACCATTAATTCATCGATTTGCTGAACTGCCTGCCAGGCTATCGCAGGGCCACCATACTTACAACCATTGACACACACTTGCATCGCACCTAGGGGGAATCTGAAGTAGCCAATTAGCTTAATGTACAGTAGGCCCTTGACATTTGCAGGGGTACGGTTCCAAGCCCTCCTGCGAATCGAGATAATCCGCGAGTTCTGTACGCGGAAGTAAAAACCCATGTATGACGTCACATGCGCGAATGAGCAGCCGGAAGTAAAATACTATGTATTTAAAGTCTTTTTCGATTATTATTCCAGTACAGTACCTCAGTTAATTCTTGTTAATGTTTGTGCGTGAGATTTTATGTTCTGTAGCATACTTAAACAAACGATACCAAAAGGATAAACTTTATTATGCTTCATGTCCTTTTACATTGAACTTGGAGTGACGTCTTGGCGTGATGTGTCCAAGATGGCGCTGCCTAGAGGGCAACCTCGTGGCGTTCTCAGAGTCAAATTGTTTCTTTGTTCGTTTTAATTTGTTTTATCTGTTGCTTTATGGTTTGCACTATGCTCGTCTATGATCGGTCAACCCTACTACAGCATGAACAGCTTCAGCTTTGTGCAATAACTTATATCTTGAGCAGCTATGCTATGCCCAAGCGGAGTTTTGAGATTTTCCGGCGCTTGGTTAGCATGCTTGGTTAGGAGCTCAGTGCTCGCGGTTAGCGGCTAGGCCCAGACGGAGCTCTGAGAGGCTTGGTTAGCACTTCCGGTCATACTACGTACTTGAAAATGTTCAGTCCCTTCGAAAAAAGATGGACGAGCTTCATGCTCAGATTGCAGCGCAGAGGGATCTACAGGACTGTGTTTCTGTGAAACATGGCTCGAGGAGAGTACAACCGATAAGGCGATTATACCAGCCGGCTACACGGCCTTCATCCCCTGCTATCCCAAGCGCTGGAGTCGTCGTTCGGCCCCTTCCCGCCTCGGCTTCATTGTTAGCCGGGATGCGGCTAGCAGAGCTAGTATGCTATGGAGACGCATTCCGGCGAACAAGCCAAGTTGAGCGTGCTTAGTTATAACTTAGCAGTGTATAACTAAGCAGAGCTGACATGCTATGGTAGGTACCATATGGTAGACTGAACATTTTCAAATAGTCTGGCTGGAAGTGCTAACCAAGCCTCTCAGAGCGCTGGGCTTAGCCGGTAGCCGCTAGCTAACTGCTAGCTAACCGCTAGCATGGAGCTCCGTAGCATAGAATAGATAGAAGATAGAAGATTATTGCATGCTTAGTTGCCGAAGCTGCTCATAGATGAGCATAGTGCAAAACATGAACAAACAAATAAAACAAATAAAAAAAAAAACAAACAAAGAAACAATTTGACTCTGAGAACTCCGCGACGTCGCCCTCTGGGCAGCGCCATCTTGGACACGTTACTCCAACTTCAATGTAAAAGGACATGAAGAGTACTGGTAAACATACTACAGAACATAAAATCTCACGCATAAACATGAACTTAGAAAAAGATTTTAATACGTTCAGAGAAAGGAGAAAGTCTTATTTTTTTCAGAAGAGACATCCAGCGTTTTCTATCGCTTAGCCAGAGAAGACACAGTGTTTGAGTGGTATCATAGAGCTTAACTGGTAATTAAAACACAGAAAAAAAGCGTCTCATTGACAACTTGTGCGTGAATGAGTAAAAAGGGGCGGGACATCAGCGCAACCAATCAGCAGAAAGGAGGACAGCCATTGGCTGAATTTGAATCACGTGCCGGTTGCTGGGCAGACCGCGTGTACTCAAACCGCGAGTGCAAAACCGCGAACAGTCAAGGGCCCACTGTACATGTGTATGGACTCTAGGAGAAAACCCGAGTACCATGAGGAAACCCACACAAGTCTCAGAAGAATTCCACATAGAAACAACCGAGTCCGGAACTCAAACCCAGGAGCTGCCTGTTCTGTGGGTGGGCGTTTATCACTATGCCATCATGCGGGCCGTGCATGAAAGAAAACATAAAAAATCGTCCTCTCTTACACGGTAAAGGGAAAAAATCCCGAATCTTTAATTTGATCGGGATCATCTCACAAATCTTTCGAGTCTTCTGGTAAAAAGGTTTTTAAATCCGCTAACAAACTGGAGCAAAGGCAAAGCTTGGCCGAGAATGTAAATGTTTTCCTTTCTTAAAGTTATTTTCGGTGTAAGAGGAAGGAAACACTCACACATGTGTTGTTTTAGCACCAATGCTAATGCACTTCATCCCTGATTATCTTCCTATTACTGGATTAATCAGATAGCTTGTCATGCTTGATTTATTTAAACGGTGATGCGCTTCTTTTTTGCGTTCCATGATGAGAAAGACAATATGGCGTCAGCACTACACCCTCAGCTCACATCTCCGGTGTCATCACTCTCGGTAAACCAGATGGCGTATACTGTGGGCACTGACAGCTCCAGATGTTTAACTTTGAATTTATTCTTGGATCCTTTACTTTCTTAATGAACACTGTTGAAATTTTACACCCAGAGATTTCTGAGAATATTGTTGTACATGGTTTTATTCATAACTCTGAGGAGTGAATTATTATTATTATTATTATTATTATTATTCCTTCACAGATTCATCCACATCCCAGTCTTCGGGACAATCAGGTGACAGCGCCAAACCCCTGAGTCCTCCGCCTCCATCCACCGGACCTCCATCTGAGCCATCCTCCGCTCCACCTCCCGAACACATCAGACCAGTCTCTGAAGCGCTCAGACCGAAGGACACGCCCCTTCCCGTGCCTCATACTGATAAATCCAGAAGCAGCGACATTCTGCTTAAAAAGCCCTCCAGCCTACTGAACAGCATGCGTCCGCCTGCGCACCTTAAAGACGGAGCGGGAAGCCTGAACGGCCGCAGCAAGACATGGGAGAGCTTCACTGCTGAAGAGTTCGCCCAGCAGTTCCACGAGTCGGTTCTGCAGTCCACTCAGAAAGCACTGCAAAAGCACAAAGGTGGGATGCCTGTATTTAAAGTGTAGATGGAGCATTTAGGGTTTTTTCCTCATTAAAAAAAAAAAGTTAAATTTATGAACTCAAAACAGAATTCTCTGGGGTTTTTTTCCTCCCCTTCCATCAGGTGGCGCTTCAGCCATTTCCGAGCCCAATCACCCCATGGACTCCACGGTGCACTACAATATCCCAGAGCTGCAGAGCGGCGCGGGCCGGAGCACACACCATCAAACACACCCCGCACTCCAACCAAACGGCCTGCACTGCCCACCCACGGCCCGGCGAGACGCCCCACCACGCCCTGAATTCTCCACCGAGGAAGACTCGGAAGAAGGGGATGAGGATGAGGAGGAAGAGGAAGAAGCTGGAGGACACAAGTGGAACGGAATCGAGAGCATCTTTGAAGCATATCAGGAATACGCTGAAGGTGAGTCGGGTTGATGGAGCGGGTCAAGATAAAAATTTTATTCAATTAGCAGGTGAATCGGCTCTCAAAGGGACGTGTAGTTTCTTACTTACCCCCCCCCCCTCTCCTCCCCCTGGTTTTTTATTTTGTTTTGTTTTGTTCCTCTCATCTCAGAGCAAGCTATCGAACGTGAGGTGCTGCACAGTCAGTGCAGGAAGCTGGAAGCTCAACACTACAACCTCAGCCTGACTGCTGAACAGGTCTCTCACTCCATGGGGGTAAGTATCACATGACTGCTCCACTTCGTCTCTCACATAGAATTCTCTAGTGTCTTAGTGCAGCTTCTTCTTTCTGCCTCCATGTTGTTTCTTATAACGTGCTGAATGGGAATGTGACATTACTAAAAATAAATCTAAAATTCAATATAACGTGGCTGGATCGAACGGATCCTGGGGAAATGGCGAATGATTTCTCACGGATTTGCGCTCTGTCGCAGGAGTTGATCACTCAGAAGCAGAAGCTGGCGGCCGAGAGGGAGAAGCTGCAAGCTGAGCTGGAACACTTGAGAAAGTGTCTGAGTGTCCCACATACAGCCTGGAGCAGGGCTCACTTCAAGGGATACCCCCCCCAGGTGACATAACACGGAATCACCTGAGAATCATCATCCATCCGCCCCCCACTTCCACCACCATCATCCCGACCCCAATCCCAGCCTCCTTTTCCTTCCCTTCTAGCACCCAGACTCGGGTCCTCTAAAGGAGAACGATGGTGGGGGTTTGGCTGGATGGTGCACCCTGAGCACACTGACAATGAACAATTAAAATGTCACGCCCATTATCTCACATTAAATGTGCCATCGAGGTGTAGGACAGGTGCCACGCCCATTACCAATCAATCCACCTGGATATCATAGAAATGCTCGGGACACACACACACACACACACACACACACACACACACAGGTACAGACAGCAGTTCATGCCCCACTAGGATGGACAAACCAAATGGCCACGTGATGCCCTAAATTGTAACTCGCCATGACAACCACACCATCTCACCTGGAGCTCTGAGAACTGGAAATGCACTTAAAAGACACCCCAAGAGAACCACCTGGAGGTACTGTGTTACAACTAAGGAATTCCTTTCAGAATTTTAGGGAAGAACTTCAAAAATAAAATGCACATTTTTGTTGTGTGTGTGCGCGCGCACGCGCGTGTGTGTGTTGGGGGGTTAAAATGTTTAGAAGTTTTATTCAAGGAAAAAAAAGTTTTTAAAAAGGTGCTTCAACCTTGTATTGTAAATATCAAAACAAAATGGAAATTTTTGTATGTTTTTATTACTTGCGTTATTTGGTCTTTGAAGACAAAGAAAAAAAGAAGCTTGCCATTTTTTCCCTTTTTTATATGCACATGCTTTTTAGGGCGTTCAGCGGGAGCCTTTGCTTTTAGTGTTTGTATTGCTGCTGGTCAGGATAAAGGACGGAGGATGGAAGAGCTCAGTGCACACCTCCGGTAGACACCTCTGTGTGTGTGTGTGTGTGTGTGTGTGTGTGTGTGTGGCCTACCACAGTAACATCCTTCCCTGAACGCGGCGCTGCCCTCTCACCCTGGACTACTACCATAGGTTCATCACTATTTTTTATATTAATGAGGTTTTTTACCTTATATGTCGAAACAGCAGCATTTTCTGCATTCAGTCCCTTTCTTTAATCTCAAGTTTTCGTATAACGGAAATTTAATCAGCGAGTACTGTGCCAAAGGTACTCACAGAACCGCAACCCGTGCAGAACCATGACTTTAGTACCAGGAGACCTAACGGCGAAATGTGGCGCTTTCATATGAACACTATTGCGGATTGCACGATTCGCTCAGATATCATTAATTAGCATCAAATATAATCATAATAATCACAGGACGTGAACGCAGCATACCTGTGTGCATCCTCAGGTTAAAACACACACACACACACACACACACACACACACACACACACACACACACACACACATATTCACCTGAGCATATAAAGTGAACAATTAATAATGCCAGGATCTATAAATATGCATGATATGCAGATTAGAACCCCCCCGGGCATCCTCTTTGCCCTGCCATTTCTAATAGGTAGCCTTCTAGATCGTGAACTTAAAAATATAGCGAATTATTAATATTATTATTAATTACATATTATTATAATATTATTAATTACATCCTTGTCTTTTAATAACTCGCTTCTGAAATGTGAATGGTGCAAAAGTGATGGCTCGATTAGTGACATCACAATTATAGCCCCGCCCATAGGATAATGTCATGCAGATTTTTTCAAAAACACACACACTCACAGAGAGAGAGAGAGAGAGAGAGAGAGAGCGAGCGCGAGAGAGAAATCTGACCAGAAGTATCTGCATTTCTGCTTTTAGGCATCATCAAGCCAAAGAATCATAATTAGCTCATTTGATTCGATTCACGTGATTCGTGATTCTGAGCGCATTAACGCTGGGCTGTATCCTGATCGCCAACTTCTGATGTTATTCAATTTATCTGTTTACATTCTGTCCGTCAGTAGTAGGCCAAAGCAGAAGCCGCAGTTAGCAATGATATGTTAAAATTATTAATAATAATTATAATAGTAGTCGGGTTATTCAGCTCATCACAGGTTCACGTGACTAGTGCTCAGGCTCACAGGAGGAAGCGCTTCTGGAGGCGGTTCCATGTTTACAGACCCGAGGCTGGCCCTAAAGAGCAGGTGTGTGTGTGTGTGTGTGTGTGTGTGTCTGTCTGTCTGAGAGAGAGAGAATTTGAAAGAGTACTACCACTGTGTGTCTTGCCCTCTCTCTCTCTCTCTCGCTCTGTCTCAGTGTCTCTCGCCCAGCTAGCGCACGCACATGCAGTAGCCACCCCCTCCCCCACCTGAACGCAATGGAGGATGTCTAGATGCTGTGAAATCATGTTTTTAAGGATTAAAAATAATGTACTTGTTTGAATTCAATGTAATGTAATATATTCTTTGTTGAATGTAGTAATTAGGTATTTATGAATATATTGCTGTAATTTCAGACAAAAAATAAAATGCGTCAGAACTGAGAACTTTGGACTCCATGTCTGCATGTCCCGATGTCTTTAGAAAGTCCAAATGTCTTCTGGACACACCCACTCTCCCGTTTGCCATTTCAGATCCAACCACATCCATGCTGCATCTTTTCATCACTGCAATTTTACGAAATGTCCAGTAGGGGGCGAATGAATATTAACAGGAGCAATTTCCATTTCACCCTGCTAATATTTTCTACACTACGAGTTGTGACGTCAATGATGGCACTTTTAAACACAATTCAAATGGGCATGATCTTGAATTCATGACTTCAGGTTCCCACGAGCCACAAGATCCAGTCTAACGTCATGGCTTCATGTCACTCGTCAGTTGTGATTCTCTGCCTTATATTTAAATGTTAAAGATAATATGCAAGATCATTAATCGTTAGTGCCCTTTGGTGAGTATACATCGCTAGTATGCAAAAATATACATGAGCGCAAAGCTAGAGCTCGAAACATTTCCATTGGTTGTTTTATTTTCACACTAGCTTCTTGGCAGATTAGCAAAGCTACCTAACCATCATGACTAAACTGTATTAGCTACTAGATATATAGGGACATGGATGCGTTGGATCTGTTCAGGTACTAATTATCACAGAATCAAGAAAATCTGAATTCAAATATCTTTGCACATACAAAACGAAAAAAAACAAACAAACGCATTGTGTTGCATGCTAATGTGAGTGTAAACTAACACAAGCCTTTCATTCATACTCACAAACAGGGTGACACGTTCTCTGCAGGATTTGCTAAACAAATAACCCAATGTGTGTTCCAGTTGATGCGGCAAGACGCACAGCTGAAGCATCCATCATCAAGTCAACGTACAAGTATAATAAATTCTTAATAAATAGTTTTAATGCTGCTGAGGTGGAGCCAGAAAAAAAGTCACTTGACTGCACAGACAGACAGCACGAGCGTCCCAATGAGTCGGCGTTGTTTAAAAATCCTGAGATTTCCCCGAGTCAGAGCCGGGCTGCAGGTTCGAGCGCAGTTTGTACATGAAGTTGAGAGAATCCAACAGAAACGAGCGTGTGGTGTTTATCTCCATCAGCGTCAGGTTATCCAACTACAGGTAGAGAGGGAGGGGCACAGACAGAGAACATGGGTATGAACAAGGAGGGTTCAAGGTTTTACCCCCACCTGCCAGATTTATCCTCATTAATTACTTTATTACATAAATATTTATTTTAATAAGTAATCTTGGTAATGTTCACTTAAGGCTACATCAATAACGCTAGCCTCAGCGTCAGATAGCTTTATGTGACTTGATTCATCTGATTAAATGGAGTACGGTTTCCTTGTACCTTGGCGTGCGCCTCCTGTTGATTGATGAAGCTGTCGGCAGACAGACGCAGTTTTGCGATGCGAGTGTCCCAGATATCTTTGACCAGAGTGCGAATTTCGTCGGCCCTTGGGATATTGTCTGCAGCACTATGAGAGAAAAATGAGCTCAATATTTTAAATGCTCATGAGATTCTGGTTAGTTTTCAGTTCAAACATCACAATTTAATGACTCCCTTAAATAAATACAATGAACATTAATAAAAAAAAGAATGGACAATAAGTCAACTAACCCTTCTGATCATCGACTGCATGAAGATGTCACGTGGGCAGGCATGAGTTGGTGCGTAAAAGAGGAGGAGAATTTTATGCATATGTGCACGCTACAAATGCCAGCGAGGAAAAGCTTGTGGTCAGCCCCCACATGAAATGCCGGGGGGGGGGGGTGTTTGCTGGATCACTGATCCTAAGGTTGAGGGTTCAAGCCACACTCACCACAGGTTGTCACTGTCCCTCCCAGTGCAGCTAACTGGGTTATCAAAAGGCTGGCCATTAAGGGATGTCATTGACAATCGGAATATCGATATATCGCCGATATAATTATGTCGATCGATAATCGATACCATAAAAGTGATAGATACTTCTAACGTTATAGCTTTCCTGTGTTCATTACAGCGTCTGTAGTAAATGCCATTTTCAATGACACCCCGAGTAAATGGTACGTCCCGCCACTCTGTATGGTAAATGGTACGTCCCTGCTTCTAGTGTGCCGTCAGAGCGCGTGTTCTCAACAGCACGGAACATTTTATACAAGAGGAGACACTTATCACCGGATAATGCAGATATGTGCATCTTCTGAATCTATACATCTATTTTCGATTCCACGTCACTGTGACACGCAGCGGAGAGCCAATCCTTTCTGTACTCCACGGTGTGGGCGGGTCCGATAGCGTCAAACTCCAATTTTATTGGATTATAACAACAGCCACAGACTGCACATGTTGTTTGAGTGAAGAGATAAATTTCCCTCGTTTTGATCGGCTCATTTCCACAAAGCCAAGCACAGCTGGCAAGCAAACACAAAAGGACGGACATGGAAAAACTTCAACCCGCAGAGCAGCTGATTGCCAAAACTTGGGACGTGCAGCGTGTGAGTCCAATAAAATGAGAGCTTCAAGGTATCGGACCCGCCCACACAGAAAGGATTGGCTCTCAGCTTCGCGCCACAGTGACGTGGCATTGAAAGTAGATGAATAAATTTGCTCTGAGCAGTTATAAAGTGAATCTGCACCATCTCCTGCTCGGCCTTTTAAGATGCTGGCGCTGCCGGCAGCGCAAACAACCGTCATACGCAACACTCGCGCTGCACTGCCATGAATCATGCTTCACCACTTCTGCGGTCGTAAAGTTGATCAGATGTAACTCGCATAGGTCATAAGTCGACGACTCACCGTATTCAATGCATTATACAAACTACTGTAATATATCTTAGTCTGTTCTATTTAATGCATTTGTGGAACAGTACAGCAATATTCCAATGTATCGATGCATCGGAAATTTTTTTATCAATATATCGATACCAATAATAGGTTTTCAGTGACACCCCTACCGGCCATGCCTTTCACCGTCTATGGTGAGAGGCTGTAAAAGAACCATTGCTGACTTTTGACAAGAGTAGCTACAAAGTCGTCAGCGTGTTTCTGCCCTGCGATGGCCTAGCGAGCTGTCCAGGGCGTACTCTGTGCTTGCCTAGAGTCGGCTGGGTTGGGCACCAGCTCACCCGCGACCTTAATTAGGATTAAGCAGTTACACAAAATTATGATGTATCTATGGTGGAGGGACACAGTGAGCGTGCCACTGCCACCTACTACTGTACTATACAGGATGCGCAATTACACTTTCCTCGCTGGCATTTGTAGCATGCACATGCACAAAATTCTCCTCCTCCTCCTCTGTTATGCACCACTTCCTGCCTGCCCACGTGACCTCTTCGCTCAGTCAATGATCAGAAGGGTTAGTTGACATTGTTTATTCTGTTTTATTATTATTTATTCTTAAAATGTTAATGTACATCTCTTATTATGAAATATTTATTGTTTTTATATGTTGATCTTTAATATATTAGGTCAAATATACGTGTTTGTGGCAGGTTATACAAGTTTGGGAGAGGGTTGGAATGGATTAATTGGTTTTCTGTTATTTCCTATGGGAATAATTGCCAGGGGGGGCATGAAATTTATTTATTTTTTCCTTCCTATATAGGGCGTCACAGAAAATAGTTGAGAAGTTCTGCACAGGGCATTCTCGGAGCATGGAGGAATACATGCGGAAGGATACGAGGCTCATCGACCCGGAAAAGCCATTTCCCCAACAGAGCTCGTAAATCAAAAAAATTGGTTAGGGCAGATTTTTGGTGGAATCGAAGCTCGTATCATGGAAAATTCATTATTAAAGACACTAGTAAGTCAAGGTACCACCATATACCGAATATTTAATCACAGGTGATAAACATATGCACAAATACAGTGGTACCTCGACTTACGAGTGTCCCTATAACGATTTTTCCATGATAGGAGTTCTGATCCCACCAAAAATCTGCCCCATCCAACAAGCAAATTTTCGACTTACAAGCTCTGCTGGGGATCTGGCTTTTCCGGGTTGATTAGACTTGAATTCTCCCGTGTGTATTCCTCCGTTCTCCTTTCTGCACTGGCATTAGTAGCGTGCACGCGCACCAAAGTTTTTCTTTTCTGTGGTTCGGATTTTGTGACTTTTTTAGTCTTATTTTTTTATTCTGCATATCCCAATGTTTCTAAGCTTGGTCGCAAGAACGTGGCTTATGTATTCAAGAGGAGAAAATTGATTTCTCTTGAAACGAAGCTTGGAATCATATATAAATATGAAAAAGTAGTCAATGTGGCTGATTTGTGTAAGGAGTATGGAAAGAATGCATTGACCATCTGTATAATTCTTAAAGAGAAGGCCATGTTGAGGAGTATAAAACCAGCAAAGAGGGTTGCTATTTTATCTAAGAAAAGCTCAGGACTCAGCGATGAGATGGAGAGGCTTCTCCTATTGTGGATCAAGTTAAAAGAGATCATCGGCGATGGGAGTGCGGCCAAGCAGTAACTTAAACTCACAATATTAATTTTTATTTTAATTTATTTATTAATTTTTTTTTTTGCTTTTTTAACTGTTTTATTTCACTTTAATGCTATGCTTAAGTTGAGACGCACTTACTGTATTGCTTATTGACTTTTGTATATTCTTGTTTTATTTATTGTTAATTACAGTATTATTAATGTTACTGTACATGTGCTAGTATTATGAAATGTTTATTGTTAAATGCTTATCTTAAATATAGTACATCAAAAATACGTCTGTGGCAGGTTATATAAATTTGGGAGGGCGTTGGAACCGATTAATTGGTTTTTCTATTGTTTCCTATAGGAATTTTTGTTTCATCTAACGAACGTTTCCACTTACGAGTTTGCCATCGGAACAGATTAATTTCGTAAATTGAGGGACCACTCTACAAAAAACAGCTTTTCTGTACATATTTAAAATCTTTCTCTGGTTTGTCTTCAAAAAATAAGCATTTAATGATGAATGAGGCCTTGTGTCTGCCATCTGAACTCATTACCTCCGCAGGCTTGCAATAAAATAAGTTGCTGAGCATATGAAATTCTTACTGGTTCAGCAGTAACTTGGTGAGTTCCATGTAATGAGGGCTGGGGATGGGTGTGAAGGTGTCCTCTCGTCTCTCCTGTTCTCGGATCTCCTCCAGTTTATCTATAAATCGGGGGTGGGACATGTAGACATTAAGAATATTTCATTGGGCACATGACCTGTTTTCATGTTTTCAGAAATTAAAACAAGAATAGATTTAATTTGCAATGATTTTAAGCACGCCTCCCTAGTGTGGTGTTTCGGGGATGTCCAATCGGGAGGAGACCTCGGGGTCGACCTAGAACACGCTGGAGAGACTATGTTTCCTGGCTTGTCTGGGAACACCTCAGTGTCCCCCCAGGAGAGCTGGAGGAAGTAGCTGGGGAGAGGGATGTCTGAGCCTCTTTGCTTAGGTTGCTGCCCCCGCGACCCGACCCCGGACGATGAGGATGACTTTAAGCAGTATATACACTGTTGTACCATACAAGGGCAGTGGCGGCTTGGTGGAGAAGGTAATGGGTTACATCAGTGGTTCAATCCCCACTATCACCACTGTTAGGTCCTTGAGCAAAGGCCCTGAACCCTCAGTTGTATTAAAAAAAAAAGAAATAATAATTGTAAGTCTGCCAAATGCTGTAAATGTACTGCAGACCTGCGAACCCAGACGAGAAATGATGCACATCGTCATCCTGCAGACTTTCTGCGCAACCCCTTCACATATTACTTGTGTACATTGTACTGGGAGTGTACTGTTTAATACACTATTCCAGGGGTGCACACACTTTTACGGCATGCGAGCTACTTACAAAATGACCAAATCAAAATGATCTAACTATAACATTGCAAAACATTTATTCATTCATGAATATATTGAATTTGGTCCGAGAGCTG
This sequence comes from Plotosus lineatus, assembly GCA_024760905.1. Lineage (NCBI taxonomy): Eukaryota > Metazoa > Chordata > Actinopteri > Siluriformes > Plotosidae > Plotosus > Plotosus lineatus. The sequence goes on from CM045728.1 coordinate 103,196,473, forward strand.
CGCTCATGATCAGAAAGTTGCGCGTTTGAATCCCAGTTAGACCCCCACTGTGCTACGACCCCTGGGCAAAATCCACAAGTGTGCCTCTGCTCACCGAGCAGTATAAATGGAAAGCAGTTAAAAATAAATACAGTATACTGTACTGTGAAGGTAACCTGCGATGTGCTAGCGTACCATCTAGGAGGAGTTGAACTCCTGGTCGCTTCATGCGACAGAAACCGGAATTAAGCACCAGCCTGATGAACCACTTGGCTCGGGTGTAAAGAGCCATATTCAATTCTTTATCTGAACCTTTAAATTCAATTCAATTCTTTATATGAATATATGCTAACATAACCTTGCAAAACTGTCAGAACCCATTTTCCTCAATACACCTCTGTACATTTTTTGTCATTACCTTGCTCTGACTTGCACGGAATGGAATTTATTGTTCTTAATGATTGAGTGACTTGCCCCGGAAGTTAGCTGTGGTGGCTGCCAAAATGCACTTTGAAAATGACATGGCCAAAAAAAAAAAAAAAAAAGTCCATCTTCCATTCCATATGAAAGCTCCACCACTTATTTTTATACCCTTAAGTTTAGAAGACATAAATTGGAGGCTAACTCACTAGCTTGCGAAAATGCGCCGTTATGTGTGCATGCACAGTGACCCCAGTGACACAAAAGGTCAGATTGGTCAACCTGACTGTCAATCAAGTGACAAATTTCAGCGTGAGCCTATTTAGAGTGACGTCTAAGCTTTAATGCCATGCGATCCATCCACACTACGTTTACGATCGACATATTGGGCACCGCTGCACTATTCGATTTAGCTAAAGTCTGTTGGGCTTTTTACACCCAAGCCATCATGGCTCATCAGGCCGGTGCTTATCCCCGGTTTCTGTAGCGTGAAGCAACAAGGAGTTCAAGTCTCCTGGATGGGACGCTAGTCCATCGCAGGTGACCTTTCCAGTATATTTTTACTGGCATCCATTTAAACTGTTGGGTGAACAGAGGCACACTCGTGATTAAGAGCTTGCCCAGGGGTCTTAGCACAGTGGGAGTCTCACATGGATTCGAACACACAACCTCCCGATCATGAGCACAGCACCCTAAACACTACACCACTGGCTCCACACCTATTCGAATTACGTACCTCAGAAATAAGAAGCTTGGAGCAGAACAGAGCATGGTGACATAAAAAAAATTAAGTGATACAGTGGATACATTACACCACAACCTTTATTCTACTGTACAATGTTTAACTTTTGCTAAGCTGGTGTTTACTGTAAATGTCAACTTGTGTACAAATGCACACCCTGCATGCTTGTTAAACGTCACATATTTTATCCTTATGTTTAATCCAGTGCTTCTCAATTATTTTCTGTGGAAGAAAAATTTTTTCTTTGGGAATAAAAAAAAAAAACAATTTATGCCCCCCCCCCCCCACAAGCGACTATAAATAGTATTATTTGTCTATATAATTATTAGTACACCTCTGCATAACATTGTATCTTTATTAACATTAAGAACAAAAAAATATATATATTTTATATATATATATAGTTCAACTTACAATAAAGAAAAACTTCATTAACATTGTTTTTATAATCAGAAACAAAAGATTTAAAGTGCACCAATGTGCCCGATATAAGAAATACATTCTTATTTAAACTCACTCAACTTATGTCTTAATATCTCCGTCTCTCTCCACCTTTCTCTTCGATCCTGTTAGAAATTTTTCCGCGTTGTTTCTTGAGGGGTTGTTTACTGCACTTCATATTGTTTGCTCGTTCGAAAAACCACTACACCATAGTGTGACAACGAGAGCGCCACTGCCAACTACTGGAGTGGAGGTGCAATTACACTTAATTCTCGAACACTATTCCAGACAAGCATGTTCCCCAGGGTTATACGCGCCCCCCCCAGCATTATACCGCGCGCCCCACTATTTGAAAAGCACTGATTTAATCCCATCATTATCTTTAATCTCAGGAGCATTTCTCTCATACCCGCATCCATCCACTCCGGAGGAACAATTCTGCATTTCTGTCTCTGCTTCAGATTGAGCGCCAGCCACACGGGCACTTCCACCGTCAGTCCCGGGTTAAACGGTCCTAGATCTCCCTGCAGAAAAGGCAAAGTAAAGGCAATTTAATACAGTATTATAAACACTTTTTGGCCAGATCAACAAATGACCTGCTTTGATTGTACAGATGGAGTGGAACTGTAAGTGCTTATTACCATCGAGGTGGAAAATATGAATAATAACAGAACAATAAAACAGTTTTACTGGTATTTGTGCTATTCATTTTCTGGTATCAAACAAACTACTTACATGAAAGCTGAAAATAAACAGAAAACAGCATAAAAAAAAAAAAAACTTTTCCCCAAGTAAAATGAGCCAGTCAGAATGTCAACTTTAGCACAGGGCACGTTGAACCAATCAACACGAACATAAACAAAAGCACATGGCCAGTGACCTCTTTAAATTTATGAAGTTAGTGAGCAGGAGAATTGGGTGAAAAATACTCATCACTTTCTGATAGGTCCATATCTGGCTCATCGCTCCATTCATGCAAAGCATCCAATAGTTTTTCTGTATCAGTTTCTAATGGTTCATCGGTTGTTGGACATTTACCAAGAGAACACAACAAAATATTTTCCTGTTTTTTAAAGCACGGCGAAACAATCAAATGTGTTATTACCGATGAACATGATAAACATTCCCCAATGGCAGGGGGTCTTGAAATACCGTGTAAACTCACTTTTACAGGCAGTGAACACTTCATTTTACGGTTACAGAGACTGATCGACTGACTCCCTTGAACAGCAGCTTGTTTCATGAGTTTTTCGAGTGTGCTCATTGCAACTTTATTTTTTGGCTCAGGCTTTTAACCTTGCATAAACATTTCTAAGATTATCACTCTGCTAAGAAGACATGGTCAACACGAAGGAAGTACAGTAAAACCTCCGCTGACGAACGCTTAAGCTCACGAACTTTTCGCCTCAAGAACATTAAATTTGCGAGCATATAGTCTCTGTTGACGAACTAGTTTTCGGCGGACGAACCAAACCACGCGGTCGAACAGCGCCATGGTGGCGGCCACGAATGGCTGACGCACGCTCATGGCGCCACAGTTCGTCATCCCCTTTCTTTGAGTGCGGACGTGGTTTGTGTTTGATAGACATTTTGGACCATATTGAGTGTACTTTTGCTATTATGGGACCGAAAAAGACCCCACCACAGGCGGAGATCATTGAAAAACACGAACGAGGTGTGCGTTTGTGTGACTTAGCGTCCCAGTACCAGTACGCTAAGTCTACCATTGCTCCCATCCTTAAGAACAAGGAAGCTATTAAGGGTGCGTGTGTGTGGCTATGCGTGTTTCCAAACAGAAGGCGTTTCCAAACTCTCCTTCCAAACAGTAAGTCCCTCCCTCCCTCCCTCCTCCTCCCACTCCATTCCATCAAGCCATCAACTACCATCACAAAGGTAAATAAAACGACTTTATTATACAGTACAGTTTATTTCTTTAATTACAATAGCACATTTATTATACATAAAATAAGGTGTATTTTTGTGTAGTTTTAAGGCTTATTTAGTAGAAAATTATGTTTTATGGGGACCTGGGAACGGATTATTCTCATTTTAATGGTTTCTTATGGGAAATAAATGTTCGGAAGACGAACTTTTCGCCTTACACACACTTTCTGGGAACCAATTATGTTTGTGAGCTGAGGTATCACTGTACCTTTAAAGGTATGCTTTAATAATTTTTAAAGGGTAGTATTGGGGGCCTTGGAACAAATTACGTGTTTTACATGTAAAATGCTGTTCTACTTATGAAAAATTCAGATTACAAAACAACCTCTGGAACTGATTAATTTCGTAAGGTGAGGTACCATTGTACTTCGGTTTAACACTCCAGAGCAATGGACAGTGTGGAAACAAGGTGAAGAAGCGTGTGCTGGCAGGTTGGAGAAAAGTGTCTCGTGTGATAGGAAGGTATCGGCAAGAATGAAAGGAAAAGTGTACAAGACTGTGTTGAGGCCAGCAATGTTGTATGGTTTAGAGACCGTGGCCCTGGGGAAAAGACAGGAGGCAGAGCTGGAGGTAGCAGCGATGAAAATGTCGAGGTTCTCTTTGGGAGTAACGAGGATGGATAGGATCAGGAATGAGCACATCAGAGGGACAGCACATGTAAGATGTTCTGGAGACAAAGTCAGAGAGGCTAGATTGAGATGGTTTGGACATGTACAGAGCAAGGAAAATGAGTATATTGGTAGTAGGATGATGAGGTTGGAACTACCAGGCAGAAGGCCTAGAGGAAGACCAAAGAGAAGATTTATGGATTTATTTATACATACATACATACATTATCAACTAACATGCTACATGTGAGAGAGTGTTTTACAACCCAGGAGCAATTTTGTATTATAAGTCCCCAATTATTAAAATATATAAATATTAGTTATTTTGGTTTTACTTTCGAGTATCTGGCAACTTTCGCAAACAACCGAATTTAGTACCATGCGTTGAAAAAGGTAAATACTGTAATTTCCATGTAGTCGATATTACACAATGATGTCAAGAATACTAAACATTTTCCGTTATTACGTAACTGTTATTAAAATAAACTGTATAATTTCACCAAGCTACAGCTGCTACACTAATATTTCTCTTACTCACCCCAATCAAATAAATCCTATCAAGACTAAAGTTCGGAATAATCTTCACCATTTCCTTCTCAGCGAGGAATTCCACTTCTGAAGGATCCATCCTTCACTATATTCTTAACGTAATGACAAAAATAACGAAACCGTTCCCAAACAAACTTTACCACAGCTTGACAGGATTGCTTTTTCCCGCCAGTTGTTCGGCCATCTTTAATGACGTACGAGGTCACATGGTTAAAAAATTCACAATGTCCGCCACCAGAGGGCGACAAATTTGTGGCACCCAGTCAGGGACCGTCTGCAAAAGTTGATAATCCGTTCATAATTTCTGAATGATTTCACCGAAAATTTGTGTCGAAATCTGATAAAGTGACAGGACAATTATTTTAATTATTATTTAAAAATAAGATCATGTACACACTGATGGCGAAATATAATGTAAACAAACATTTACTGTTAGTGTCGTGACATCTGAATAGCATCAGGGTGCTGGAGATGAACAGGTTAAAACACATTTTCTTTTTATCCCTTTCTGTACTTCATGGTTTTGTTCTTGTTTAGCCTGTCCACCTTGCAGTATGAAGTTCCCAGATGTTGGTGTGTGTGTGTGTGTTGTTCTACAATGGTCTGTCAGGTGTACTCCACCTTCGCCCTGTGTCGGCTGAGATAGGCTTCAGCTTCCACACAATCCTTACAGGGTTGAGCATTTTGGCAAATAAGTGACTGAATGACAACTTTTTCCGCAATATGATGATCAGTAAAGGGTCTTAACAAAAAGAGGACACTCTGCAAGGGGACAAGTACTTATGTATTATTTCTGTCCCCCCCCCACCACCACCCACACGTTTTAGGGTTATCACTTATCTCTACCATAGAGAAATAACCACAAAAACAGTTGTTTAAAAACATTTTATTATCACTTATTATTATTATTTTTTTACAAAACCTCCATTTAGTTACTGGGATTTCAAACCAGATAATTAATAATAATAATAACAATAATAAAACAGCGTGCTCATATCAGTCAATTATGAATATTACCTCACTATTTTTTTTTTTACATTTTTATCCCCAACATGAGCATCAATCTCATCTTCATGAACAAAAGCCAAACATGTCAGTTTAAAAATGTATATATTAAGACTTGATTTTTCTCCCACTAATGTCACATACCGTAATAGTTAAAATATGATTAAATCATGTCGTGTGAAGAATGTAATTATTTACGATGTGCGTGAGGCTACAAGGCTGATTGATTCATCAGAGTAGTTTTTCATATTGATTGCAGGACATCCAAGCAGCAGGAAACATCTGTATTAACCAGTGAGTGAAGCTGTTTAGGTCAATAAAGTGAGAGGAAACGAAAAGAAAAGGAGAAAGGAGAGAAAAAAGGGGGTAATAAGGATAAGAAACTGTAAAATGGTTCTGTACCCATCCAAAAAAAAAAAAACCTAAACGTGTTGAACATCCGATATTAAAATTTTCAAGCTTCTCGTTCCCTCCCAGCACCTGACACCCTCACGTCCTGCTTCACAGACATGATTGATTTCCCATCTCTTGAGAGTTTTCCCCTCAATGTTTGAATCAGGATACGGTAACGAGAACTCGACCCATGCTGGCATTGATGGTTCGATCGGGTGAAAAAGCTCCGGCTTGGACGTCACATTCAGCACAGATGCAGAACGGATTTGTTGATTTCAGGGTTCGTCCAGTCATTCCTGAGGTCGTCCAGGTGGTTGTCAAAGTCTATAAGGTTTTCATAGGATCTGCTCTCCAGCAAGGCTGACGTGATCTTCTGAGCTTCAGTCCAGTCTTCAAACGCATCTCTGCAGCATAGAAAACACACACACACACACACGATCTGATGACATGCATGCTTACATGAAAAGTGTAGATATGTTCAGCAACCTAGAGCCAATTCTCATCCAATAACCAACAAATTACTACAAGACTGTAAATACTTGATTCTGATTGGTCCATGACTGTATGCAGCAGTTTGTTATGTCTATATAAAACACCAATATGGATCTTGTCATCAGCAGAAAAATGTAATTACTTCAAAAAACATTTAAACCATTAAAATAATCACCCACAGTTGTTGAGTCTTATTAAGGTCGAGGGGAGGCTGGAGCCTATCTCAGCTAACTTTGGGAGAAGGCAGGGTACACCCCGAATCGCTCGACAGTCCATCACAAGGCGGCACACACACAGCTACTCGCACAACTACTGACAATTTTAAACAGCCAATAAAAACAATATGCATGTTTTTTAACTGTGTGAGGAAAACAGAGCACCCAGAAGAAACTCTTGCAAGCACAGGAAGAACAAGCAAACTCCCTGAGCCTGGTACTCGATTAGGGCTGCAACTAACGATTATTTTAATAATCGATGAATCGGTCGGTTATCTTTTCAATAAATCGGAAAGAGCACAAATATTTTAAATTTCCATTCCTACATTCAAAAACAGACCATTTGTTTTCAAACTGCCAGTCCATATGTGAGTAGTCTATATCTAATCATTTGTTAATTCTGTGATAGCTAATTATATAAATAATCTACATATATATATATATATATATATATATATATATATATATATATATATATATATATATATATACACACACACACACACAGAGAGTGGTACAGTAGGTCCTTGACCATTCGCGGTTCAGTGCTCACGCCTCTGCATACTCACGGTTTGGCGACAAACCGAGAAGTAACTGGCACATGATTCAAATTTACCCAATGGCTGAGAACTTTTGTTTCTCCCTCCTGCTGATTGGTTGCAGATGATGTGTATACTGTACCTCTTTTTTTCTCCTTCGTGCACGAGTTATCAACGTGATTGACTGAATTGTGAAGTCAATTTTTTTAGTGTGTTTTTAATGATTATTTAAGCTCCATGATGCCACTCAAACGCCCTGCATCTTCTCTAGCTTCTGGTAAGGAGCCCAAGTGCTTTATTTATTTATAAATATTATCACAGTACAAAATTAAAATGTTTTTACTTGATCATTACTGCATTTTACTACATTATTACTGCATTAATGAGTAAGACTGTCTAGAATGTGTTTAAAGAAGCATATTTTAGCATATGTAATATGTATAGTTTTAAAACTGCACCCAATAACTCGTGGATTTTCATGATCCGCGGGAAGGGCTGGAACCGAATGATCACAAAAAAGGGGGGGCATACTGTATCTTGACTTATGAGTATCTTTTATAATGAATACGATATAATGAATTCCCATGATACGAGCTTCAATCCCACCAAAAATCTGCCCCATCCAATGAGCAAAATTTTGATTTATGAACTCTGCTGCAGAGACGGCTTTTCCGGGCCAATTAGCATTGTATGTGGAATTATTCAATTATTTTTTTGTGATGCCCCCTATAGAAAGAACAGCCCCCCCCCACAGGCACGACTAAACAGTGTTTACTGCACTTCATATCGTTTACGCAATGCTTTTTCCCTGCACCATAGGGAACACACTGAGAGCACCACTGCTACCTAGTGTAGAGGATGCGCAATTACACTTAATTCTAGTACAGTATGGCAAAAAAAAAAAAATAGGTTACGTATACAAGGTTTACATATATGTTCCCCTCTAAAGAATGCCCTGTAACGGCTTACGAACAAATTCATCTAACGAACGGCCGTCCAGAACCTAACCACACGCGCACACACACACACACCCTTCAAAACACAATAAATTTAAAGGGTAACTGTAGTGAAAGCGCTCATATACCTAATTTGATGTATTGTGTATAGCTAGTGACAAAACACCTATAAGGTGTTTATTATATTCTCTCACAAACCAGCTTTAAGCGATTTAAGGGCTTCACTAACGTCAAGCTTCAGAGCACAGGAGTTTTGCAGTGTCGCATTTCCTGTGACGTCACATCGTTGACACCGAAACTGAGAGATTGCAATGTAAACCTATGGCTATATACCTGACACAACTACACAAGCTCACGGAAAATTGGAAGAAACAGACATTGTAGTAGTTTTTTTTTTTTAAACCATGGACAAAGACAATTTCGTAGAAGGATTAGAATGTTATTTATATGAACCACTGAAGAAAGACTATCCACATTTAGTGAAATCGGACCAGGAAAGTGACGACTCGGAGGACGACATTGGAGAGTCGGCAGAAGCTCTTACACGGGAAAATCGTAGCAAACAACCAGCAAATATTTGTTGCTCTTGTGGAAAATGCGTGCGTCAAAAAAAACGATCAGGAGTGCTATTGTTGTAAAGAACATGAATTGCTTGAGGAAAACATATTGACATTCTGCAATTGGCTATACGACTGTCAACGATGTCACGTCACAATGACCTTTGACCCCGGTGAAAAAAAGCCAACATGTCCGCAAGCTCAACCTTCGTAAGCAAGGAATTTCATCCAGAAGAAAAGGAAATGTGGACTTTTTCATAACCTACCGACATCACACGATGTTTAAAAGTTAATAATGAGGTATAGTGGATATTTTTTAATGCTGTCAATTTTGTAGTCACTTACCCTGCTGATGGGCCGGCTTCCTCATCAATAATAATTCCTACATATTTTCTTTTAAGATGCTCCCGCGTCACTGTGGCGCTCCCATGCCAAGCAATCTCACTTTTACAAGGCCTGCATTCAACACATTTTTGAGGACTATGGAAAATAAAATGCTCCCAAACTTTTCAAGATTTCGTTCGAACACTTTTTTCCATCCCAGTGCCACAGGTAGTCGACTGAGCCATGTTTTGTAATGTTTATGAAGATGAAAAAATGCGAGGCGCACGTATGACACTTCCATTCAACTTCGTACTGAGTGACACTTGTCTGTAGTGGCTGATTACGCAATAACTACGAGAATTATCGATAACGAGATTTGTTGCCAACACTTTAAATAATCGATTTTTATTGATTTTATCGATTTGTTCTTGCAGCACTAGACTCGATGCCATTCATCAGTCCTCTCCACCACAGAGTTGTGTTTAGTTTTATTAACGGTAGCGAACGGAAAACAATATTTGAATTATTTCAGCTCTGTGGTGTCCCTGCACAGAGAAACAATCCTCACTGCAGCCAGACTTTAGACCAGGTGGGGATGCTTTAAGTGACATGACACCACTCACATGTTTGGATCTCTGCACTTCCACTTGTTGTCAGAATGATCATAGATGGAGAGGGCTGGTATAGAGCATCCGGCGGTAAACTTGGTATTCTCCACCTGTGCGAGAGAGAAGAGAGAGGTGAGTGAGAGTGAGTGTGTGAGGCAGAGCGAGAAAGGAAGAAAAGGAAAGAGATAGTGTGAGAAAGAGAGACAGAAAGAGTACAAGAGTAAGACAGAGACAGCATAATAGAGAGAGAATGACAGAGAACCAGAGAGAGAGAGAGAGAGAGAAAAAGGATTTTTGTTCCGTATAATCCTGTGTTTCAGATCGGAAACTAATTTACCAGTTACAAACAGTGCTGAAAATAATAATAATAATAATAAAATACAGGTTGAAAGAAACAATCAAATGTGCGATCTTTTTTCTCTTCTCAACCCAAAAGTTTCCACTCTTACATGACATGTCACTGGGAGCAAAGCTTTTCTGTAGAGCTCTGAGAAAGATGTTAAAAATCAAGTGATGAGATTCCATGGATTTCCGAGAAGACAAGAAAAGACTGAGAGGAGACGGAATAAAAACGGACACAGATGAGAAGACACAGAGACAAAGCAAACATGAGAAGAGACTGAGAGGAAGAGGAGGAGGCAGAAACAAGACGGAGTCAGAGACGGGAGAAGACGGGGATGAAGCAGAGTTGATGTGATGAAGGCAACAGGTGACGGAATAGAAATGGCAGAACAGGAGACAGAAATAAAAGGAGAGGAGATGGCTGAAGGGAGATGGAGATGATATATTTCTTCTTATTATAGCCCAAGAAAATTAAGAGAGCGGCACATTATCAAATGTGATAAGCTCTCAGAGCCACTGGTCTGGGATTTGGATCTCACCATTAAAACAAGCAACTAAAAACACATTTCAACAAATTAAATCCGGCATAAACCAGAATATGTTTTTTCAAAAAAAAATAAATAAATAATAATTAAACAGAGATTCTACTGAACAGATTTAAACAACTCACGATGATCATGGCTGCATCGCTGAAGCTTTCTAAAATCCTCACAGCAACCTTTTCAGCCACCTGACTGGGCCTGAGGGGAAAAAAATTAACCAAGTTTAAAGCTATGCGCTTTATCTTAAAAATGGCACTGCTTTCAGGTTCGAGGTTGCATTCGAATAAAACCGATATCAGATTAAATTACTTTACAATACAATACAAAAGCGTCTCAAATCTCTGCCTGTGTTCCTTTTTAATATTTTATCATTGCACAAGTGTCCTGCTCACACGCCCTGATTCTGAAATTATCTACAGTATATTTAAATAAAGTCAGATATTTACCTCCCATCCTTGATGCGTTCGTTGGCTTGATAGTAACCGGCAATTACATATTTGTTTTCTTTACACCACGTATCGATCTGAAAAACACACAGACATATATACACTAGTAGATTTAGCTAAATATCTTTCATGAACAGGTTCTGAGCCTGGCACTCTAAAAGCTGGATCAACTTCTGCCTTGAAATAAAATAAATACAAAAAACAAACAATGAATAAATAATAAACAATAAATATATAAACAATGAATGTCTGTCTGTCTTCCTTTCGGCTTTTTCCCTTTCACTCGGGAGTCGCCACAGCGAATCATCTGATTCGCACGTTTGATTTGGCAGAGGTTTTTACGTCGGATGCCCTTCCTGTCACAACCCTTTTTAGCAAGGGACAGAAACACGCTTTGCAGCCTACTCTTTACGAAAGTCAGCAATGGTTCTTTTACATGCCTCTCACCATAGACAGTGAGAGACATGGCCCGCCTTTGATAACCCAGTTAGCTGCACTGGGGGGGACAGTGACAACCTTGTGGAGAGTGGGACTCGAACCCCCAACTTTTGGATCAGCGATCCAGCGCCCTATACCACTAGACCACCACTGCCCCTAAATATATATAAACAATGAATAATGAATAAAATAAAAAAAAAAAAATGCAGCCGTGAGGGAGGGGCACAAGCCAGTGTCTCTTCCTCACGCCGGTCCCAAGCCCGGATAAATGCAGAGGGTTGCGTCAGGAAGGGCATCCGGCATAAAACAAATGCCAAATAAAATATGCGAGTCATATCAAGAAAATTAATACCGGATCGGTCGAGGCCCGGGTTAACAACGACCGCAATCAGTGCTGTTAACCAACAGGGTGCTGGTGGAAATTGGACTACTGTTGGTCGAAGACGTCGAAGAAGGAGAGGCGGGAGGCGTGTCCGTAGGCAGAGAGAGAGGAGGAAAGGCATGAGTCTAGGACTGAAAGTAGGGACTTTGAACGTTGGAACTATGGCAGGAAAAGGTAGAGAGCTGGCTGACATGATGCAGAGGAGGAAGGTGGACATACTGTGTGTTCAGGAGACCAGGTGGAAAGGTAGCAAGGCTAGAAGCTTAGGAGCAGGGTTTAAGCTGTTTTTTCATGGTGTGGATGGGAAGAGAACTGGAGTAGGAGTCATCTTGAAGGAGGAGTTTGTCAGGAATGTTCTAGAAGTGAAAAGAGTGTCAGACAGAGTGATGAGTCTCAAGTTAGAAATTGAAGGCATGATGTTCAATGTTGTTAGTGCTTATGCCCCACAGGCAGGATGTGAGCTAGAAGAAAAGGAGCGATTCTGGAGTGAGTTAGATGAAGTGATGCAGAATACCCCCAAAGATAAAAGAGTGGTCATTGGGGCAGACTTCAATGGACATATTGGTGTAGGAAACAGAGGGGACGAAGAAGTGATGGGCAGGTTTGGTATCCAGGACAGGAACGCAGAAGGACAGATGTTGGTAGATTTTGCAAAAAGGATGGAAATGGCTGTGGTGAATACTTTCTTCCAGAAGAGACAGGAGCATAGGGCGACTTATCAAAGTGGAGGTAGGAGCACACAGGTAGACTACATCTTGTGCAGGCGATGTAATTTGAAGGAAGTCAGTGACTGCAAAGTAGTAGCAGGTGAAGGTGTTGCCAAACAGCATAGGATGGTGGTGTGCAGGATGACGCTGATGGAGAGGAAGGTGAAGAAGGCAAAGGCAGAGCAGAAGTGCTTCCAGATGACTGGACAACTACAGCTAATGTGATCAGGGAGACAGGTAGGAGAATACTTCGTGTGTCATCTGGAAGGAGAGGAGATAAGGAGACTTTGTGGTGGAATGAGGAAGTGCAGGAGTGTGTACAAAAGAAGAGGTTAGCTAAGAAGAAGTGGGACATAGAGAGGACCGAAGAGAGTAAACAGGAGTACAGGGAGACGGCGTAAGGCGAAGGTAGCGGTGTCAAAGGCCAAACAGAGGGCATATGACGACTTGTATGCTCGGTTGGAAAGTAAAGAGGGAGAAAATGATTTATACAGGTTGGCACAGCAGAGAAATAGAGATGGGAAGGACGTGCAGCAAGTTAGAGTGATTAAGGACAGAGAGGGAAATGTATTGACTGATGACAGAAGTGTGCTGGGAAGATGGAAAGAGGACTTTGAAGAGCTGATGAATGAGGAAAATGAGAGAGAAAAAAAGAGTAGAAGAGATGACTGTCGAGGACCAGGAAGTAGCAAAGATTAGTAAGGGTGAAGTGAGGAGGGCATTGAAGAGGATGAAGAATGGAAAGTCAGTTGGTCCTGATGACATACCGGTGGAGGTATGGAAGTGCCTAGGAGAGGAAGCAGTAGATTTCCTGACAAGAACATTCAACAAGGTCTTAGAGAGTGAGAGAATGCCAGAGGAATGGAGGAGAAGTGTGCTTGTGCCAATTTTTAAGAACAAGGGAGATGTGCAGAGTTGTGGCAACTACAGAGGGATAAAGTTGATGAGCCATACGGTGAAGTTATGGGAAAGAATAGTGGAAGCTAGACTAAGGGCAAAGGTCAGCATTTGTGAACAACAGTTTGGCTTCATGCCAAGAAAGAGCACCACAGATGCAGTGTTTGCCTTGAGGATATTAATAGAGAAGTACAGAGAAGGTCAGAAGGAGCTGCATTGTGCCTTTGTGGATCTGGAGAAAGCATATGACAGGGTGCCGAGAGAGGAACTGTGGTATTGCATGAGGAAGTCTGGAGTGGCAGAGAAGTATGTTAGAATGGTGCCGGACATGTATGAGAGATGTAAGACAGTGGTGAGGTGTGCTGTCGGTGTGACAGAAGAGTTCAAGGTGGAGGTGGGACTGCATCAAGGGTCAGCTCTGAGCCCCTTCTTGTTTGCTATGGTGATGGACAGGCTGACAGACGAGGTTAGGCAAGAATCTCCATGGACTATGATGTTTGCAGATGACATTGTGATCTGCAGTGAGAGCAGAGAACAAGTGCAGGAAAACCTAGAGAGGTGGAGGTATGCCCTGGAAAGGAGGGAAATGAAGATTAGCCACAGTAAGACAGAATACATGTGTATGAATGCCAAAGACCCAACAGGAACAGTGAGGTTACAAGGAGCAGAGATAAGGAAGGTGGACGATTTTAAGTACTTAGGCTCAACAATCCAGAGCAATGGAGAGTGTGGAAAAGAGGTGAAGAAGCGTGTGCAGGCTGGTTGGAATGGTTGGAGAAAAGTGTCCGGTGTGATGTGTGATAGGAAGGTATCGGCAAAAATGAAAGGAAAAGTGTACAAGACGGTGTTGACGCCAGCGATGTTGTATGGTTTAGAAACAGTGGCCCTGGGGAAAAGACAGAAGGCAGAGATGGAGGTAGCAGAGATGAAAATGTTGAGGTTCTCTTTGGGAGTAACGAGGATGGATAGGATTAGGAATGAGCACATCAGAGGGACAGCACATGTAAGACGTTTTGGAGACAAAGTCAGAGAGGCTAGATTGAGATGGTTTGGACATGTACAGAGGAGGGATAGTGAGTATATTAGTAGTAGGATGTTGAGGTTGGAACTACCAGGCAGAAGGCCTAGAGGAAGACCAAAGAGACGATTCATGAATGCGGTGAAGGAGAACATGAAGGCAGTTGGTGTAAGAGAAAAAGATGCAGAGGATAGGGTGAGATGGAGGCAGATGATTCGCTGTGGCGACCCCTGAAGGGAAAAGCCGAAAGGACAAGAAGAAGAAGAATGAATAAAAAAATCTCTCGTGTTTTCCAAACACTTAGTTTCTTTTCACCGCCTTTTCATTCGCTGATTTCCACCTTCATTTTTATCACCAGTCTTGTTCTTTCAATGATCCGTTGAACAAGTTTATGTTGCTGCTACTGATTGTTGTTCTTTTGCTCTGTAAAAGTATTTTTGCCTCAACAAATAAGTTTGTGTGTTTTTTGTTCTGTGAGAGTCTGAGCGGTGGTGTCTGAGCCTTATTGCGCTTCCCAAAGTGGCATAGACACTTGACAAAAACCGATGACAAATAAAATAACAGTAAGCAATCCACCTGTATGTATGTTCATTACATACATCTATGACTGCACCTCATGAACACGATCTCAGATGATGTGTGCACAAAATGGAGCAAATTTGTAGCATGAATCACGACTGCGTAATTGCCTGACTACCAAGACAGTCACTGACAGGCTGCTGAACACACATGGTTGCCAGGGTAACTTTACTTATTTCGATTAAATGACTGTAGTTTTGAAAAAGTGCTGCAGGTGTACAGATGACATTTACTGATATTGTTCAAAATAGTCTGTGGTGACAAAATCCATGTTTTGCAGCTGAATTAATTGTAACAGGGTCCTGGTGGTCATTGCCTCTTTCACAGGTGCTCCTCTGAGATTTGATTTTGAAAGAGTAATAATCTCAACCCTCCTTTAAAGCATCCTTCATTCTTTTCAAGCAGACATGCACCTAAAATCATTATCCCACTGCTGAGTTTGGGGGAAACAGTAGGTCTGAAATTTTTCACTGCAATGACCTGGCGAGCTGTCCAGGGTGTACTCTGCTCTTGCCCTTGCCCTGAGTCGGCTGGCATGGGCGCCAGCCTCCCCAGTGACCCTAATTAGGATTAAGTGGTTACATACGATGAATGAATGAGCTGAAATTTTTATAGGAGAAACTGACACAAATACACATTGACATATCCAATCCTATAATGAGAGAGATTTCCTTTCGGCTTTTTCCCATTATCAGAGGTCGCCACAGAGAATAATTCGCACGTTTGAATTGGCATAGGTTTTTACATCGGATGCCCTTCCTGACACAACCCTTTAGCAAGGAGCAGAAACACGCTGACGGCTTTGCAGCTACTCTTTACGAAAGTCAGCAATGGTTCTTTTACATGCCTCTCACCATAGACAGTGAAAGACATGGCCCGCCTTTGATAACCCAGTTAGCTGCACTGGGGGATATACAATCCTATAATAAGATTTTCAATGAGGGAAAGTCTGTTGGGCTTTTTACACCCGACCCTCGTGGCTCATCAGGCCAGTACTTATTACCGGTTTCTGTAGCGTGAAACGACCAGGAGTTCAATTGCTCCTGGATGGGACGCTAATCCATTAAAGGTTACCTTGTTTGTTTTACTGGTACCCATTTATACTACTGGGTAAACTTGTGGGTAAGACCTTTCCCAGAAGTCTTAGTACACTGGGGGTCTAACTGGGATTTGAACACACAACCTCCCGATCATGAGCGCAGAACCCTAACCGCTACGCCTCCAGTCCCACCATCATTGCATGCACCCAGTATAAATTAAATTCTGTCTAAATAGTGAATTAATTTGACATTATGGACTTGTATGGAACTTGAACCCAAGACATTCTTGGTCTGAAGCAGTTATAATTACTTTTATTCTTAGCTTTTCATGGGTTCATGTTCTGGGTTGGGTGAGTTTGTGTGAATTTTGCTTGTTCTTCCTGTGCTGGCGTGGGTTTTCTCCACATACTCTGGTTTTCTCCCACAGTCCAAAGACATGCACATTAGGCTAAATCAGTGCTTCTTAATTATTTTCGGTGGCGCCCCCCCAGGGGAACCCCCCCCCAGCGACTATAAATACAATAGTAGTATTGTTTGTCTGTTAAATTGTGATTAGTACACCTATGCATAAAATTGTACCGTTAACGTTAATGACAAAAAAGAAATATAGTTCAACTTACAATAAAGAAAAAATTAACGTTTTTAAATCTGTAAGAGAAAAGATGTAAAGTGCACCAATGTGTTTGAAATAAAAAAAAATACATCCTTATTTAAACTCACTCAACTTACTTATGTCTTAATATCTCCGTCTCTCTCCACCTTTCTTTTCGTTACTGTTAGAAAAATTTCCGTGTTGTTTACTGCACTTCATATCGTTTGCCCGTGCGAAAAATCGCTTCACCATAGCGCGATGAGAGCGCCACTGCCAACTAGTGGAGTGGAGGTGCAATTACACTTAGTTCCATACTCTCTTCCGGAAAAGTATGTTCCCCAGAGTCATCAGTGCTCTCCCCGGCACCACGCTATTTATGTATATTATTATACCCCCACTATTTGAGAAGCACTGGGCTAAACGATTGTTCCAAATTGCTCCAACATATGACTACACCATTTTTATCCACAGTTGGCTGTGATAGGGTCCTTCCTCCCCCAGTTACCTGTTCAGAAAAATAATGAATTTAAAAGTATTTACAGTATACTTTGGGTTTCTGAATCAGCCCAAGTACCAGTCTATGGCCTTCTTATATCAGTGTGTGGACCATGTTTGATGAAACTCAGGGACAGACTGCATAAAAATAACACAGCTAAAGTGTGTCTAAGAGTTGCAAATGTTTACACACCCCTGGTCTGTGGCATTCTTATTTATAAATAAGTATAAAACGCAATAAAAAAGAAAAGACACTCACCAGAGACAGGGCCACTTCAAGCATGGGTGCCAGAGCCAAAGCGCCGTGAAATAGAGGAACACAGTCCACACACAGGACAGAAACCCCAGCGTGGCCCTCTTTCTTCTTCTCCTTCTGTTTCTCGGCCACCAGCAGCCCGTTCACGGCGCAGTGAGGATACTTAGCCGCATGTAGTAACATCTTGCAGTACGCCTGAGTGGTCAGTTTTATAGGCATTTCCACTTCTTAAAAGTCCAAACGTTTTGCATATATAATAAACTCGAGTGTGTGAGAACACGGAGCTGCTATAATAACCGAGATAAACTGACCGGTGCTGATCAATCTCCCAGTATG
>CM045728.1:103219314-103269314 GCA_024760905.1 Plotosus lineatus
ATTTTATTTACTCAGACCTTGCTCTTTAAGGCATGCCAAAGTGCGTACACCCCATAGCGAGCCTAAATTCTGGCAAAGGTGCGCCAAAAAATCACCCCAACCGAACTAATTTTGAATTTCACGTGCCTTGTAAATCAACTCCGGACATCACTGAAGATTGATCAGAACATTGCTGACAAAGCAAGAAAAATTTCATATTTGCCTGTTCTCAAGTGGGCGCATAATGACATGATGCCAGTCTACGAACTGGGCATTAAGCCCCAAGCCAATAGAATCGGTGGGGGGGGAGCCTTTCAATGAAATTGAAATTCGGGCATTGATGGACATACCATGCATTTGCATACATGCCGGTTCTCATGGCTTGGTTTTTTAAAGCTGTTTTTCAGTGCACTTTACGCTCTACTGCTTGCCAGCTGCAGGCTGTTTTGTGGACAGACATTTGCAGTGAATAGTACATGCTAGCTATGATATCATGCTGTGCTCACGGTATGCTGTGGTGAGAAACTTCGGCATTTATTGCTGTGCTGATTATTTATACTTGCTGTCTGAAGTCGCATACGTACTGTATAATTTGTCGAGATTGTGCTGTGATTGGTTGAATATGATGTCACTGGAAATTTCGGGATTTTCTTGCATTAATCAGAGAAAAAATGATGGATGAAAGAAGTATCCCTAGGCGTACATGTGAGGGTTGGAGTGCTTTTTTTTATATATAAAGGAAAATGCCTGCTTACTTATTTACCTGTTTCTCGCATGTTGCAGTGTACCGTATCAGCTTCAAGGACAGTTTCGCTGAGATGGGGAAAGCTTCAGGAGAGTGGAAGACCGTGCTCGGCGGAGTGTTGTTCTTCTTCGGCTTCACTGGACTCGTGGTGCTGTGGCAGAGGACATTCGGTACGCTGCTTTCGTTTTTAAATGTACTCTTGTCATCGGATGTCTGACACTCGACACACTTTCACATCTAATTTCGTGTTCATATTCATGTAGTTTACGGAGACGTTCCTCACACCTTTGACCCCGAGTACAAGCAGAAGGAGATCCAGAGGATGCTGGACATGAGGATGAACCCCGTCGAGGGCTTTTCTGCTCACTGGGACTATGAGAACAAAGCATGGAAGAAATGAATTGTTGATGTTTATCAGTGGACCATGTTACACAATTTTCTTGTTAAGCGTAAGTGTGCAGATTGGTGGAAAATATCACATCTGACTTTCTATACCTCAATAAATGGGTTCTGGAAGACCACTTCCTCTTAAAGTTATTGTATACTATAAACAGAATAAAAATCTTAACTGTCTTTGTTGTAGTTTTTTTTTTTTTTTAGAAAAAGTGTATTGCTACCAACATGGCCTAGTTCTTTAGTCATGTGACTCTTGTGCAACATCATGTATCTCCATTCATGTCTCACTGAGATCTTGTGTTGATGTCATTCAAACCTTTACATGAAGCCTTCACCAGAATCCCAAACACTTTGCCCAGTGTTAAGAGCAGGACTGTGGGGTGTCAGTACATATTTAAAAGTGCCAAAAGGCAAACACTTTGATTTACAAGTACAGTACATCTACTTTCCAACCCTCATCTGTGGTCATGAGACTTGAGAAGTGATTAAAGGAATACAATTGCAGGAACAAAAAACTGAAAGTCTTAGATCAGACTTAGGCTGAGGCGGTAAGACATCCAGGAGGGAACTCGGTAGAATCTGCTGCGCATATCAAAAGGTGTCAGCTGAAGTGATGTGGTGATCTGATTGGGGTGCATCCTATTTGCTTCCATCTGGAGGAAGGAGACTCTGGGACCGACTCAGAAGTCATTGGAGGAATTGTATGACCTGAGAATGCCTCAGGATCTCCCAGGAGATGCTGGAAAGGGTCAGATGGGAAAGGGATGAGTTGTTTTCCCTCCTGAACCTGCTGCCTCCATATCTTGACCTCAGATACAGTTGGCCCTCTACTTACAAAAACCTCTGAATACGAAAAATCCAGGTTATGCAAAACATTTTCTTAAATTTTCGTCCTCTGTATATGAAACAACTTCTTACGAAAAGCGCCAAATGCGCCATTCAAACAATGCGCGAGTTGCTCTCTCATTGGCTTTCTCCCAACATCCCACCCCATTGGCCTCCCATTGGCCAGGAGGGAGCTGAACTGTACCCATTCCTGTACCTATACCTCTTGTTTGTCACACGCGTGAAGGAGAGTTGAACTCTTGGCTCGTGAGTTTTTTTTGACCGTGATCGTTTCAGCGTTATATTCGTTATCCATCATGGACATCAAGAAAGTGATTCCCGGTGACACCGAAAAGAAGAAGCGGGCTCCGTTATCAATCAAAAGTGAAGCAGGAGAATAAAAAAAAAAATACGAAAGTGGGATGCGGTTGAGCGAAATCGCAAAGGAGTATGGCCGAAACCCCTCTACCATCAGAACGATACTGAAGCAAAAGGAGACCCTAAAAGCGACACCTTCGAAAGGTCTCTCTGCGATATCGAAAAAGAGGTCGTCACTGAACGACGAGATGGAGAGACTGTTACTCCTTTGGATAAAGGAGAAAGAAATTGCCGGAGATACAGTGACGGAGGCAATAATTTCAGAAAAAGAAACCGCCATATTTAGTGACCTCATGAAGGAGGGTTCTTCGGACCAGCAACCCCCGGACTTTAGAGTGTCGCATGGGTGGTTCAAGAGATTAAAAAAAAAAAAAGGTAAATAATTTTCTTTTAACACATATTTCATACAAAATTGGTGTACTTTTATAATTTGTAAAGGGTTTATGGGGTAGTCTTGGAACGAATCACGCGTTTTACATGTAAAATGCACCTCTACTTACGAAAACTCCAGGTTCCGAAACAGGCGCTGGAACATTGTGTGTACAGGATGTTGAAACCAATGAGAAAAAAGGCTTTTCGATATCACAGAATGAAGGTGCTTGGTGAAGGTATCTGTGTGGAGATTGCATGTTGTCCCCATGCTATTCGTTTCCTCCCATAGTCCAAGACATAAACATTAGGCTAATTGAATGAGAAATTAAGTAATTTACTGATGTGAGTCACCCAGAGACCAGATAAAACCTATATTATTACTCCCTGACTGTTTGTACATCAGAATCCAGCCTGGTATGAGATGCTGAATGAATAATACGCAACTACTGTTAAGAGTGTAAAGAGTTAAGTTATGTCCAAGCTGTGATGTCATACAGTTCGTTATAGTATAACTGCGGAAGCTTTTAAAAATCCACCTCAGTAAAATTAGACTCGTAGAATAGTTTGACGAAAGGAGGACTTTTCAGATGTGTGGACTGATTAAAAACAACGTTTAAAGTCGAAATTATAACTTGTTTCCTTTCGATAGTGGTTCATGTCGTCAAATATCCGTGAAGTGGAAACTAGTGCTTAGTGTGAGGAGGAGGCTAAAAGGCTAACTTAGCTATGCTAGCTTTCATGATCACAACCAATCGCAAATAGTAAATAAAATCATCCTCCAAAATCATGGGGAACGGAATGAACAAGGTAACTTCAGATTAAAATCTCTGGAACTATCTTGTGAAATAATTATATATAGTTATTATAGATAAAATGTCTGTTTGTTGGTTAGCTGTCTGGTAACTGCGTAATAGCAAGGCTAAGGCTGAACCACAAATATGTATCCGATGCCGACATAGGTGCGCTATGAGATATTGGTTGGTGCTGCATTTATAGGATACTATGTAGGGATTATGTGTTATTTGGGATGCGGCTCCTGTTACTGCAAACTCATGTCTTGATAGTTTGGTGAAAGTAAAAATTACTGTTTTATTTTGTTTTTGTTGGTTTGCTTGCTTATTTGTTTCAAATAATTTGATAAAAAAAAAAAACATTTATTTTTGGAAAAAAATTGAACGAATTTAAAAATGTAATATTCCGTACTCTTCACCTATTTGAGTTAGGGCAACAACAACAATATTTTTAATAATAAGGCTATTAATTCTACATTTAAATACATCTTTCATAACAATGACCACATATGTAAATATGTAATAAATTGTCTGTGTAATACAACACAATGAATGAACAATAAATGAATACTACTTGCTTTTTTTCCTGAAGGTTATCGATGGTCTCTATCTCGGGAACATAAGAGGTAAGCAAAGAGACATTTTTATATTCCTAATTGTTTTATTTGTGTGTGTGTGTGTGTGTGTGTGTTGCCATGTGGTACATTGCTAAACTCTTAGAGATTAAATAAGAGTTAAACAGACACCTGCCCTCACCTGCACTCAGAGGTCACCTTCTCCTGTCATAGTTAAAAACAAAAAAGTAATATTTCATTCATTTATTTTCTGAACTGCTTAATACTAATTAGGGTCGTAGGGAGGCTGGCGCCCAGCTCTGCATGGGCAAGGGCAGCTAGCCAAGCCATCGCAGGGCAGAAACATGCTAGTTAGCTGCACTGGGGGGACAGCAGTGACCAATGTTGACGGTGCGACTTGAACCCCCGATCTTGGGATTGGTTATTATTTATTATTGTTGGCCCCCTCAAAAGATCATGGGGGGGGCCGTGGGTCTTCGGTTAGGGAGTGCAGCGTCGGGCATGGCTGTAGAGACCGATACGGCATCTGCAGATCCAGCCGCTGCAGATGAAGTCCTCGCAGTGTGGTGGGGGTGGGGCCAGTCTCCGCTGACTGCGGAGTCTCTTCTCCCCGCAGCGGGTGTCTCTTCTCTCCTCTGCTATCCTAATGACATCCTGGGTGATGGTCCGCCAGTCTGAGCGGTCAGAGATGGCTGACTCCAAGTCGGAGGGGTTGAAGCCTCCAGTCTTGACGTCGCGCTTGCAGACATCCTTGAACCTGAGACCTGGGCGTCCCTTTGGCCTGGTTCCAGTAACCAGCTCCCCGTACAGTAAGTCTTTGGGGTTGCGGCCATCATCCATTCGGGTGACGTGGCCAAGCCATCGCAAGCGTCTCCGGGTCAGGATGGCAAACATACTGGGCACATCTTCTCTGGCCAGGACGTCGATGTTGGAGACATGGTCCTGCCAAGAAATGCCCAGTAGTCTGCGAAGGCAGCGTTGGTGGAAGGCGTTCGGCTGGCATTCTTGGCGGTAGTAGAGGGTCCATGCTTCACTGCAATAAAGGAGAGTACTCAGTACGCAGGCCTTGTAGATTCTTATCTTAGTGTTGGTGGTTAGCATGGAGTTGTCCCAGACTTGCTTCGCCAGACGGGCCGTCACTGTTGATGCCTTGCCGATACGGGCGTTCAGTTCGGCATCAAGAGAGAGGTTGCTGGAGATGATCAATATTGGGATTGGTAATCCACCAGAATACCACCGGGCCACCATTGCCCCCAAATGTAAGATTTAAACTATAAAAATCTTATTTTGGGGAGCTTTTTGCCTCTGTTCCTGTGTGGTATATACTAAAACAGTGATGCACCCGAATTGGACATCCATGTCCTTTTGAAACTGGTTGCTCTTGAATATGAGGCAAATATCGATTGATGAGCTACTTTAATGCTGTCATGTTCTCTTCTTTAAACTGCTTGCTCAATAATAACCTTTGGGTGCAGTTTTGCTGACACACAGAATTGAGCCATCTCAGTAACTCGCGCTTTTATATTCACTTTGTATAGTAATGTACAGATGGAGAGATTATTAAACATGTAAACAATTCCTATGGAACATGGATTCATCATGAATTGATCAGACTGGTGAAATGTAAGCAGCTTCATGGGTGCACCTGAAGGATCCTTCTATATTAACCCAACTAAATGTAGGAACCGTCCAATTTTATCCTTTTTTTTTTTTTTTTTTTTTTAAGAATTACTGTATACTGCTAATGTATAAAAATCTTTTTACTTGGAAGCGGTGAGAAGTGTGAAGATGACACAAATCAAACTACAAATCTCATGTTCATTTCCCTTTGTTGTTTATGATTCCTGATAGTATGTCACCACTCACTCACTCACTCACTCATACTAGGGTTGCCAGGACGCTGGAGCCCATTTCATCCGACTCTGAGTGAAGTCAGGGTACACCCAGAACAGCTTGCTAGATAATCCCAGGCCCAACACACACAACACTCACACCCAGGGGCAATTTGGAACATTTAATAAGCCTAATATGGATATCTTTGGAATGTTGTGGAAACTGGAATAAACAGAGGAAACCTAAACAATAACACAGGGAGAAGACTCAAACTCCACAAAATAATGCCCTTGCTGAGCCTGAGACTTAAACCCAGGACCTTCTTGCTGTGAGGTGGATGTGTTAACCAGTACACCATCCCGCCACCATGGTACATACTAAAACAATTAATTGCTTCGGGCTATGTGGATGTCTCCAAAATAAGGTCTTATTCAGGGAGTGAGTATTCAGCTACATCCACCTCACCTTTGGCACTTAACTGGTCATGTAATGTCCAGTTGACTCTAGTGGTCAACTGGAGTTGGCATGTATAATCTACCATCTAGTGTAAAATGATCATGGTTTTATCCCTTAAAGTATCCAGATTCTGCATATTTTTGAGTTTTATCGTTACATTGATACACACGCAGACAAGATCACAGTAGAAATCAGAGTACTCAGCTCACACCATCTGACATTTTACTATTTATAGATGTTCCTCTGCAGAGCAGCACTTAAAAATAAACCACAGAAAACTGATCCGCTGAGCTTTGACTGTGATCCAGTACTCAGTACTAAGAGGAATGAAAACCTGAGGTGTGCTGTTACCGCAAATAATCAATGATAGAATGGTACAATGAAGTAGAGTTACTCATACATCTGTGAAACAAATTCACCTTCACATGTACATGGTAGCAGTTACAAACAATCACTAGATCATGAACCTCGCCTTTATTCCTCTCCTCATGTTAAAAATACCATAAAAAAAAACTCAAGTTAAATGTTTCAAAGCTTCGGCACTGCACCCTCCTTCCATCAATGCAAATCTGGTGTTTATTTCCAAATACTGTAGTTAGCCTTATTTTAGCGAGGTTTTTCACACCAATCTAAATTAGCATATATTAGTAGCTATCATAGGGCGGCATGGTGGCATAATTGATGGCATATCCACCTCACAGCAAATAGGTACTGGGTTTGAATTCAATACTAGGGTGTTATTATATGGAGTTGGCATGTTCTCCTTGTGCTGGTGTGTTCACCTCACCGCTCAGGTGCTCTGGTTTCCTCCCAGAGTCCAAAGACATGCACATGAGGCTAATTGGTGTGAGTGTTGATGGGAGTGTAAATGGTTTTGTGTGTTAGTCCCTGCAATGGTCTGGCAAACTGTTTCTGGTGTGACCTGCCATCACCCATTATGTCGGCTGAGATAGGCTCCAGCCTCCTGGAGTCATGCAACGAGTTAGTTAGCTATTCTGCTAGTAAAGCTGATAATGGGTTAAATAGCTTAAGGTTTTAATGTTACAAGTTTGGAATGTTATCGATTTACATGGAGTACCATAGTTAGCTTAAGGTTAGCTTACTGCTGTGTTTCAGTCCGAGGTAATTTTAAAAGTTAGCTATTTGGCTGTTGTTTAGAATTAGCTATGCTAGTGTAGACAATATGTTAGAATATTGTAAGCTAGCTTGTAAACAAAAGTAGTAATTATAATTACACAGATATATATATATATATATATATATATATATATATATATATATATACATACAGTGATACCTCTGCTCACAAACATAATTGGTTCCCAGAAAGTGTGTGTGAGGCGAAAAGTTTGTCTTCCGAACATTTATTTCCCATAAGAAACCATTAAAATGAGAATAATCCGTTCCCAGGTCCCCATAAAACATAATTTTCTACTAAATAAGCCTTAAAACTACACAAAAATATACCTTATTTTATGTATAATAAATGTCTATTGTATTGTAATTAAAGAAATAAACTGTACTGTATAATAAAGTCGTTTTATCTACCTTTGTGATGGTAGTTGATGGCTTGATGGAATGGAGTGGGAGGAGGAGGGAGTGGGAGGAGGAGGGAGGGAGGGAGGGACTTACTGTTTGGAAGGAGTGTTTGGAAACGCCTACAGTTTGGAAACACGCATAGCCACACACACACCCTTAATAGCTTCCTTGTTCTTAAGGATGGTGGTAGACTTAGCGTACTGGTACTGGGACGCTGAGTCACACAAACGCACACCTCGTTCGTGTTTTTCAATGATCTCCGCCTGTGGTGGGGTCTTTTTCGGTCCCATAATAGCAAAAGTACACTCAATATGGTCCAAAATGTCTATCAAACACAAACCACTTCCGCATTCAAAGAAAGGGGTGTGACGAACTGTGACGCCGTGAGCGTGCGTCAGCTTCTCGTGGCCGCCACCGTGGCGCTGTTCGACCGCGTGGTTTGATTCGTCCGCCGAAAACTAGTTCGTCAGCAGAGACAATATGCTCGCAAATTTAATGTTCTTGAGGCGAAAAGTTCGTGAGCTTAAGCGTTCGTCAGCGGAGGTTTTACTGTGTATATATATATATATATATATATATATATATATATATTTATTTATTTTTTTTATGTGTAGTCTTGTTAATCATTGACTTTTTTCCCATCAACAGATGCAGAGAACCGAGAAAGTTTGTCTCAGAACGGTATCACTCACATCCTCTCTGTGTACGACAATGCCAAACCAGTACTAGAGGTACAACTCTATGAGAATCTATTTCTGTTTTGATTTTGTTCTGTTTGTTTGTTTTCAATCATGTGGACATGAGCACAAGTTTGCATATGCCTTTGCAAAAACTATGATGACCGAAAAAAATTATAATCTACAGCAACAAGGCATAGGCATTTGATGTTCATCAGTTCATTTTCTGTAACCGCTTAATCCTAATTAGGGTTGCGGGGTGGCTGGCGCCCATCCCAGCTGACTCCAGGAGAAGGCAGACTACACCCTGGACAGCTCGCCAGGCCATTGTAGGGCGGAAACACGCTGATGGCTTTGCAGCGACTCTTGTCGAAAGTCAGCAATGGTTCTTTTCCAGCCTCACCTCATAAACAGTGAGAGACATGGCCGGCCTTTTATAACCCAGTTAACTACCACTAGGCCACCACTGCTCTATGGCATTTAATGTGTTAATATAAATAAAGATAGAAATATGGGAAGAACTAATAAATTCTACTCACCAATCAGAATTCAAAATTCATCAGTACCTTAGTGAAACTCTTTGAATATAAATACTCACACATTTCAAACGTAAATCGAAAAAGATGTTCAGCAGATTATCTACACACATAAAACTTAAGTGTTGCAGGAGCGGCGGTGCTGAGGCCTGTTGGTAGCCCAACGCCAACTTGAACACCTTGATGTTGAATAAGTGGAGGTGTGGTTTCAGTTGGATGGATCTGTGGCACACAAAACTCTAAGCTCATGGAAATGTTTTCTGGATCAGGCCCATCTTATTGTGTGATGATGTCGGGTGGCCGACATGCTCCACTCACTTCGCACCTTGTACTGTTTTCTGTGACGCAACCATAAATCACAAGTATATACATGTATACCCCAGACTCTTAAAGTCCTTAAGGTTATTATTCATCAGGAAATCACCGCTGTTACACCCGACATAACCCATCCAGCAGCAGCAGCCTTTAGAAATCACCTCCAAGAGCATATAGTCAGTCTGTCTTCCTTTCGGCTTTTTCCCTTTTTACTTGGGAGTCGTCACAGCGAATCATCTGATTCGCGCGTTTGATTTGGCAGAGATTTTTTTTTACGTCGAATGCCCTTCCTGTCACAACCCTTTTTAGCAAGGGGCAGAAACACGCTGACGACTTTGCAGCCTACTCTTTATGAAAGTCAGCAATGGTTCTTTTATATGCCTCTCACCATAGACAGTGAGAGACATGGCCGGCCTTTGATAACACAGTTAGCTGCACTGGGGGGGACAGTGGAGAGTGGGACTCGAACCCCCAACCTTTGGATCAGCGATCCAGCACCCTATACCACTAGACCACCACTGCCCCAAGAGCATATAGTCAGTAATGGGCGAGATTTAGAGGAGGATTATTTTTTAACAAATTGATGAATAAAAACTGTATCGAACGTTTTATATTCGCAAATAATATTTTAATTTTCTTGCGGGATTTTTGTTTTATTTAACTTTTGAAATGTGGGATGTTTTATTGAGTCACCCTGTGTATGTCAGGGCGAATACACTGTGCTTGCATATCTGAACACCTGGGGGCAGTCGTGTCACACACAGAAAATGAACCTATTGCTTCCTGTCTGTTACTGCAAATTTTTAAAACTTGAACTTTTCTGTGTGATTTTATTCTCAGAGGGTAAAATGTTTTTCCTATGTTTGAATTTATTTTTATACTGTATTTTATTTTTTAGGACATGACCTACCTTTGCATTCATGCAGCAGATGCTTCTAATCAAAACTTGTGAGTTATAAACCCCCCCCCCCCCGCACCCCCCACCCCACACACACACATATACACACACACACACAGTTTGTCAGTAATCTGACATACCAGGATTACTCAACATGTTATCAGCATTCTCACCTGTTTATGTAGCTGAGCATCAAGATAAGTAGACCAGGCAAAGTTTTACACAATACGATCACAACATATTGTGCTTTGCTGACTGTTAAAGATAATGTGACATCAATAAGTCTATGTCAGGTGTAACAGTAGAAATCATCCAGGATTATTTCCCCCTCAGTTTCAAAGCAGGTGGATTAACCAGGTACATCAAAATAACTAAAGAAGAATGCTCACACTCACTCATTCGCTAAATAGTTTAATCTGGCTATGGTTGTGGGGAGGCTGGAGCCTATCTCAGCCAGTATTAGGCAAAGGCAGGGTACACCCTGAAGCACTTTCTCGACCATCTCAGGGCAACACACAACCATTTACACTTGCACACTTCAAAGGGCAATCTGGAACAGTCAGTAAGACAGATGTGCGTGTCTTTGGGAGGAAACCAGAGTACCCGGAGGTAACCCATGAAACCACGAGAAGAACATGGAAAGTTCCTTGCCCTCACCTTCTTGCTGTGAGGCCGCTTCCCTCACTGCCCATCCCATTTTACCTGATTATCACTGCTTATGACACACACAGGATAACTTCACACATCCCTCTCTGAGCACGTGAAGATTTCTAAGTTTACTTATGATGCTGTGAACAGAATATTTGATCTGATATGCAACTGTAGAAAACAAAGTGGCTTGAAAAATTATTTTATGCATAGATTTGGTTAGAAGGTACTGATTATATTTTATACTATTATATACCAATAGTACTAGTGTTCATAGCCTATTACTACTATGGATTTAATCTATAGAAACAACTTACCCAGCGGTTTGTATGTTTTGCACATGGAATTGTGGTCATGGTGCTGCTGATTTAAAGTTTATGGAAGGAGTCTCCAGTGTCAGCAGTTTGTTTTGGGGTAAATAAAGCTCTACAGCAAGTGTTTGGCTACTGGAAAAATTATTCAGGGCAGAAGAGTTCAGTATGCTTTGCAGTTTCTCATAACATGACAAGACAGAAAAGACAACGCCACACTTTTTTTTTGGACAGACGGACGGTTTATAGTCAAGATGCATCAACTGCATTTTCTCACAGTCTTGATTTAACAATACCAAGAGTTTAAACATTATTATAATCGTTCAAATCAAAATAAATTCTGTAAGATATATTAATGGTAATATTCATAAAGTTATTCTTATGAATCATAAGAATATTGCATGAAACCTAATTCATTTCCTGTTAAACTATTTTTACCTTTTAAATTAAAATAAATCCAATTTTGGGGTGCATGGTGCTCGTGATCAGAACATCCACCACAAATGTTTAAAACTCCTTGGCGACTGAAAGGGCAATTGGCGAATGGCAGGTGAACTTGGCGGCTATTTGCGGAATTTTTGAAGAACGAATGGCGAATGTTTTGAATGTCTATTCATCACAGTCGCCAAATATTTCCAACATCAGTGAGATACATCGTAATGAATGAACAAATGTACATATAGTTTTTATAAGATGCTTAATCCTAATGAAGGCAACAGGAAGACCTGCACCAATCTTTGCTGACTCATAGTAAGGGTGGGGTACACCCTGATCAGCTTGTCAGGCCATTGCAGAACCAACCCCTCCACACACACAAAGCCATTCACATTCACTCTCACACCTAGAGTGATTTGGAACAGCTAATCAGCCTACTGTGCATGTTTTATGACTGTGGGTGGAAACTGGAGTACCTGGAGGAAACCCAGGCAGGCACATGCAAACTCCACACAAAAATGCTCCAAGCCTGGGAATCGAACCAGGGACCTCCTTGCTGTGAGATGACTGTGATAACTGCTCCACCACTGTGCCGCCTGAAAAAAAATAGATGAATCTATTATTAGGTTGCTGGTGATTTTCTCTCGGTAGCACCACCACTGTGGGGTTTATGCTTTATTAAAAACTCCAATTTCCATGAGACAGACTCATCCTCAAGTGGGATCAGTGCAGTGTCTGAGGGTTACTAAGGTGCTTTGGGTCACTGTTGCAATCTAGCAGGAGGAAGGAAACCAGCAGAGCCTTCGAGCCTATTAAAAACCTTTCTGTCACAATCCCACAGATTTAAAAATAAAGGATAACCGTCAATCTGCTTATTTCATCAGCACCTCGCTGTACTTCTTCCTCACACAACACACACCCACACAACTCAACTGAAAAATGAATACATGCTGTATTTACAGAAAATGCCATTTTAAATAATCCAGGAAGATTTTAGTCCATTATGTACATCTACCTGAACGTCATGATGTGTCTCCTATATGATGTAAATCGCCACTGTAGGTGACGCCTCGTGGAAACTTGAGGTACGTTTGTAAACTGAGGACTAGCATGAGGTTTAAAGCTCCTCTGAAATGAGCTGAATATGCTCTGCGACTCCTCCCTGTTTTTCAAACATAACTTCAGTGTAATATTGTTAACTGCATTATTTTTAATCCTCAGTGTACACACATTTAGAGACATGGTTAAAGGATGTGTCGCAGTGTTCTAGACATTTATCATTCTTGTAAAATAAAGTTACATATAAACTTACAGGAATCGCACTTTTAAAACGTGCTTCCACCAGCATATTTTTTTTTGGTCACACAGCACTTCTAAAATGCTTCAGTAAAGGGCAGGATGGCGTCTTTCCGTCTGACACAGATGACCTTTACAGTGATTTTGAATACAGAAAGTTAGGTGAATGTCACTGAATAGTCCCCAAGAAGAAACATCCGGGTCCTCTTAGTCAATACAGCGTCATCAAGTTGTTTTACTGTACTCTACCAAGTATGTGTGGCAGCTGGTGTAGTGTTGCTGCAGATTGCTGGGCTCCTAGTTGGGAGGTTGTGTTTCAAATCCCAGTTTGAATCCTATCTTAATATGATCCATAGACAAAGTCTTAAGACACTGGGAATGCAATCTTTGATGGACAAGCATCCCATCCAGAAGAATTTGGACTCCTAATTGCTTCACACTGCAAAAACTGGGATAAGATGTGGCTGTGATGAGCCACTGAAAAAGCCCAACAGATTTACTCAGTCAATATAGTAGTGGCTCAGGAGCTTAGGCTCTGGATTACTAATCAGTAGGTCATTCAGTGGGTCAAGCCCCAGTACTACCAAGTTGCTGCTTTTAGGCCCTTAAGTATGGCTCATAACAGTCTAGTGCTGAGTTGCATAAAACTAAGTTGCTCTGGAATTTTGTCTGCCAAGCATTGTAAATGGAAATACGACACAGAAAATATAAACAAAAGCAAACTAAACTGAGACTTTGTAGTTTGCATATTTTACACAGGTCAGGTGAGCTTACAGTGTCTGCTTAACCTAGTCATTCAGAGTTTGTATACCACACAGAAACACAAGAAAAAACTAATGAGACTTTTATGGTTCTTTTTAATTTTTTTTCTCCAACCAATCCAATCACACTATTCCCATGGAATGTGTCTGTGTGTTTGTGTGTAAATTCTGTGAACATCGTTGATGCTGCTACAAAGAGCTTGACGAGCTTCTCTGTAATATAGGTCTTTTTCTTCCTGTCTGCATCTTCAGCAGGTATCTTGAGGTCTTTGCCGTTTCTCCGCTTAACCTGTACGCCTCGCCTGAGTGGGGCTGAAAAGACTGTGTAGTGATGGCCTTCACCTGCACACTGGGATTGACCTCTGGTGATGGCTTAATTGGCTGATAGGATCCAGCCTTCGTTTCTCTTAATCCAAAGCCAACATGAGCTTGACTCTGCCGACGATCCTATTGCTTTGATTGCTTTCTTTGACGTGGAGGTTGGCAGTCCTATCCGACTAAGGAAACTTCTTGTTGTAAATGCAACGAAACCTCTACAACCTACTTCTATAAGCATCAGGAGTGTTTCCTAGCCTCTTGTATTAGCTTCATTTACTAGGTCTTGGTACTTGGTATCCTTGAGCTCATGTGTCACTTTAAGTCTGTCCTCCCAGGGAACTGTGAGCTCTATGAAGAAAATAGTGTGGGCGCTTCTTGACAGCACTAACATGTCTGGCCGCAGAGAAATGCTGGCTAATTCTTCTGGAAACTTAAGTTTCTTCTGTACATTAACATGTAAGTCCTAGTCAGATGCTTGTGACAGTAGTGAGCTGGTCTGAGTAGAGTTGGCAACCTTCGACTTGTTGCCTTCCTTGTGGAACTGTACTTATTTTAGGTCTCTTTGTGTGAACTGGCGATTGACACCCATCCTATGCTGGTCTACCCATGCCGCGATCTCCTTCAGTACATTGTCATGCCACCAATGGTACGTTCCTTCTCCAAGTGCTTTCAGGCATGCGGAGAGAATGTGGTTGAGTGTACAGTCTGTTGATTTGCAAAGGGAGCATGATTGGTCGTCTTCTTTACCCCAGATTCTTAAGTTGGAGGGTGTTGGTAGGAGATCTGTCACAGCGCGAAGCAGGAAACTGAGTTTTCCCTGGTCTGTGAACCATATATCTCTCCAAGTGAGTGTCTGTTTCTAGGGCAGTCTACCATCGTGTATCGTGTCCAGCTACCTTGCTTTCCTAGTCCTACAGCCTTGACAAATCTGGTGTGTTCTGCCTCCTGTTTGACTTGCTGGACCATCATATCCTGATTGGTCATGCTGTCTGCCTTACTCCACCTGGTCTCTCTATAATTGCCTAGGCCCAGTTTACCTCTACAAACTGTTCCAACAAATTCTTTATGTTGCAAGTCTTCTTCTGCTTCTTCTATTGTTGAGTGGGGTTCCATTTTATTCCTGTCTTGACTATTTCGCCTGCTTTCTGAACTAGTTTGTCCTCCATAAGGCGTAAGGTGGAAATAGCTCTTACTTTTGCACTCTGGAACTCCTCTACTACCGACGACAGTGACAGGCTGAACTTGGACGATTTGCTGTATAGGTTTACTGTGTTGAAGCTTAGAGGCACGCCCAGCCACTTGCGAAGGAATCTGCTGCATTGCTTTTCCATGGCTTCAATTGTGCTAAACGCGATGTCGTATAAGAGGAAAGGCCACTGCAGTCTGGGGATGATGCCATACTGGAAACACCAAGCTTTGAATTGGACCTGGAGGTGGCCAGCGTTAATTGTCTGGAGCTATCTTTTCAATGCCGTAGTTACATCTCTGCTGTTATTGATGTCTCCCAGACGCTGGTCGAACCATTTCCCCAAGCACTTTATGCTTTCATCTTGGATGGTAGGGATCTTCTCCCCCTGAATAACGAAGGTGTGCTTGCATAGCTTCCCTTTCAAGATCATGAGGCTTCTTGACTTACTTGGTTTGATCTGCATCTGGGCCCAATTTGCTATCCTTTCCAGAGCAACGAGAGTCCATCTAGTTCCTGGTACTGAGTGCATCACCACTGTTACATTGTCCATGAAGGCCCTGCAGGAAGGATGCATAGTACCGTCCGCTGTGAGAGGACCCTTGCACTGGCTCTCTCCTACTTTAAGTATCATGTTCATGGCAGCTACAAACAACACTACTGACACTGTACACTCTGCCATGATGCCATTCTCAAGTCACTGCCATTTTGTGGTGAAGCTGTTCACTGTGAATCGCGTTTTGATATTGCAGAGGTAGTCCATCACTAACTTTGATTGCTGGTGGAACGTGGTATTACTGTAGTGCTTCTTGAATCAGCAGATGAGGGATGTTGGTGTAAGCCTTTGTGCTATCTAGCCAAACAACTCATAGGTGGTTCTTGTCTTTTCTGGATTCCTTGATCAGTTGGCTTATTGTGGTGATGTGCTGTACTCATCCTGAATGGCCTGAAACACCTCCTTTCTGTACACTTGTTCACATAGTTGTTGAGTAACAGAAAGGTGGTGAGTCTCCTTGCGACCACTGACCAGAAAATTTTTCCCTCAACGTCCAACACTGAGATCTAGCGGAACTGGTCTAGGCCTCTGGAGTTTAGTTCCTTTGGTATGAAACAGCCTTCTACCAATATCCATGAAGATGGTAACTGCTTTTTCTTCTAAACTGTCCTTAGTAGCTTGCATAGGTGATTAAGCAGCTTCAGGCAGTTCTTGTATATCTTGTAGGTAATTTCTGATGGACCTGGTGCTGAACTTGACCATGCACTTCTGACAACCTTCTTAATTTCTTCAAAACGTAGTACAGAGAGATCGAAAGGAGTTCTCGATTCTTGTTTTGGCATCCTGTATGGAGGTTCTCCAGGTGGCGTATTACGGCTTGGGTCACTGTGGGCCAGCTTTATACTTTCTTCCACTTCTGCTTGTGTGCACTCCAGTTTGCCATTATAGGTTTTCCCAGCATATCTGCTATAAACTTGTACGGGTTACTGAAGAATGCCTTCCTGTGCTTTTTCTTCTCATTCTGCTTTTTCTGCAGCTTTCCTGAGGTTTAGCAACTTATTGTGCAATGTGTCGTGCAGTTGTTGAAGACCTTTCTTCTGAGACTGGAGCTTTCTTCCATACTTTCTTGACACTATGAATTTCTTGTCGGACTTTGGCTACCTCTCTCTGTCTTCTACTTGGACCTCTCAGTATAGGTCTTTCTCTAGTGGTCTTGATGCCAAACATAAATTTGAATTCTTTGTAGACGATTCTACTCATAGTCTCTATTTCCATGTGTGATTCTCCCTTCAAACAGTCCTCAAGAATGCTGTCCAGAACTTCCCATCTCTTGTCTGTCGCTGGGGGTAGCAGAAGTTTCACTTTCTTCTCCTGAGTTGTTTCTCTCCCCACTGTTCTTACTACAGGCACCGCTATATATGGATCCATTTCAACTTGGAGGTTCTGAGCACAGTGGTTGGCATCCTGACTCTGATCCTCCTGCGACTCATTAGCTACTGTTGTTCTCTCAGCAGCTTTGCGTTGTTGTAACTTCTCTTTACACTTCGTCTTGCCTTGGTGAATCTTCACTCCTTTCACATTTTTGAAGAGACCTCCGCAACTGCCACATCTGCGTGTTTGTCTCCTTCGTACCTTCTGTTAGAGCTTGCGTCAAACTCCTAGCTCTAAGTACATTGCCAGGTCTTGAATACGTTAAATCCGTCTGGTGTTGCAGTTCATTCTCTCCCACCTCTCTGCCTGCAAGGGGGTATTCTCTGCTTTGTGAACTTATAGCAAATGTGTTGCAGTGCTTCGAGTTGCTGTCTCGAACACTTGCCGTGTGTGTATGTGTATATCATATATATAAAATACATACAGTACAATGCTCTGCAATAGTTTTTGCCTTTTTACTGTACTGATTTACTTTTTTGCACCTTTGTCACACTTTACTTTTTCAGATCATCTAACAAATTTAAATATTACACAGAGATAACCCAAGTATTCAAAAAAATGCAGTTTTCCTGTTGTGATTTTATGATTTTATTTGTTAAGAGAAAGATCCTATCTAAACCTACATTAACCTCTGTGAAAAAGTAATTGCCCCGCTTGTTAAAAGGTGAGGTAATTGTAATTAATCCTATTATTGGGGAAAACTGAGTTCAATTTCTTGGCCACACCCAGGCCTGATTGCTCCCAGACATTTCCAATCAGGAGATCTATAACGTAAAACCTTCCTTACAAGGTGATATAGGCCATACTGAACACACATCATCATGCCACAATTGAGAATCAAGAGCAAACAAGAAAGAAGATTACAGAGATGTCTCCGTCTGGGAAAGGCTACAAAGTCATTGGTAAATCTTTGGGACTCCAGCGGACCACTGTCAGAGCCATTATCCATGAATGGAGAAGGCATGGCACAGTGCTGACCCTTCCCAGGAGTGGCTGACCTACCAAAATTACTCCAAGAGCACGGCGCAAACTAACTGGAGAAGTCACAAAGGACCCAAAAACTACTTTGACATTAACTGAGGCAAGTGAGGCTTGTAGTTGTTTCAATGTTCATGACTCCACCATCAGAAAGACACGAGACAAAAATGGTATCCATGGAAGAGTTCTGAGGCGAAAGCCACTGATGATGAAAAATAATATCAAGGCACGACTCAATTTTGCTAAGAATCCTTTTAATCATCCCCAAAGCTTTTAGGAAAATGTCCTCTGGGCTGATGAAACTAAAGTTGAACTTTTTGGGAGAAATGCATTCTGTTACATCTGGTGTAAAGGGAATACTGCATTTGATAAAAAAGAACACTGTGTGATCTTGGCCTGCTTTTCTGCTTCAGGACCAGGGTGACTTGTCATGATTAATGGAACCATGAATTATGCTCGCTACCAAGAAATCCTGGTGAAGAATGTTTGTCCATCAGTTTGAGACCTCAAACTAAAGCGCATTTGGGTTCTGCAGCAAGACAATGATCTGAAGCACACCAGCAAATCCACTTCTGAATGGCTAAAAAAGAACAAAATGAGGGTTTTGGAGTGGCCTAGTCAAAGTCCCAACCTGAACCCTATTGAGATGCTGTTGCATGACCTTAAAAAGGCTGTTTATGCCAGAAAACTGTCCAATCTGGTTGATATTAAACAATTCTGCAGATAAGAGTGGGCCAAAATCCCATCACAGCGATATGAAAGACTCATGACTTCTCATCGCATGCACTTGACTGCAGTTATTTCTGAAAAAGGTGGTTCAACCAGCTATTAGGTTTAGGGGCAATTCTTATTCACACTAGCCCTTGTAGGTTCAGATATCCCCTTAATAAATGCAATTGGCACTGAAAATTGCATTTTGTGCTTATTTGTGTTTTATCTTTGTATAATACAGGGATCCCTCACTTTTCGTGGTTAATTGGGACTGAGATCCCCACGCGACCATCGAAATCTGCGAAGTAGGGACCCCCCCCCCACACTGACGTAGACGTACATGTACTTATTGATACATATGTGATATACACATATACATATTCAATGCTATAAATTCTTTGTTTTTTTGTTTTAGGGTTCTTTTTTTTTGCATAATTGGCCTTGTTTTTGTGGCACTTCCTTAACTTTTCTCCCTATTCTTCCTTAATTTCCTTGTTTTTTAATTCGATGAATATTTAATTTATTTATTTATTTTAAAAATGCGATGCACTGACGCTGCATGAATTGACGCACAAAGTAGCGAGGGATCCCTGTATTTAGGTTTGTTTGATCTGAAATGGATGACTGACAACCTTGCAAAAAATGTCAAAAATCTGTCAGGGGCAAAACCCTTTGCACAGCAGTGTGTGTGTGTGTGTGTGTGTGTGTGTGTGTGCGCGTGTTAATTGAAAATATTGTACTGTTAACCATAACAGAAGCACAAAACTTTTTTGACGTAGTGTAGAAACTGTTGTATCTGAAATTGAAAGATGTTTGATCTCAGAACCGAATATCCAAGTTTGATAACTAACAAACCTCTGCAGCATGTCCTGAGATTTGATAATTTATTTTGTATTTCTGATTTCTGAATACAGAAACCAGAGGAAGTGTTCCTTACTGTGAAATTCCTCCTTGGAAAATAGGGAAGGTTTTTCTTTTCTTTTTAAAGATGCATTAAAAATAGGTCGTAAAAATTGAGTTTATTTAATTTAGCTTACCAACCAACCAGGTTGCAAATGGAGAAAAAAAGTAAGCAAAAATAAATCAGTTTTACTATTACAGTGTTAAAATGATTTTAAACGTAGTACCTGTGGGTATATTTGGGATGTTCAACATTACACTTTATTTCATTAATTATTAAATCATTTTTAAATCCAACCATAACCAGGCTAATAATTTATAATCAACCATGGCTACGATTGCTAAGAGAGTTGTCATGGTTACATGCTGTATCAGATTGGGGATATTCCTTTATTAAGACACTAAAAACAGGACACGGGTGAACACAAAGCAACACGCCTGAAACACTCAAGTTTTCGCCAACCCTTAGATTTTTGGTTTGACTTCGCTGGATTAAAATGTGGCTCCATCTACTTGAGTTTGGGTTCTTCAGCTCCAATATTTGTTATAGCTTGAGATATTATGCTGCTGAGAATCTTTAAAAGATGTAGTGCCTCGATCACCGCGACAAAGAGGGTTAATAAAGCAATAAATAACTTTAAAAAAGAAAAAAGCATAAAAGACGGGACAAAAGACTTATCTACACATTTATTAAAAAGGTAATTTTATTTCTTTAGTTTGATATATTCTAAATGAAATAATAAAAGTCTGTTATGACTAATTATATACAGAGAAAAATTCCCGAAGATTAAATAAGTAGCTGATATTTTGGGTAAATTGAAACCAAGAGATAAAAACCAATCACTCAGCTGTGGATCCAAAATAATTTGTGACTTATTTTCTGCTGTAAATATTTCAGTGCTAATATTACACTTTGTTGAATGTGCATTATCTTTCATTCTCGGTAGAGATTTTTTTTTCTTCTTCTTTTTTTTTTATTTTATGATTTTTAAAAAAATTGGTGTGTGGTTTAATTTGTACTTGGATTTGCTTCCAGTTTAATCGGTGTGAGCACACAGCAAAAGAAAATGTGCAAATCTACCATTGATGGCGGAAATGTGATTGTGCTGATGTTGTCACTTAAAGAAGCACAGGCAGTTTTGTTTAGCTTTGACCGATTGAGAAATCAAGCCTTTTAAAGCAGATTGCGCCGTATGTGGTCGCGCATTGTGTAACGCTAATAAATTTCACAACTTCACCTGGGGAGTCTGAAGAGAATTTCACACTGATGACAGGATACATCATAACCAGATACTACACTATATTGGTCTGATCAAGAAACTGGTACTGAAAAGTATGACACTGAATTTTTACATTTTCTGTAGATTTAGAGAAAAAAAATTCCCCATTTGTGAATGTATTAGGCCAATGTACATACATTAAAGGCTGGTAGATGCAGGATAGTATTCCTTGGAGAAGCAGCATCATAAAATTATCAATAGGACGACTCAAAAAGTCAGTTATATGGACAGAATGAACAGCTTTTGATTCACGAAGAATAGCTTTAGATAATAATTGTGTAATTAGTCACACTGTGATAATTGATGGGGTTTGACATGTTTACTTTTCTTTATTATCTCAAGTCAATAAATTGAAAATACATCAGTGATTGGTGGAGCACAAGACACATAATGTAACATGAAAAGGAAACGTTACGTATATCATCAAACCTGTTTGATTTGGTTGTTTGCCAGTTTTCCCACACACATGAACATTCCGTGGTTCATTGGACACCTGTGTTCCAATTCATGTGGTCATTGGATCTGTGGAGATCTCAGCAGAGGCTCAGCGGGACGTGAAAATAATCAGGTCTTTCTCTTGTCACAAAATTGAGTTGAATTATTTCAAAAACTGTGTTCACCATATGTAAATATTTTGATGTGATTTTATCGATCAGACACGCACAAAAGATTTTGATGCATTGATTGACAAATGGGGCAGTGGTGGCCTGGTGGTAAGGTGCTCCATTACTGATCCCAAAGTCGAGGATTCAAGCCCCACTGTCCCCCAGTCAGGCATGTGATTTTTTTTTTCCACGAATTCACGGACGGAATTCCGATTTTTTTTTTTTCATAGGCCCAGTTTAAAAAAAAAAAAAAAATTTGATTTTTATTTTTCACGCCGAATATGTCAAAATAACCTTTTCCGCTTTTATTTCGTTCCGAGTTTTGCATAAAATGACCT
Organism: Plotosus lineatus; assembly: GCA_024760905.1. Lineage (NCBI taxonomy): Eukaryota > Metazoa > Chordata > Actinopteri > Siluriformes > Plotosidae > Plotosus > Plotosus lineatus. The sequence goes on from CM045728.1 coordinate 103,241,324, forward strand.
CTCTTGAAACGTTACTGCTGATTGGCTGATGGCTTTCTAATAGATAATCGCTGATGTTGAAACATGTACGTAGACATTCATGCCACTTCCGATCTGTTCAGCTATCGAAAGGATGTCGGTGATCCAAAGAAAAGATTCTGCTCAAATCAAAGAAATAGACAAAGTAATGAAAAACAAGTTTAGGTGGGAATGGATGGAAAAGGGAACCGTGGCATTCAATTGCCGGAACATTCGGTGTTCAAGCGAAGATTCCAGAACCCTACGGAATTAACCCTTTGTTTGCCGTTCAACCAGAAACTTCCATGCAAAGAAAAGACCCATTGAAACAACCAGTTTCTGTCGCCGATTGAGTAGTTAATTTTGAGGTATGTTTGAGAATTTTGTTGTCTAGTTTCCAATTATATTTTTCAAATTATTCTGCTGTTAGAATAAATAGATTATTGCCGCATTAACTCACCAGTTTTGTATACTCACCATGTAAATAGGCATTGTTATTCAGTGTTTCTAAACAGCAGCGGGAGTGTGTGCTCGTGTAATTAGCTCATTAATATTGAAAATGTAAAACTATGAATCTGAGCCTCAACCGAAACGCTCCAGTATCCAAAAGGACAACAAACTTTGTAAGGCAGCCTCCAGAAGGACAGTTCAGACTGTACAAATGGAAGCAAGAAAGTGCCATGCTAAAGCACTAAAGACAAAGAAACATTAATTCAAAAAACATATGTCATGTATAGCATGTCATGTGTATAGTTTGTTTCCAGATTGTGATTATAAAGACAATGACTGTTGATAATAGTGTTGTGAGGCAGGACATTCAGTATTCAATACAAACAGTATTCAAAAAGCTCAAATCTGTTACTTTGAAAAGATAAAATGTTATTAAATTTAGGAACACAACTCAGAAAATCAAGAAGGTATTTTATTACTTATTTATTTATTTTAAATATCTCTGATATTGATAAAAGGTTCAAAATAAGTTGGTTTACTGTATAGTAATGAATTAGAATCATTTTTTGTTTTCTAATTGTATATTTTCTTATAGGTTGCAACATTTTAAAGAGTGCATCCGCTTCATCCATGAGTGTCGGCTTAATGGAGGGGCATGTCTGGTTCACTGGTGAGTTGATCTGTTTGCTGATTTGAGGAAAATAATTACATATTTTTAAGTTGACAATGTATAAAATGAAATGCAGAGCTTTTGCATTTGGAATATTTCTTATTTCAGCAAATGATTCAGTAAAGCATGCAGTACATGAAGAGCTGGATATCACAGATACCAAATACAGTAGGCCCTCGACATTCGCGGGGGTTCGGTTCCGATTCGAGATAATCCGCGAGTTCTGTACCCGGAAGTAAAACCCCATGTATCACGTCACATGCGCGAATGAGCAGCTGGAAGTAAAATAGTATGTATCTATTACATGCGTTAAAATATGCTTCTTAAACACAGTCTATAGACAGTCTTACTCATTAATACAGTACTAATGTAGTAAAATATAGTAATGATTAAGAAAAACTTTTCAATTTTTACTCTTATTTTTATTGATGATAAAATATAAATATTAACTGGGTTATCAAAGGCGGGCCATGTCTCTCACTGTCTATGGTGAGAGGCATGTAAAAGAACCATTGCTGACTTTCGTAAAGAGTAGGCTGCAAAGTCGTCAGCGTGTTTCTGTCCCTTGCTAAAAGGGTTGTGACAGGAAGCGCATCCGACGTAAAAACCTCTGCCAAATCAAATGTGCGAATCAGATGATTGGCGACTCCCGAGTAAAAGGGAAAAAGCTGAAAGGAAGACAGACATATACTGTTGTAAAGCACTCGTTTTAAAGTCTTTTTCAATTATTATTCCAGTACAATACCTAAGTTAATTCTGAAAATGTTTTTGCGTGAGATTTTAAGTTCTGTAGCATGTTTAACAAATGATACCAAAAGGATAAACCTTATTACGCTTCCTGTCCTTTTACATTGAACTTGGAGTGACGTATCCAAGATGGCGCTGCCTAGAGGGCAATGTCGCGGAGTTCTCAGAGTCAAATTGTTTCTTTGTTCGTTTTCATTTGTTTTATTTGTTTGTTCATGTTTTGCACTATGCTCATCTATGATCGGTCGACCCTACTACAGCTATGAGCAGCTTCAGCTTTGGGCCACTAAGCACACAACTTCTATTGTGAGCTGCTATGCTATGGGAGCTCAATGCTAACAATAAGCCCAGACGGAGTTCTCAGATTCTCCAGCACTCGGTTAGCACTTCCGGCCATACTGCTTGAAAATGTTCAATCCCTGCGAAACAAGATGTACGAGCTTCATGCTCCGATTGCAGCGCAGGGGGATCTACAGGACTGTGTTTCTGTGAAACATGGCTCGAGGAGAGTACACCCGATGAGGCGATTATACCAGCTGGCTATACAGCCTTCATCCCCTGCAATCCCAAGCGCCGGAGTCGTCCTTCGGCCCCTTGCTGCCTGGGCTTCTTTATTAGCTGGGATGCGGCTTGCATTGAGCTGCCTACCATAGCATGTTAGCTCTGCTAATAGCATGTTAGCTCTGCTTAGTTATACACGCCCGAAGATACTCCGATCTTATAGCTGTAGTAGAGTCGACCGATCGTAGACTAGCATAGTGCAAAACATGAACAAATAAAACAACAAATAAAACGAACCATAGCATGTTAGCTCTGCTAATAGCATGTTAGCTCTGCTAATAGCATGGTAGCTCTGCTTAGTTATACATGCCCGAAGATACTCCGATCTTATAGCTGTAGTAGAGTTGACCGGTTGCAGACGAGCATAGGCAAAACATGAACAAACAAAACAACAAATAAAGCAAATTAAAACAAACAAAGAAACAATTTGAATCTGAGAACTCTGCGACGTCGCCCTCTGGGCAGCGCCATCTTGGAGACGTCACTCCAACTTCAATGTAAAAAGACATGAAGAGTACTGTAATAAAGTTGATCCTTTTGGTATCGTTTGTTAAACATGCTACAGAACATAAAATCTCATGCATAATCCTTAACTTAGGTACTGTACTGGACTAATAATTGAAAAAGATTTTAATACAACAGTTCAGAGAAAATCGTCGTTTCTCAGAAGAAAGTCTTATTTCTTTAGAAAAGACATCCAGTGTTTTCGATCGCTTAGCCAGAGAAGACACATAGCGTTTGAGTGGTATTGAGCTTAACTGGTAATTAAAACACACACAAAAAAGAGGCTGACAACTTGTGCGCGAATGAGAAAAAAGGGTCGGGACATCAGCTCAACCAATCAAGAGCAAGGAGGACAGCCATTGGCTGAATTTGAATCACATTCCGGTTGCTTGGCAGTCAGCGACTATTCAAACCGGGAATAGTCAAGGGCATACTGTATTTAAAACGTTATTAAAAAAGAACTAGCTGGTTTGCTAATTTATCTAGCTACAGTACTTACTTATTCAGACCAGCAAAGACTTTCATGTGTTATAAATAAAAACAATAGGAAAAAAAATTGGACTAATAAAACATGGCTCCTCAGTGACCGAACAGAACAATGTTTTTCCTACCATTAGGAAATGATAACATTAAAAAGTGTGAGGATGTCACAGCCAGTCGTTGTCGATGTCATCATCATAATCATCTTCCGCTTATTCCCGGGTCGGGTTGTAGGGGCAGCAGCCTAAGCAATGAAGTCTAGACGTCCCTCCCCCCAGCCACTTCCTCCAGCTCTTCTGGGGGGGGGGGCACCAAGGTGTTCCCAGACAAGCTGAGAGACATAGTCCCTCCAGACTGTTCTAATCGACCTCGGTGTCTCTTCCCGGTTGGACATGCCCAAAACACCACACCAGTGTTCGAGAGGCATTCTGACCAGATGCCCAAGCCACTTCAACTGGCCACCTCTCATTGTGGTGGAGCAGCGGTTCTATTCAGAGTTCTCCATGGATGGTTGAGCTTCTCCCCTTTTCTCTAAGGGAGAGCCCCGCCACCCACCAAAGTAAGCTCACTTGAGCCGCTTGTATCCGTGCGGCTCAGCATCCTCTTCACCAAGACGGACCAGTACAGGCTCCGCTTTACAGCATAGGCTGCAGTAATCTGTCTATCGATCTTGAACTCCTCCACTTGGGGCAGGATCGCATTCCTGACCTGGAGGGTGCATTCCACCTTTGTCCAACTGAGAACCATGGCCTCGGACTTGGAGGTGCTGATTTTCATCCTGGCCGCTTCACACTCAATTGCGAATCGCTCCAATGAGAGCTGGAGGTCCCAGCTTGATGAAGCCAAAAGAACAACGTCGTCCGCAAAAAGCAGAGACAAGATCCGATGTCCACCAAACCAGAACCCCTCAACGCCATGGCTGCACCTAGAAATTCTGTTCATAAAAATTATGGACAGAATTGGCTGACAAAGGACAGCCTTTTCTGACTCCAGCCCTCACCGGAAATGAATTCGACCTGTTGTTCCCAATACAGACCAAACTCTGGTGATACAGCAACCGAATGGGACGTAGCAAGGGGTGCCAAACTCCTGGAGCACACCCCACAGGGTAGCCCGAGGGACACAGTCAGAAGCCTTTTCCAAATCCACAAAACACATGTGGACAGATTGGGCAAACTCGCATGCCCCCTCCAAGATCCTTTGGAGTGTATAGAGTTGGTCAGAAGGGCCACGGCCAGGACGAAAACCACATTGTTCCTCCTGAATCCGAGATTCAACTATCGGTCAGATCCTACTTTCTAGTACCCCTGCATAAACTTTCCTGGGTAGGCTGAGGAGTGTGGTCCTACGATAATGGAACACACCCTCCGGTTCACCCTGGTTTGCCAATCCAGAGGTACGGCCCCCGATGACCATGTGATGTTGCAGAGACTTGTCAACCCACACAGTCCTACAGCATCCAGAACCCTGAAATATTGAGGGCAGATCTCATCCAACCCCAGAGCCTGCCCACTGAGGAGCTCCAGTGATGGTAGACCCCCACCCAAACCCCCAGGATCTTCCTCCTCCACGGCAAGCGTGTTGGTGGGATAAGGCGTAAAACAAATGCCAAATAAAACATGTGAGTCACAACAAAGAAATTCATACTGGATCGGTCGAGGCCCGGGATAACAACGACCGCCATCAGTGCTGTTAACCAACAGGGTGCTGATGGAAATTGGACTACTGTTCGTCAAAGACGCCGAAGAAAGAGAGGCGGGAAGCGTGTCCGTAGGCAGAGAGAGAAGAGGAAAGGCATGAGTCTAGGACTGAAAGTAGGGACTTTGAATGTTGGAACTATGACCGGAAAAGGTAGAGAGCTGGCTGGCATGATGCAGGGGAGGAAGGTGGACATACTGTGTGTTCAGGAGACCAGGTGGAAAGGTAGCAAGGCTAGAAGCTTAGGAGCAGGGTTTAAGCTGTTTTTTCATGGTGTGGATGGGAAGAGAAATGGAGTAGGAGTCATCTTGAAGGAGGAGTTTGTCAGGAATGTTCTAGAAGTGAAAAGAGTGTCAGACAGAGTGATGAGTCTCAAGTTAGAAATTGAAGGCGTGATGTTCAATGTTGTTAGTGCTTATGCCCCACAGGCAGGATGTGAGCTAGAAGAGAAGGAGAGATTCTGGAGTGAGTTAGATGAAGTGCTGCAGAATACCCCCAGAATTACCCCCCAGAGAGTGGTCATTGGGGCAGACTTCAATGGACATGTTGGTGAAGGAAACCGAGGGGACGAGGAAGTGATGGGCAGGTTTGGTATCCAGGACAGGAACGCAGAAGGACAGATGTTGGTAGATTTTGCAAAAAGGATGGAAATGGCTGTGGTAAATACTTTCTTCCAGAAGAGAGAGGAGCATAGGGTGACTTATAAAAGTGGAGGTAGGAGCACACAGGTAGACTACATCTTGTGTAGGCAATGTAATTTGAAGGAAGTCAGTGACTGCAAAGTAGTAGCGAGTGAGAGTGTTGCCAAACAGCATAGGATGTTGGTGTGCAGGATGACGCTGATGGTGAGGAAGGTGAAGAAGGCAAAGGCAGAGCAGAAGACAAAGTGGTGGAAGCTGAAAAAGGAAGAGTGTCGTCTTGTCTTCAAGGAGGAGTTGAAAATGGTTTTGGGTGGTCAGGAAGTGCTTCCAGATGAGTGGACAACAACTGAGGAAGTGCAGGAGTGTGTAGCCAAGAAGAAGTGGGACATTGAGAGGACCAAAGAGAGTAAACAGGAGTACAGGGAGACAGCGTAAGGCGAAGGTAGCGGTGTCAAAGGCCAAACAGAGGGCGTATGATGACTTTTATGCTCTGTTGGAAAGTAAAGAGGGAGAAAATGATTTATACAAGTTGGAACAGCAGAGAAATAGAGATGAGAAGGATGTGCATCATGTTAGCATGATTAAGGACAGAGATGGAAATGTATTGACTGATGACAGAAGTGTGCTGGGAAGATGGAAAGAGTACTTTGAAGAGCTGATGAATAAGGAAAATGAGAGAGAGAAAAAAAAAAGAGTAGAAGAGGTGACTGTTGAGGACCAGGAAGTAGCAAAGATTAGTAAGGGTGAAGTGAGGAGGGCATTGAAGAGGATGAAAAATGGAAAGGCAGTTGGTCCTGATGACATACCGGTGGAGGTGTGTCTAGGAGAGGTAGCAGTAGATTTCCTGACAAGAACATTCAACAAGGTCGTAGAGAGTGAGAGGATGCCAGAGGAATGGAGGAGAAGTGTGCTGGTGCCCATTTTTAAGAACAAGTGAGATGTGCAGAGTTGTGGCAACTACAGAGGGATAAAGTTGATGAGCCATACGATGAAGTTATGGGAAAGAATAGTGGAAGCAAGACTAAGGGCAGAGGTCAGCATTTGTGAACAACAGTTTGGTTTCATGCCAAGAAAGAGCACCACAGATGCAGTGTTTGCCTTGAGGATGTTAATGGAGAAGTACAGAAAAGGTCAGAAGGAGCTGCATTGTGCCTTTGTGGATCTGGAGAAAGCATATGATAGGGTGCCGAGAGAGGAACTGAGGTATTGCATGAGAAAGTCTAGAGTGGCAGAGAAGTATGTTAGAATGGTGCAGGACATGTATGAGAGACGTAAGACAGTGGTAAGGTGTGCTGTCGGTGTGACAGAAGAGTTCAAGGTGGAGGTGGGACTACATCATGGGTCAGCTCTGAGCCCCTTCTTGTTTCCTATGGTGATGGACAAGCTGACAGACGAGGTTAGACAAGAATCTCCATGGACTATGATGTTTGCAGATGACATCGTGATCTGTAGTGAGAGCAGAGAACAAGTGGAGGAAAATCTAGAGAGGTGGAAGTATGCCCTGGAAAGGAGGGCAATGAAGGTTAGCCTCAGTAAGACAGAATACATGTGTATGAATGCCAAGAACCCAACAGGAACGGTGAGGTTACAGGGAGCAGAGATGATGACGGTGGAGGATTTTAAGTACTTGAGCTCAACAATCCAGAGCAATGGGAGTGTGGAAAAGAGGTGAAAAAATGTGTGTAGGCAGGTTGGAATGGTTGGAGAAAATTGTGCAGTGTGATGTGTGATAGGAAAGTATCGTCAAGAATGAAAGGAAAAGTGTACAAGACGATGTTGAGGCCAGCGATGTTGTATGGTTTAGAAACGGTGGCCCTGGGGAAAAGACAGGATGCAGAGCTAGAAGTAGCAGAGATGAAAATGTTGAGGTTCTCTTTGGGAGTAACTAGGATGGATAGGATCAGGAATGAGTACATCAGAGGGACAGCACATGTAAGATGTTTTGGAGACAAAGTCAGAGAGGCTAAATTGAGATGGGTTGGACATGTACAGAGGAGGGATAGTGAGTATATTGGTAGTAGGATGCTGAGGTTGGAACTACCAGGCAGAAGGCCTAGTGGAAGACCAAAGAGACGATTCATGGACGTGGTGAAGGAGGACATGAAGGCAGTTGGTGTAAGAGAAGAAGATGCAGAAGATAGGATGAGATGGAGGCAGATGATTCGCTATGGCGACCCCTGAAGGGAAAAGCCGAAAGCAAAAGAAGTAGTTGAATGGATTTTCAAAATTTGACAACTTTTGGCCTTTTTGTCAAATTTTACTTCTCTGAGCCTCTTTAAACCCCAAACCATGGTAGATAGCCTAAAACTGATGCTTTCAATGGATTAAACAGGTATTTTTCCCTTGGGGGCAAAATATCAAGGTATTGACTTGGTTGGTTAAATTTGAATGAATTTTCAAAAATTGGTAATTTTAGCTATTTTTGGTCATTTTTTCCGTGGAGTATTGAGGCAATTTGATGGACAGTAACTTCAAAAGTGAGAAGAACTGGCCTTCATAAAAATAGATTGGTTTATTATATCCCATTATCTTCGGAAGTAGCGTAATTCAGCTTTGTAGATGTCTAATTTTGAAAATAGGGGCATCTAAAAATTGCCATCTTTGCCAATTTGGTGCTACCGTAATTTGAAAAAAAAAAAAAAAAAACATTTTGAAATAGCCTTTTCTACAAAACCTATTACCTGAGAGGCCTGAAACTCCACAATGCAGAACTAGGTTTTAGAAATGACTGAGAAATGGCATTTAGTCTTTGTAGAAAGTAATCATTTTTGTTTCATAGACTTTCCAAAAGTGTTCCAAATGATGTCTGAGACAGGGACCTGCAGTGGGGGTAATGGAACAGGCTCTATCTCGGAAACTGTTCAAGATAATTGCATGAAATTTGGACTGGTGATATGTAATGGTTAACCCAACAGACAGAACCTAAAATCATCCATTTATGATGACCTTAATTTTTTCGGTGCCGGTGCCTAATTAAAATGGCATTAATAACGTGGCATCTCCACAGGGTTCCATGTCCCGGCTTTAGAAGCGTGAAACTGAAAACACGTGACAGTTTTGATTTACAAGTGAATCAATTCCACGTTGAATCATTTGAAGTTTACTGGAAATCCGCCTCAATCACTATGTCTCAGACTGGCTTGTGGAACAAAGTGTCATTTGTTTTCATGTCCATTAAAGGGTACCTGTAGTGAAAGCGCTCATATATCTAATTTGATGTATTGTGTATAGCTAGTGACAATACACCTATAAGGCGTTTATTATATTCTCTTACAAACCAGCTTTAAGCGATTTAAGGGCTTCACTAACGTCAAGCTTCAGAGCACAGGAGTTTTAAAAGGACGCATTTGAAGTGACGTCATATCGTTGACAAAGCCTCGACCGGAACTGAGAGATTGCAATGTAAAGGTAAGGCTATATATTTCGTAGAAGGATTAGAAGGTTATTTATATGAGCCACTGAAGAAAGACTATCCACATTTATTGAAGTTGGACCAGGAAAGTGACGACTCAGAGGACGATATTGGAGAGTCGGCAGAAGCTCTTACGCGGGAAAATCGTAGCAAACAACCAGCAAATATTTGGTGCTCTTGTGGAAAATGCGTGCGTCAAAAAGCCGATCAGGAGTGCTATTGTTATAAAGAACATGAATTACTTGAGGAAAATATACTGACATTCTGCAATTGGCTATACGACTGTCAACGATGTTAGTCACAATGACCTTTAACCCCGGTGAAAAGAAGCCAACATGTCCGCGCTCAAACTTCGTGAGCAAGGAATGTCATATAGAAGAAAAGAAAATGTGGACTTATAAATAAACTACCGACATCACGCGATATTAAAAAGTTAATAATAAAGTATAGTGGATATTTTTTGAATGCTGTAAATTTTGGGTACAAGTACCCTTTAATAACCATAGTAATCACCCACTGAAACAGGTTAAATACGGTTTAAACACTAGAGAGGAGAAAATGATTCATAGCCTGTATGAACCAACAATTTGGAACATAAATAGAAATAATTTTACAATTGAGTGCAGGGTTATAATACTGACCTAAGGGTATAAAGAGTGACACACCTTAAGCTGTAATTCCCCTATATCAGATTTTACTGGAAAAATTTTGCTTCTGTCTTGTATAAACCTTCTTCTGCTCACACGCGATATAATCTAAACCTAAAGATGGGGTCAGGAAAGGAGTTTCCAAAAGGAGGTCTGATTGACATCACTGATTGATGATATCTGATGTGTTTCAGCCTCGCCGGAGTGTCACGCAGTACCACCATGGTAGTGGCCTACCTGATGACCGTCACCACCTATACCTGGGAGGAGTGTCTGTCTGCTGTTAAGGCTGTTCGATTGTTTGTGTGTCCGAACTGTGGATTCCGGCAACAGCTACAGCAGTTCCAAAGGACACAAGTTTCAGAGGTATCTGCTGAAGCACTAACACTGTGAAATGCCCTTACAGGAAAATGACGTTCCTGTTAGTGAAGTTGATCATTTTTTAAAAAAGAGCAAAAGTACAATTTCGGGGAACTTGTAAAGTGTATATTTTGAACCATGAAGGACATGACACGTTAATATTTGCACAGTGCCATCTACTATATTAAAAACATCCTAATTTATTCAAGACCTTTGTTTATGATCAACCGTTTGATGTTTCTATACATCATGAAGTTTAAGATTTAACATTCAAACTAGACATGAATGGCCCACTACCTTCCCCAGCCAGCCTTTAAGTAGGAGTCCATTAAAGAACAATTCTATCAATTATTCACCAAAGGCAATGTGGACTTCACCGAGGAACACTGAGGGAAATTCTTCAACTGAGCCGGAGGTGCACATACTTGTTTTAATATATACTACACGGAAACATAAGCAAATGAAATCAAGATTTTTGATTAGCTCAAGACATTTTAGTAAATTTTAACCATGACGAAGTCAGGTGATGTGAGCACTGTATCCTCTGTTAGTAGAAATAAGCTAGTGTTTTAACTGTGTTGTTTTAAAATGATTTAAAATGGCAGTACAGTAGGCCCTTGACTATTTGCTCTTTTGCACTCGTGCATGCGGATATTTGTTGACTGCCGAGCAACTGTCACGTGATTCAAATTCAGCCAATGGCTGTCCTTCTTCCTGTTGATTGATCGAGATGTATACGCCCCATTTTCCTCATTCGAGCACAAGTTGTCAATGAGCCTTTTTTTTAGTGTGTTTTAATTACCAGTTAAACTCTCTGATGCCATTCAAATGCCGGCTAAGTGCCAGAAAAAGGTAATGACGTTGGATGTCTCTTCTGAAGAAATAAGACTTTCTCCTGAAGATCCAACAGTTGCCTCTGAAGTGCCTGAAGGGGAATAATCATCTGAACTGTTGTAAAGCACTGTAGTATTAGTATTTTTCAATTATTCTTCCAGTACAGTACCTAAATTAATGCTTGTTTGTGAGATTTTATGTTCTGTAGCATGTTTAACGAATGATACCAAAAGGATAAACTTGAATATATAATTATACTTCATGTCCTTTTACATTAAATGTGACTTCTCCAAGATGGCACTCCCTAGAGGGTGATGTCGCAGAGTTCTCACAGTGAAATTATTTCTTTGAACTTGTTTTGTTTGTTGTTTGTATTATGACCGGGCGATCCTACTATAGCTATGAGAGCGCAGTCCTTTTGGACGTTTAGAACTGAGCACGCTCAACTCCTATCCTGAGCTAATATGCTATGGTATCTCAATGCTAGTCGCACACCGGATAACAATGAGCCCAGGCAGAGACGCGGCAGGTGGGGAGGGGTCGAACGCCGACTCCGGCGCTTGGTTAGCAGTGGAAGGTTAGCACTCCTGGTCACATTGCTTGAAAATGTTTAGTCTCTGCAAAACAAGAGCTTCATGCTCAGATTGCAACGCAGAGGGATCTACAGGACTGCTTCATGCTGTGTTTCTGTGAAACATGGCTCGAGGAGCGTACACCTGACAAGGCGATTACACCAGCCGGCTACACAGCCTTCAGGGAGGACCGGAGCGCAGCCGATAGCAACAAGGCCCACGGCAGATCTCATTAAATAAACCTGGTGTACCGAGTGTAGATTATTTCTAAATCTTGCTTTGAGAATGTGGAACATCTATCTTTGAGGTTGCAGCCATTTTGTTTACCCAGAGAATTGTTCATATTTTTTTCCAAACAAAGGGCCTTGTTGCTGTCCTCTGTGGACGAGCATAGTGCAAAACAAACAAACAAAACAACATAAAAAACAACAAATAAAACCAATCAAAACAAACAAAGAAACAACATGACTCTGAGAACTCCACGACGTCTCCCTCAATCGAGCGATTGATATATATTATATTTTATCAATAAATATCACCGTAAAAATTAAAATTTTTCTTAATCATTAGTACATTTTACTACATTAATACTGTATTAATGAGTAAGACTGTCTATAGAATGTGTTTAAGAAGCATATTTTAGCCCATGTAATAGATACATAGTATTTTATTTCCAGTTTATCATTCGTGCATATACAGTAGGCCCTCGACATTCGCGGGGGTTCGGTTCCGAGCACTCCCGCGAATCGAGATAATCCGCCAGTTCTGTACCCAGAAGTAAAACCCCATGTATCACGTCACATGCACGAATGAGCAGCCGGAAGTAAAATACTATGTATCTATTACATGCGTTAAAATATGCTTCTTAAAAACATTCTATAGACAGTCTTACTCATTAATACAGTACTAATGTAGTAAAATATAGTAATGATTAAGAAAAACTTTTCAATTTTTACTCTTATTTTTATTGATGATAAAATATAAACATTATACAGCATATACTGTTGTAAAGCATTTATTTTAAAGTCTTTTTCAATTATTATTCCAGTACAGTACCTAAGTTAATTCTTAAAATGTTTGTGCGTGAGATTTTATGTTCTGTAGCATGTTTAACAAACGATACCAAAAGGATAAACTTTATTACGCTTCATGTCCTTTTACATTGAACTTGGAGTGACGTCTCCCAGATGGCGCTGCCTAGATGGCAACATCACAGAGTTTTCAGAGTCAAATTGTTTCTTTGTTCGTTTTAATTTGTTTTATTTGTTTGTTCATATTTTGCACTATGCTCGTCTATGATCAGTCGACCCTACTACAGCTATGAGCAGCTTCAGCTTCGGGCAACTAAGTACACAACAACTTCTATCTTGAGTTTATATGCTATGGGAGCTCAATGCTAACCGCACCCTGGCTAAGCCCAGGCAGAGTTCTCAAAGGCTTGGTTAGCACTTCCGGCCATGCTACTTGAAAATGTTCAGCCCCTGCGAAAAAAGATGGACGAGCTTCATGCTCAGATTGCAGCGCAGAGGGATCTACACGACTGTGTTTCTGTGAAACATGGCTCGAGGAGAGTACACCCGATGAGGCGATTGCTCCAGCCGGCTACACGGCCTTCATCACCTGCAATCCCAAGCGCCGTAGTCAATGTTTGGCCCCCTCCCGCCTGGGCTTTTTGTCAGCTGCGGTGCGGCTCGCGTTGAGCTGGCTACCATAGCATATTAACTCTGCTAGCCGTATCCCGGCTAACAAGCCCAGTTGAGCGTGCTTAGTTATACACACCTGAAGATACTCCGATCTTATAGCTGTAGTAGAGTCGACTGGTTGTACACGAGCATAGTGCGAAACAATTTGACTCCGAGAACTCCGCGACGTTGCCCTCTGGGCAGCCCCATCTTGGAGACGTCACTCCAAGTTTAATGTAAAAGGACATGAAGAGTACTGTAATAAAGTTTATCCTTTTGGTATCGTTTGTTAAACATGCTACAGAACATAAAATCTCACGCATAAACATGAACTTAGGTACTGTACTGGAATAATAATTGAAAAAGATTTTAATAAAACAGTTCAGAGAAAACTGTCGTTTCTCAGGAGAAAGTCTTATTTCTTCAGAAGAGACATCCAGCGTTTTCTATCGCTTAGCCAAAGATGATGCATAGCGTTTGATTGGTATCATACAGCCTAACTGGTAATTAATGCACACACAAAAAAGAGGTGGGACATCAGTTCAACCAATCAGGAGAAAGGAGGACAGCCATTGGCTGAATTTGAATCACGTGCCAGTTGCTCGGCAGTCAGCGAATACTCAAACCGTGGGTGCAAAACCGCGAATAGTGACGGGCCTACCGTAATAGGATACATGGGGTTTTACTTCCGGGTACAGAACTCGCGGATTATCTTCATTCGCGGAAGGGACTGGAACCAAACCCCCACGAATAACAAGGGCCTACTTTATATGCTACACGGAAACACAAGAAAAACAAACTAAAATGATATTTTTTGGCTTTTTTCCGTTTTAAATTGTGATGTTACCACCTGGAAAAAGTGACCAGGAAAATTTTGAACCCATGTCTATCGGGTTTTTAATTAAATAATTATTTACTCTGGATCATTTCTTTTAATATCAACATACAGACCAATCAGAAGCCGTGATTCCAGCGAGGTAGATACTGATGACCATACTCTGCTAGTATCTTTGGCCATCCGGACAGCTAAGTGAGTCACTGAGTATCTTCAATGGATGGCTGTAGACTTACTTTTTTTAGCAGTACTTAGATTAAGAACTATGCATAGTAAAAAAAACACAATATACAAACACGCACACCATAAAAAAAAAAAAAAGAAAATACACAACACCTACCATCTGAGTTTGACTGACAGTATACTTAGTCTGTGTTCTACAAACCAGTACAAGAATGTATTCACTGATAGAAACTTTAGTTGATCTGGATAAGTAAATGTAAAGTATAACTAAACCAGGAAACCGGACACCGAGAGAATGGGACAGAATCAGGGTCTATTACAGATTTTGCGATTTTGATTTAAAACTAAATTGTGGATCAGTCTCAAACTCTGAGCTGCAATCAGGGTATCTCTATTTGTGTAAAACACCCATATGTTACTCAATAGTTTATACTGTATACTGTAATCAGTTTAGAAAAGCTTTGTCTGCATCCTCATCTATTCAGCCATTTATATAAATGTCTTTAATCATCTCTTCTTACTGGTAATATAGATTGTTCATCCTTACCCCTTTTGATATTTTTATTATTGTTGTATAGTAAGTTACGGTGTCATCGCCTTACACAGTAATTCAACCTGAAGAAAAAAAAAAGCCACATTTCAAGAGGATGTTCCTTTGGTTTCCTGCCAGATTGTCTGCCACCTCTGACTTACATGGGGTGATGCAATCCCTAAACAGACCTGACTCAAGTCATGACTGGAAGCTCAGCTGCTTCACTTCTGATTCGCTCTCTGCTTTTCGCTACTTTTTTTTTTTTTTTTTTTTTTTACAAAGAAGAGGTTAAAGCAGTATTTAAAGAGTTTACAAACTGAAAGATATTTTGCCGAGACACAGTATACTGATGGATAATATTGAACACTATCATCTCACTCATTTGCTAAACTACTTAATCCTGTCATGGTGATGGGGAGATTGGAATGTATTCTCAGTCATCACTGGCAGAAAGCAGGATACACTCTAAACAACCCACCGGACGAATGCAGGGCCAACCATTCACACTCAATGAGAGATGGGGGAAGCATGGTGTTTTAAATTATATTTGAAAAGAATTTTTGCAGTAGTAAATGTATAGTGAACGTAGTTGCTTATTAATAAATCCTGCTCAAAGACGACATCTCTGCATCTTCTCAACTGCTAAGGAGGGGATGGGGTGGGGGTTACCCCACAGTTAGAATCAACTTCAGACCTAGAGGAAATTAATATATAAGGCTTCCCTGCGTTTAACTTTTCCTTCCTCCACATAAATGGCTGAAGTGCCCTTGAGCAAGGCACCTAGCCCCCAACTGCTCTACGGGTGGCCCCAGTGTGTGTGTGTGTGTGTGTGTGTGTGTGTGTGTGTGTGTGTGCTCACTGTTTACATGCGTGTGCTCACTTTGGATGGGTTAAATGCAGAACTAATTTCTCTTATGGGAATATAATTAATACAGTATTTAAAATAAAAAAATTCTTTGTTTGCCGAAACTCAGACTCTGTTTATTCTGTGCAAGTCTGAGTGGTGGTGAATGAGCCTCTCTTATTTGTGTTTCAGTTTCATTATTAATAGTAAATATATTGTTGTTTTTATTGCTCGCTATCGTCGTGGAAGTCAGTGATATGTAACAGCCAATCAGCATTAACTCAATAACACGGTAGCCTTATTGGGTTTTCCATAGTGGGCACACACGGACACCGGACAGGACAAGCAAATCCTGTTCCATGTCTATGATGCTCTGCTGTAAACAGTTAAAAAAGTACATTGTGTGCCTTTTGGATAAAAATGTTGAAATATTTTTTGATACATGGTGAGAATAATATATTTCATTTTTATAACAATAATAAGAGTGATGCTGCTTTATGACTCTGCTCCATGTCCTATAACAGTGTACAGCTAAATGCTAAAATAGTAAAACATATTTATAGAGCATAATGTTTTTTAAGTTAAAATGCAAAGTTTTAATAAAATACAGTTAAAAATAAGTCATAAAAATAACTAATTATATATTACATGAAATTAGTAACCATAATAACAGAAAATTAATGAGCATTCTAGTGCAAACACTGTTGCACAGCAGCCTTTGTATTGCTCTTTATTTTGGGGTTAATATCTTCATGTTGTTCACATAAGACTTGACACCTTGAAAATGTGAATAGATGGTTTTCCTGTTGTCATCCTGTTTGCTCTTCACACTCATTTTCACACATGTAGCTGTTGAGATGTGACAGCATGTAGCCCAAACGCCAATACTTTGCAGCGTAGGGGGTGTCAGGCTCACTCGACTGAGCAAGGGGAACTCGAGGGGAATTACTCAAATTGCATTCTCAGATTTGCTCATTATTATCACGTGAGGGTCGTTACAATGATGAACTTGCAAAATTATAAGCTTGCAAACTTTATTATATATTCTATGATATGAATGTGTTTGGCTTTTTAAGGAAGTGGTGTATCTTGGGGATTTACTCTTACATTTTTGCTTCTGTATTCATAAACATTTTTTAAAATCCTGACAGAAAACAATATATTCAAGAACAATATATTAAAGACTCCAAGATTCCAAATTATTTATTGTTGTTGTTTTTGAATTTCCCTAAAATGGCACGTTGGACTCGCAAATTACGGAAGTATCACAACTTCGAGGCAATGGTTTGAGTCATTCCTTTCCCTATCCTATGGGGTCTTGTTCACAAGTGAGGGAAGGAGGGAGCGAGAGATCGACAGACGGATCGCTGCAGCCTCTGCTGTTCATGGTGAAGAAGGAGCTGAGCCGCAAGACGAAGCTCTCAATTTACCAGTCGATCTACGTTCCAACCCTCACCTATGGTCACGAGCTTTGAGTAATGCCCGAAAGAACAAGATCGCAGATACAAGCGGCTGAAATGAGTTTCCTTCGCCGGGTGGCGGGGTTCTCCCTTAGTTATAACGTAAGAAGCTCTACCATCCGTGGAGAACTCGGAGTAGATTCGCTGCTCCGCCGCATTGAGAGTGGCCAGTTGAGGTGGCTCAGGCATCTGGTCAGAATGCCTCCCAGACGTCTCCCTGGTGTGGTGTTTCGGGCATGTCCAACTGGGAAGAGACCCCGGGGTCAACCTAGAACACACTGGAGGGACTATATCTCTCGGCTTGTCTGGACTGCCTCTGTGTCCCCCCAGGAGAGTTGGAGGAAGTGGCTGAGGAGAGGGACGTCTGGCTTAGGTTGCTGCACTTGTCTGGACTTAGCGGAAGATGTGATGATCTTTCCTATCAGTCCTTAGTTCTGTCTGAACTCTCAGTGTTTGTTCTCGCCTGGGCGCATGTGAATCTATAAAAATATCTTTTACAAAATGACAAGTGTAGTTACAAACCTCCACACCTACACACACATTATACTGAGGTTAACCCAGCTATATGACAATGATCTTATAATGGTAAAATAGAAATGTAAAGGAACCTTTAGAATTCCATCAGAATTATTTTCATATTCAAAATTATATCTATTTTTAAGACTTGTACAAAAAACAAAACTAGACGACAAAAATGGCATCTTTACGTCTAAAATTGAGGTAAATATACAAAGTTGTTGAGTATTTCTTAAAGTTTATACATGACTAGT
The DNA here is from genome assembly GCA_024760905.1 of Plotosus lineatus. Classification (NCBI taxonomy): domain Eukaryota; kingdom Metazoa; phylum Chordata; class Actinopteri; order Siluriformes; family Plotosidae; genus Plotosus; species Plotosus lineatus. The sequence continues at coordinate 103,259,203 of CM045728.1, forward strand.
GGTTGATTGATAATGGATTAGCTGAAGACCATAGATCATCCTGAAAATTTTAGAAAGTGCACAGGAGTGTGTTGTAGTTTTAGTCACCTGTGAGAGAACAGGTGGAGATTCCACCAGTTTGTCACATGCCATGATTCCACTGGGTGTGGTCATGTAACATGTTTGGTTTTCACTGGGTTTTTATAATGGTTGTCAGTGATTGATCAAATGGAATAATTTTTATTTGTGATTGGTTGAATGGAATGGTGGTTAATAATGATTGGACTAATTGACTCATGGCGATTGTTGATTGGTTAAATGGGTCATGATTATCAATTATTGGTTGAAAGGGATAATGGTTATGAGTGATTGGTTAAAAACACAAGGCAGGTGCTGCTTCCAAAACTCGTATATACTGTGATGTGAGTTGAAGAACCGCATTAACTTTATGAGAAGCATTAACACATTCTGAAAAAGTCAGCATTTTTTTCACTGGTGGTCTTTTTTAAAAGGACTTATTTTAAATACAGCCCTAAAACAGCATTTGTCCCCAGAAATGGCTGTTATTAGACTTGGCACACAATGGCTGCTGGCTGGGTCAGCTGTGGTCAGGAAGCATTACTTTTTAAATGTCAATACTTGTTTATTTTCCTCTTGTTCTCAATGCAAGTTGTAGGGGCTTTTCTTTTCTTCTCAAAGTACTTGGAGGTGAACTGAAACCCTGTGCTCTTTTCTCGGGACCATAAAAGGCATTTACATTAATGTCGAAACATCAGTCAACAATCCTAACGCTAAAATTTACCGTCAGAATTACAGCCATTCCTCACTTCACAAATATTAACAGAAATTGAATCCATATTTATGAAGTTCGAATGAATCTTTTCTCTTTTAATATTTTTGTGCTGAAATTTCTGTGCAAAGAAAAGTGTTATTATTATTATTATTATTATTATTATTATAATTATCATCAGATTTTATTATATTTGTATTATTATATATATATATATATATATCAGAACACAATCATTAACCTCTATCAGTCTCTGAGATTCTACTTTTTTTTTCTATCCATATTTTCAGTTCTTGTTTGCGTTGTCGGGGTTCTGGCTTCACTTTCCTTTTCTATCCTGTGAAATATTGCTTAAAGTAAATCAAGTGATGGATTTCTGAATGAACTGGACTGTTCCGATATTTATTGAGACAATCTATAAAGAGCCTCCATTTGCATGGACATTACATCCATCCCAATCTCATACAGAGAGTATACGGGGAACGCGAGTTACAGACTTGGCGAGGTAGCTCAATTATGTTTGTCTCAGCAAAACTTAATTGAAAGATCGTTACTGGATAAACAGGTTAAAGAAGTGTAGATAACTTACAGCAGTAAAGTTTTTTAAAAGTTGATTTTTATCTGATGTTCAAGGCAACCATGTGTATTATATGTATTTATTAAAATAAATAATAAATCCAATCAGTCTGTCAATTTGATTGGTTGACTGTTCAAAGAAAGTCCACTATCCACTATCCATTACTCTGCTATACGGTGACCCTCATGTAAAAAAATGCTCAATATTTGGTGTAAATACAGAGTGGTTTCAATGGCCCAATAACTGATTTTTGCATGTCATGCGAATCCCCAACTTTTGACAAAGGAAAACGATGCGGCCCCAGGAGTCCTGTGCACCTACACTTTCATTCTCATCGTCTTCTGCTTAATCCGGGATCGGGTCTTGGGCAACAGTCTATGCAGTTTGCAGATGTTTTGAAAATAGGGGCATCTAAAAATGCCATCTTGCCAATTTGGTGCCACCATAATTTTTTTTTTTTTGGGGCGGGGTTAAATGGCTTTTACTACAAAACCTATTACCTGAGAGGTGGCATTATGTCTTTCTACAAACTAATATAATACTTGTTTCAGAGACTCCCCAATAGTGTTCCAAATGACATCCGAGCAGGGGCCTGAAAAGCGGGGGTAATGGAACAGGCCCTATCTTGGAAACCATTCAAGATAATTGCATGAAGTTTGGACTGGTGATTTGTAATGGTCAACCCAACAAATTGAGCCTTAAACCATCCATTTATGATGACTCGAATTTTTTCAGTCCCGGTATCTACTTACTGTGAGTGTACACTTGAAGTTTAGTTATATGGGTCTGATCATGAAACTGGAACATTTTCTAACTACCCAACTTCAAACTTGAATAAATATTTCCATATCCAAGTTTGTGAAACAATGCATCAAAATCTTTAGAGCTTCTTCTTCTTCTTTTCCTTTCGGCTGTTCCCTTCAGGGGTCGCCACAGCAAATGATCTGCCTCCATCTCTCCCTATCCTCTGCATCTTCTACTCTTACTCCAACGACCTTCATGTCTGCCTTCACCACATCCATAAATCTTCTCTTTGGTCTTCCTCTGGGCCTTCTGCCTGGTAGTTCCAACCTCAGCATCCTACGACCAATATACTCACTATTCCTCCTCTGTACATGTCCAAACCATCTCAATCTAGCCTCTCTGACCTTGTCTCCAAAACATCTAACATGTGCTGTCCCCTTCTACTCCCAAAGAGAACCTCAACATTTTCATCTCTGCTACCTCCAACTCTGACTCCTGTCTTTTCCCCAGGGCCACTGTCTCCAACCATTCAACATCGCTGGCCTCATCACCGTCTTGTACACTTTTCCCTTCATTCTTGCCGATACTCTCCTATCACACATCACACCGGACACTTTTCTCCATCCATTCCAACCTGCCTGCACGTGCTTCTTCACCTCTTTTCCACACTCTCCATTGCTCTGGATTGTTGAGCCTAAGTACTTAAAATCCTCCACCTTCCTTATCTCTGCCCTCTGTAACCTCACCGTTCCTCTTGGGTCCTTGTCGTTCACACACATGTATTCTGTCTTACTGAGACTAACCTTCATTCCCCTCCTTTCCAGGGCATACCTCCACCTTTCTAGATTTTCCTCCACTTGTTCTCTGCTCTCACTACAGATCACGATGTCATCTGCAAACATCATAGTCCATGGAGATTCTTGTCTAACCTCGTCTGTCAGCTTGTCCATCACCATAGTAAACAAGAAGGGGCTGAGAGCTGACCCTTGATGCAGTCCCACCTCCACCTTGAACTCTTCTGTCACACCGACAGTGCACCTCACCACTGTCTTACATCTCTCATACATGTCCTGCACCACTCTAACATACTTCTCTGCCACTCCAGACTTCCTCATACCATACCATAGTTCTTATCTCGGCACCCTGTCATATGCTTTCTCCAGATCCACAAAGGCACAATGCAGCTCCTTCTGACCTTCTCTGTACTTCTCTATTAACATCCTCAAAGCAAACACTGCATCTGTGGTGCTCTTTCTTGGCATGAAGCCAAACTGTTCACAAATGCTGACCTCTGCCCTTAGTCTAGCTTCCACTATTCTTTCCCATAACTTCATTGTATGACTCATCAACTTTATCCCTCTGTAGTTGCCACAACTCTGTACATCTCCCTTGTTCTTAAAAATGGGCACAAGCACACTTCTCCTCCATTCCTCCGGCATCTGCTCACTTTCTAAGACCTTGCTGAATATTCTTTATCAGAAAATCTACTGCTACCTCCCCTAGACACTTCCATACCTCAACTGGTATGTCATCAGGGTCAACTACCTTTCCACTCTTCATCCTCTTCACTGCCCTCCTCACTTCTCCCTTACTAATCTTTGCTACTTCCTGGTCCTCAACAGTCACCCCTTCTAATCTTTTTTCTCTCTCATTTTCCTCATTCATCAGCTCTTCAAAGTACTCTTTCCATCTTCCCAGCACACTTCTGTCATCAGTCAATACATTTCCCTCTCTGTCCTTTATCACTCGAACTTGCTGCACGTCTTTCCCATCTCTATTTCTCTGCTGTGCTAACCTGTATAAATCATTTTCTCCCTCCGTACTGTCCAACCTATCATACAAGTCATCATACTCCCTCTGTTTGGCCTTTGACACCGCTACCTTCGCCTTACGCTGTATCTCCCTGTACTCCTGTTTACTCTCTTCGGTCCTCTCAATGTCCCACTTCTTCTTGGCTACACACTCCTGCACTTCCTCATTCCACCACCAAGGTTCCTTATCTACTTTCCTTCCAGAGGACACACCAAGTACTCTCCTACCGGTCTCCCTGATCACATTGGCTGTGGTTGTCCAGTCATCTGGAAGCACTTCCTGACTACCCAAAGCCTGTTTCAACTCCTCCTTGAAGACAACACGACACTCTTCCTTTTTCAGCTTCCACCACTTTGTCTTCTGCTCTGCCTTTGTCTTCTTCACCTTCCCACACGCCTCCCGCCTCTCCTTCTTCGACGTCTTCGACCAACAGTAGTCTAATTTCCATCAGCACCCTGTTGGTTGACAGCACTGATGGTGGTCGTTGTTAACCCGGGCCTCGACCGATCCGGTATGGATTTTGTTTTGACCAATTGCATTTTTAATGTGGCAGAAGTTTTACACCGGATGCCCTTCCTGTCGCAACCCTCTGCATAAGGGGGAGAGACACTGGCTAGTGCCCCCCCCCCCCTCATGGCTGCATTATCAAAATCTTTAGTGCATACCTGGGAAATAAAATCATATAAAATATGTACATATGGACAATAAAGTTTTTGAAATAATTTAAATACTTCCTACTTTACACCTCCTTCATGCTCAATTTTGTGACAAGAGAAAGACGTAATTATTTTCACGTCCTGCTGACTATCTGCTAAGGCCCCAACAGGTCCAATAACCACATGAAGGTAAGGCCCCAACAGGTCCAATAACCTCATGAATCGGCGCAGTTGAACACACAGTGAACCACAGAATTTGCATTTGCATGGCAAAATTGGCAAATAAGCACCACAATTAAAAGAGATGACATATGTAATTTTTCCTGTCCATGTTACATAGTGGCTTTTGTGCACAATTACTAGTTAAAGATATTTTGGTGAACAGAAAGCTATTCATTCTGTCCATGTATCTGACTTTTTGAGTCGTCCTACAGATAATTTGCTGCTGCTTCTCCAAGGAACATTATCCTACATATACCAGACTTTAATGTATGTTGGCCTAATACATTTAAAAAACAGGGCAAACTATTTTTTCTAAATCTGCAGAAAATTTAAAAGGTCAGTGTCAAGCATTTCAGTACCTTGTTTCGTGATCAGACCAAAATAATACACAGAAGCATAAAAAACAAACCGTTTTAACCATGACATACAATGCAAGGTCTCTGAGCTTCGGGCTGAGCTAAACTCTGTGGAGCCGATGACATCTGTTTTACGTATTCAGTTTAACATATATTACACAGAAATGTATGTCAGCCAAACATCGTAAAGATGTCAAAGAAAAACAAATTAAATTAAGATGTTATGGTTTATTTTTACAGTGTATTTTAAGTTAATTTAACATGATAATGATAACACTGCCTACTCAAAGTGATAAACAACAAGGGATATCGTATTGATTCATTCGTTATCCACTTGGAATAATGTTTATTTTATTCCTAGGTAGCGCAATAATCAGATTACACCCTTCTCAAGAAGTATTTAATAATTTTGTGTAATGTATAGGAAAAGAAATACAGTACTTACATTTTTCTTTGGTCTTTTTAGATTATGTATTTTAATAAAATATGGACACACTATACAGATGCCGTATTAGATGTAATGAGTGCACCCCCCCCCCCAATGTCTTTGATCTTGCGTTTAGTAACTGCCCATGTGTACTGGGAGCAAAACTGTCGATGAAACTTATCAATTTTATTTGATCAGTCTCTGTAGCCGTAAAATGAGGAGTTCACTGCCTGTAAAAGTGAGTTTACATGGTATTTCAAGACCCCCTGCCACTGAGGAATGTCTATAATGTTCATCATTAACAACACATTTGATCGTTCTGCTGTGCTTTAAAAAACAGGAAGATATTTTGCTGTTTTCTGTTTATTTTCAGCTTTCATGTAAGTAGTTTGGTTGATAGCACAAAATTAATAACAAAAAATACCAGTAAAACTCTTTTATTGTTCTTAGGGATGACAATTTTCTGCGGTATTCCGCGGTTTTTATCTCAAATTGGTCTAGTCCAGGGATCACCAACGTGGTGCCCGCGGGCACCAGGTAGCCCGCAAGGACAATATAAGTTGCCCGCGGACCTGTTCACTGCTATTTTTAGGACAGGCCCATGGCTCCATAGCGCCACTCTTCATTGAGCTGCATCTTATTTTTTTCTATATATTTTTAAATCCAAGCAATATCTTCACATAGATGAATCTCATTAATTATTAATAATAACATATAATTAAAGGTAAACTGAGCAAATTTGTAATTTCAGAAGTGTATATCGACCTGGTATCCCTTCGCATTAATTGGTACCCAAGAAGTAGCTCTCAGTTTCAAAAAGGTTGGTGACCCCTGGTCTAGTCTGTAAATCGTCTAAATCCGGGGAGAATATTTTAGGGTGGTATAGGGCCATTGAAAGTAGGTGCTTGTTGCAAGTGACATATGGAGCTTGTGAGACAAAATGCGGCTTATCCGGACTTCCGATCTTTCAAGTGAGCAAGTGAAGGTTGAGTACTAAACAAGTATTCAACGGCGCACTTGCTTACTTGAAAGATCTGAAGTTTGGATAAGCCACGCTTTGTCTCAAGCACAAGCAAGTGAACTTGTGGCAAGCGCCTACTTTCGGTGAAGCGCCTCACATATTGTAAGCCGCTCGTTGATTGGCTGCTTTAAGCTTAATGTAAAGTGACTCGGCTCAATGCAAATGGAAGTGTGTTGTGGTTTTGCGAAGAGAATGTCTGGTTAGAAAATCCCGAAAATGGTGCAACTTTAACCAAAGAAGAGGAATCCTGCATGTCAGAAATAGATAAGGATGTTAAGAAAAAGTTTAAGTGGGAATGGCTAAAGAAGATTGTGAAATTTGAGGTGAAAATCGGCAAACAGACTCTGAACCTATCGGAACCTTTGGCGAGTTTCATAAAGAAATCTGACAACGCCGGCAAGGACTTATGTATTTATTGCAATGACCTTGAATGTTAAATGTTTAAACGAACAGGATGTTGTATTTAACGCGGAATTATAGTACCTGTTTGAAAACAGCATGGTGGTGTGCAGGATGACTCTCATGGTGAGGAAGGTCAGAAAGATCAGAGATCCTGATTCAATATTAACTTGCTTCCTTGCGAGATCGGAGGTCTTGTCCCACAGAGCACCTTCATGCCTCCATCTGCTTCAACATCATTCCGAAATAATCGCCTCCATCACTGTATTTCCGCTTTAAGGTCTCCTTCTGCTTCTTTATCGTCTCGATTGTGGAGGGGTTTCGGCGATAACGAAATATAACACTGCAATGATCTCAGAACAAGCCAACAGTCCTGTTCAACTCTCCTTCACGCATGTGACAAACAGGAAGTATGGGTACAGGTCAGCTCCCTCCTGGGCAATGGGAGGGATGTTGGGAGACAGCCAACGAGAGAGAGCAACTCGTGCATTGTGTGAAATTTTGATTGGCGCTTTTGAATTTTGAATGGCGCGTTTGGCGCTTTTAGTAAGAGGAGGTTGTTTTCATATACTGAGGACAAAAACTTAGGAAAATATTTTTCGTAACCTGGAATTTTCATACCTAGAGGGTTTCGTAAGTAGAGGGCCGACTGTGTGTGTGTGTGTGTGTGTGTGTGTGTGTGTGTGTATGTATATATATATATATGTATATGTCTGTCTGTCTTCCTTTCGGCTTTTTCCCTTTCACTCAGGAGTCGCCACAGCGAATCATCTGATTCGCACATTTGATTTGGCAGAGGTTTTTTTTACGTCGGATGCCCTTCCTATCACAACCCTTTTTTAGCAAGGGACAGAAACACGCTGACGACTTTGCAGCCTACTCTTTACAAAAGTCAGCAATGGTTCTTTTACATGCCTCTCACCATAGACAGTGAGAGACATGGCCCGCCTTTGATAACCCAGTTAGTATATATATGTGTGTGTATATATATATATGTATATGTGTATATATATATATATATATATATATATATAATATGTATGTATGTATAATATATGAAATATGCAAATCACAAATATTACCTCCATACCGGATCAGTCGAGGCCCGGGTTAACAACAACCGCCATCAGTGCTGTTAACCAGCAGGGGGCTGGTGGAAATTGGACAACTGTTGGTCGAAGAAGGAGAGATGGGAGGCGTGTCCGTAGTCAGAGAGAGAAGAGGAAAAGCATGAGTTTAGGACTGAGAGTAGGGACTTTGAATGCTGAAACTGGCAGAAAAAGGTAGAGAGGTGTCTGACATGATGCAGAGGAGGATCGTGGACATACTGTGTGTTCAGGAGACCAGGTGGAAAGGTAGCAAGGCTAGAAGCTTAGGAGCAGGGTTTAAGCTGTTTTTTCATGGTGTGGATGGGAAGAGAAATGGAGTCGGAGTCATCTTGAAGGAGAGGTTGGTCAGGAATGTTCTAGAGTGATGAGTCTCAAGTTAGAAATTGAAGGTGTGATGTTCAATATTGTTAGTGCTTATGCCCCACAGGCAGGATGTGAGCTAGAGAGGAGGAGAGATTCTGGAGTGAGTTAGATGAAATGATGCAGAGTACCCCCAGAGGTGAAAGAATGGTCATTGGTGCAGATTTCAATGGACATGTTGGTGCAGGCAACAGAGGGGACGAGTTGGTGATGGGCAGGATTGGTATCTAGGACAGGAACATAGAAGGACAGATGGTGATAGATTTTGCAAAAAGGATGGAAATGGCTGTGGTAAATACTTTCTTCCAGAAGAGACAGGAGCATAGGGTGACATAAAAGCGGAGGTAGACCATGCAATTTGAAGGTAGTCAGTGACTGCAAAGTAATAGTGGGTGAGAGTGTTACCAAACAGCATGGTGGTGTGCAGGATGACTCTTATGGTGAGGAAGGTCAGAAAGATTAGAGGTCCTCATTCAATATTAACTTGCTTCCTTGCGAGATCGGAGGTCTTCTCCCACGGAGCACTCGGGTTTAATATTGTGCCGAAATAATCGCCTTAGTCACTGTATTTCCGCTTTAAGGTCTCCTTCTGGTTCACTATTGTCCCGATTGTAGGGGTGTCATTGAAAATCTATTATTGGTATCGATATATTGATAAAAAAACTTTCCGATGCATCAATACATTGGAATATTGCTGTACTGCTCCATAAATAGAACAGACTAAGATATATTACAGTAGTTTGTATAATGCATTGAATACAGTGCGTCGTCGACTTACGACCTATGCGAGTTTCATCTTATCGACTTTACGACCGCAAAAGTGGTGAAGCATGATTCATGGCCATGCAGCGCGAGTGTTACGTACTACGGTTGTTTGTACTGCCGGCAGCACCAGCATCTTAAAAGGCCAAGCAGGAGATGATGCAGATTCACTTTCTAACTGCGTAGAGCAAATTTATCTACTTTCAATGCCACGTCACTGTGGCGCGAAGCTGAGAGACAATCCTTTCTGTGTGGGTGGGTCCGATACCTTGAAGCTCGATTTTTATTGGACTCACACGCCGCAGTGTTTATGTGACAGGAAGCACGTCCCAAGTTTTGGCAATCAGCTGGTCTGCGGGTTGAAGTTTTTCCATGTCCGTCCGTTTGTGTTTGCTTGTCAGCTGTGCTTGGCTTCATGGAATTGAGCTGATCAAAACAAGGGAAATTTATCTCTTTGCTCAAACAACACGCGCAGTCTGTGGCTGTTGTTATAATCCAATAAAATTGGAGTTTGAAGTTATCAGACCCACCCACACAGTGGAGTACAGAAAGGATTGGCTCTCTGCTGCGTGTCACAGTGACGTGGAATCGAAAATAGATGTATAGATTCAGAAGATGCACATATCTGCATTATCCGGTGATAAGTGTCTCCTCTTGTATAAAATGTTCCGTGCTGTTGAGAACACGCGCTCTGACGGCACACTAGAAGCAGGGACATACCATTTACCATACAGAGAGGCAGGACGTACCATTTACTATACAGAGAGGCAGGACGTACCATTTACTCGGGGTGTCATTGAAATGGCATTTACTACAGATGCTGTCATGAACACAGGAAGCTATAATGTTAGAAGTATCGATACCCCTTTTATAGGTATCGATTATCAATCGACATGAT
>CM045728.1:103274314-103354314 GCA_024760905.1 Plotosus lineatus
GTTTGTTGTTGTTTTGGGGTTTTTTTTTATCAAAGTGATTCAAATACCTGTCCACTCGACAAGTTGCATTATTTTTATTATTATGAACATCATTGTCCATCATCATGTTGCATCAAGCTGTAATCCTTTTATATTTTTCCTGTTATATAACGTAATCGGACGACCCATTATCCTTAATTTTTTTCACCATATTTATTTCCTGTCTTGATTTTCATCCACTGGTTTAAAGGTTGTATTTTATTTTAAATTTGTATTCATTAACCTGTGAAATAAAAGTGTCTTGATCATCCATCCTAGCAAATTGTAATTTTTTATTCTGGCAAATTAAAAAAAAAAAAAAAAAAAGTACAGCGGCATAGTGGTGAGCACATCCATCTCACAACATGAACATCCTGGGTTCAAGTACTGGGCTCAGTGAGGGTGTGTCTATGTGGAGTTTGCATGTCCTCCCTGTGTTAGTATGGGTTTGCTCTGGTTACTCTGGTTTCCTTCCACAGTCCAAAGACATGTGCGTTCGGCTAATCAGTAATTAGCCGTTCCGGATTGCCCCTAGGTGTGCATGTAATAAGTCTACAGTACAGATCCACATGTTTCTTTTTTCAACCTATATTAATTTTATTTTACATCAGCTTGCGCAGTCAGGCGGCATGGTGGTGCAATGGTTAGCATGTCTACCTCACTGCAAGAAGGTCCTGGGTTCGGGTTCACAGGCTCGGGGAGGATGTCTCTCTCTGGAGTTTGCACGTACTCACCAGGCTTGCATAGGTTTCTTCTGGGAACCTCGGTTTTCTCTCACAGTTCAAAAACACACGAGGTAAATTGGCTGTTCTAAATTAGTCTTAGATGTGAGAATCAATGGGTGTGTGTTGGCCTTGAGATGGTCTGGCAAGCTGTTCAGGGAACACCCTGGCTTTGCCCAGTGTCAACTGAGATAGGCTCTAGCCTCCCTACGACCACGAGTGAGATTACAGATTCTCTATTACAAGCTCTATTTTTCATGCATGCATAAATGCAAACTCCAAACAGAAACACCTCGAGCCAGGGATCTAAACCCAGGACCTTCTTGCTGTGAGGCAAACATATCCTCCGCGCCACCATGACACTCTGCAATTGCTTAAATTTTATTTTAAATAAAAGCAATTAGATTTACATTTTTCTAAAATTAAAGCTTAATTGGACATTAAACTGTTTTCAAATCCCATTCCCAGAAAGTTATTTATTTATTTAAATCATTTGGGTTAATAAAATAAAAGTAATCACACATTTAATAGACGAGTTTTTCACTGGATTGTTTTTGTGATGTAAAAAAAAACATAAGGATCGTATTTTTTTTTACTTAAAAAAAAAACACCCAGTGGAAAAGATACACATTTTTTTTTTTAATTTTTAATTAAATTAACTCAGATTACATTTTAAATAAGAGTGGATTGCATCTACATGGACAAACTATTTTTCGCCTTTCTTTTCTAATGAATATTGTTAGATCACCCATCCATCTAACAGGAAATATTAATTTCTTTCTTTCTTTCTTTCGGCTTTTGCCCTTTTCTCGGGAGTCGCCACAGCGAATCAACTGATTTGCACATTTGATTTGGCATAGGTTTTTACGTCGGATGCCCTTCCTGTCACCACCCTGTTAGCAAGGGACAGAAACACACTGACGGCTTTGCAGCTACTCTTTATGAAAATCAGCAATGGTTCTTTTACATGCCTCTCACCATAGACAGTGAGAGACATGGCCCGCCTTTATTAACCCAGTTAGCCGCACTGGGGGGTCAGTGACGATCTTGTGGGGACTCGAACCCCCAACCTTAGGATCAGCAATCCTGCGCCCTATCCACTAGACCATCACTGCCCCATATCTAACAAGAAATATGAATATTTCCCTTTTTAAATTTTGTACTGGTGGGTATGGAGCTACTGATTCAGTGTAAATTACTCGTTAAGAAAGAAACTGAAATTTGATTTAAAACAGGTCACAATATAATCAGATGGATTAGATTCCATCAGAAATTACCGAACACATGTTGTATGTTACATCATAATTTGTACTTGGCAAACATTTCCATGATTAAGCATGAATCATTCTCCTTAATAAAACTGAAGATTAGCCAAAGTCTCTAAAGAAGATCTGATTAAATAAAGAACCTTTTTTGGGTTGGTTTTATATGCGTCCATGCAGGTTCCCAACACACAGCTCCTATAAAAGAGCATCTTCATTCCAGAGACAAGTAGAAACCTCAACCTGGGCTCACATCCTGAAAAAAGGCCCCAGGCATGTGACGTTTACTTTCCAAGATCCGCTTTTCATGGTTTCCAGATGATACTTCTGGGCTGCAGGTTAGGTCTCAGGTTGGCATGAAACTTTTTAACCGTTAATGAGCTGTAATCTCTTGTGGGATGTTATAGAGATGAAAAGAATGTGTTATTTAATCCAGTTAAAAATACTTAGGCCATGAGAGATGTTAGATCAGCTGTGATGGGGAATTCCTGAGGGATGCATTCCAAGGAAAAGACTCTGGATTAAGTGCTTTATGATGAAGGAAGTGTTATAGATTAGTTAATAAAGGTCTGAGGGTTAGCTAGATGCAGCAGCTCTGAAAAGCAATGGATCCGCTGAGGGAGGTCGAACACTTTCATTTATTAAAGGGAAATTAAACGCAAATTTATTCAAAGCTTACAGTCGTTGTTTTTTGTTTTGTTTTGTTTTTTTAAACTGGCCTTTGATAACCCAGTCAACTGCACTGGGGGGATGGTGACAACCTTGTGGAGAGTGGGACTCGAACCCCCAACCTTAGGATCAGCGATCCAGTGCCCTATACCACCAGGCCACCACTGCCCTATATTAAAAGCTTACAGTATTTTGTGAAAATTCACACATTAGTCACATGTATGCCACAGTAAATATGGAATTAATTTGCATATGAAAAAACGTATATACAGTACTATTTGTTCCTATAAATAACTTGATATGTTTTTGATATACAGTATCAGTCAAAATTTTAGACACACCTCCTAATTCAGTTACAATGAGTGGCCACGTCCAAACTGTTGACTGGCACTGTGTTATAGCAGCTGTTATAAACAATTGGTCCCTTACCAGACTAATTTTTTCCTTCACCTGAAGTTATGCTGAAATCCACTAACAACTTTAGACCCGTGCAAAATTTTGGTGTGAAAGTAGAGAATTAATAATAATTAAGCAAGCATAATGGCAGTATTTTTGGCTGAGTCGCATTATTTTCTGTCGATATTGCTTATGTGTGACTCAACTCATAGTGCAATATCTATAAACATGTTCAAATGCTATTCTCATTAATTTGCACAAGAGTCTGTCTTCCTTTCGGCTTTTTCCCTTTTACTCAGGAGTCGCCACAGCGAATCATCTGATTCGCACGTTTGATTTGGCAGAGGTTTTTACGTCGGATGCCCTTCCTGTCACAACCCTTTTAGCAAGGGACAGAAACACGCTGACAACTTTGCAGCTACTCTTTACAAAAGTCAGCAATGGTTCTTTTACATGCCCCTCACCATAGACAGTTAGAGACATGGCCCGCCTTTGATAACCCAGTTAGCCGCACTGGGGGGGACTCGAACCCCCAACCTTTGGATCAGCGATCTAACGCCCTATACCACTAGACCACCACTGCCCCATTAATTTGCACAAGAGTAGCCTTTTCAAACTGGCTAATGCAAATTATTACACAGATTTCAGCAGATTGCAACTTTGAAAATGTAAGTAAAAACCACATGATAATGAAAATATACATATGTTCAGGTGTAACAGGAGATTTTAAAAGTCTTGGCTTATAATAACAAAAGTAAATAAGTATGTAAATAAATACATGGATGGCATTCCTGCATCACAACGTCTAGGTCCTTGTCTCTATTCTGACCTGTGGTACCAGACTGTGTTGCAAGTCTTGCATGTTCTCTCATATTAATCCCAATGTCCATAAACATCCCCATCGACTTGGCTAATACAAGATATTGCCTCAGAGTATAAATGCGTCTGTCCAAATTGGATTCCCATCTCACTAGTACCTCACATCCCGTTTTGCGGGTATAGGTTCCTGTTCCAACAGGACATACAGAGTAGTCTTTTGTAGAGTTTGGAGGAAACCAGACAACCAGGAGGAAATATATGTAGACACAAAAAGAATGTGTCAAAGCCAGGTAGATAATTACCAGAACCTGTTGAGGAACTTTGAGGCGATCACTATGTCCATTGCACCATCACATTACATATGTAACTGAATATCAACTTATTTATTTACAATGGTACCTCACCTTACGAAATTAATCCGTTCCAGAAGTGGTTTCATAACCTGGATTTTTCATAAGTTGAACCGCATTTTACATGTAAAACGTGTGATTCGTTCCAAGGCCCCCAATATTACTCCCTAAACCCTTTAAAAATTATAAAAGCATACCTTTTAAGGCCTCCTTCTGCTTCAATATCGTACCGATGGTAAACGAGTTTGGCCATATTCCTTTGCGATATCATTCAACACATGCCACGAGCCAGCTTCTTCTTTTCACTCGCACCGGGAATCATATGCGCATATGTGTGTGTGTCTGTGTGTGTGTGTGTGTGTGCGTGCATGTGTTGACCATGTCTTCTTAGCAGAGTTAGAATCTTACAAATGTTTATGCAAGGTTAAAAGCCTGAGCCAAAAAATAAAGTTGCAATGAGCACACTTGGAAAAACTCACGAAACAACAGTAACTCTGTCCTTTCCACGAAAAGCTTCATTGGTATTATGGACATACAGCTCCATAATAGCCAATGGGAGAGAGCTGCGTCATCCCTCCTTGCCAATGGGAGGCCAGCGGGGCGGGATGTTGGGAGATAGCCAATGGGAGGCCAGCGGGGTGGGATGTTGGGAGATAGCCAATGAGATGCCAGCAGGGTGGGATGTTGGGAGATAGCCAATGGGAGAACAACTCGTGCATTGTTTGAATTTTTGAGATGGCGCTTTCGTAACGTAAATTTGTTTCGTATCCAGAGACAGAAATTTTAGGTAAATGCATTTCGTAACCTGGATTTTTCGTTTGTTGGGACTGTCGTAAGGTGAAGTACCACTGTATTTCCTTATCTTCCCCCAGTGTAGCTAACTGGGCTATCAAAGGCCGGCCTTGTCTCTCACTGTCTATGGTGAGAGGTTCATGTAAAAGAACCATTGCTGATTTTCGTAAAGAGTAGGCTGCAAAGCCATCAGCGTTTTTGTGTCCCTTGCTAAAGGGTTGTGTCAGGAAGGGCATTCGATGTAAAAACCTATGCTAAATCAAGCGTGCGACTCATTCGCTGTGGCGACCCCTGATAAAGGGAAAAATCCGAAAGGAAATCTCTATTTACTTCATTACCTTCTCTTAAATAAACACATCCTTTACAATATCATCAGCTCATTTTCTGTAACCGCTTCATCCTAACTAGGGTCACAGGGAGGCTGGCGCCCATGCCAGCCGACTCCAAGTGAGGGCAGAGTACACCCTGGACACCTCATCAGGCCATCGCAGGTCAGAAACACGCTGACATCTTGGCAGCTACTCTTGTCGAAAGTCAGCAATGGTTCTTTTACAGCCTCACACCATACCCAGTGAGAGACACGGCCGGCCTTTAATAACCCAGTTAGCTGCACTGGGTGGGACAGTGACAACCTGTGGTGAGTGGGGCTTCAACCCCCAACCTTAGAATCAGTGATCCAGCTCCTACATCACTAGGCTACCCCGGCCCTGCTCTTTGACAATATATAAGTTGGAAATCATTTTATACAGAAGTGAGTGTATGAATTAATAAAAATAAAATAAAATTACACTGGGCGGTGACATAGTGGTTTCCACAGCAAGAAGGTCCTGGAGTTCAGGGAAAATTTTGTATGTGTTCCACATGCTTGTGTGGGTTTCTTCTGAGTACCCTGGTTTCTTCCCAAAGTCCAAATACTGGTACATGTAAAATACGCTAATTGGCTGTTTCAAATAAATCTTAAGTGTGAGTGTAAATTGTGTGCGTTGCCCTGTGATAGACTGACGAGGTGTTCAGGGTGTACCCTGAACCCTGAGATAGGCTCCAGCCAGAACTACTGTACTAGTCCTTCTAAAAAAATTAGCATATTGTGATAAAGTTCATTATTTTCTGTAATGTACTGATAAAAATCAAACTTTCATATATTTTAGATTCATTGCACACCAACTGAAATATTTCAGGTCTTTTATTGTTTTAATACTGATGATTTTGACATACAGCTCATGAAAACACAAAATTCATATCTCAAAAAATTTGCATATTTCAGCCGACCAATAAAAAAAGTGTGTTTAATACAAAAAAGTCAACCTTCAAATAATTATGTTCAGTTCTGCATTCAATACTCGGTCGGAAATCCTTTTGCAGAAATGACTGCTTCAATGTGGCGTGACATGGAGGCAATCAGCCTGTGGCACTGCTGAGGTGTTTATGGAGGCCCAGGATGCTTCGATAGCGGCCTTAAGCTCATCCACAGTGTTGGGTCTGGTGTCTCTCAACTTTCTCTTCACAATATCCCACAGATTCTCTATGGGGTTCAGGTCAGGAGAGTTGGCAGGCCAATTGAGCACAGTAATACCATGGTCAGTAAACCATTTAGCAGTGGTTTTGGCACTGTGAGCAGGTGCCAGGTCGTGCTGAAAAATTAAATCTTCATCTCCATAAAGCTTTTCAGCAGATAGAAGCATGACGTGCTCCAAAATCTCCTGATAGCTAGCTGCATTGACCCTGCCCTTGATAAAACACAGTGGACCAGCACCAGCAGCTGACATGGCACCCCAGACCATCACTGACTGTGGGGACTTGACACTGGACTTCAGGCATTTTGACATTTCTTTCTCCCCAGTCTTCCTCCAGACTCTGGCACCTTGATTTCCGAATGACATGCAAAATTTGCTTTCATCTGAAAAAAGTATTTTGGACCACTGAGCAACAGTCCAGTGCTGCTTCTCTGTAGCCCAGGTCAGGCGCTTCTGCCGCTGTTTCTGGTTCAAAAGTGGCTTGACCTGGGGAATGCGGCACCTGTAGCCCATTTCCTGCACACGCCTGGGCACGGTGGCTCTGGATGTTTCTACTCCAGACTCGGTCCACTGCTTCCACAGGTCCCCCAAGTTCTGGAATCGGCCCTTCTTTCACTTTTTTCTTCCCACAGACGTCCCACTGAGGTGGCTTGATACAGCACTCTGGGAACAGCCTATTCACTCAGAGATTTCTTTCTGTCTTCCCCTCTTGCTTGAGGGTGTCAATGATGGCCTTCTGGACGGCAGTCAGGTCGGCAGTCTTCCCCATGATTGCGGTTTTGAGTAATGGACCAGGCTGGGAGTTTTTAAAAGCCTCAGGAATCTTTTGCAGGTGTTTAGAGTTAATTGGTTGATTCAGATGATTAGGTTAATAGCTCGTTTAGACTACCTGAACATCATATGCTAAATTTTTGAGATATGAATTTTGGGTTTTCATGATCTGTATGCCAAAATCATCAGCATTAAAACAATAAAAGACCTGAAATATTTCAGTTGGTGTGCAATGAATCTAAAATATATGAAAGTTTAATTTTTATCAGTACATTACAGAAAATAATGTACTTTATCACAATATGCTAATTTTATTTAGAAGGACTAGTAAACCGCTGCAATACAGTGTGTGTGTGTGTGTGTGTGTGTGTGTGTGTGTGTATATTAATAGTAAGTGTAAGTCTTTCGCTCCCCATTTCGGCTCGTGAGTGATTACTAACCATTGAGTTAAAAAAAAAAAAAAAAAGCTGAAGACAGCGGAAACAGCTCGTGTGGCTGTCTGTGGCTTTTAAAAACACGAGCACGTTAGAGAAACCTTATTAAATAACAGCATCTATAGTGTAAAATCCCTTTTCCATGGAATAACAGCCCACCGGAGCTCTTTACACACCTCTGAGGTTGATTTCTCGGAAACTGCACTGCTTCGAAGAACCCAAGTCTTCCTCCGAAGAGGACTCGTCACACCAGGACGCGTTTTGATTGGACGCGTGGGCGTATGGGGGCGTGGTAATTTTTTTTTATTTAAGTCAACCTGGAGGAGTTTCTTAGAATTAAATCACTTTAGTAGTCGATCTTTGGGATAATATAGTCTGCTAAAGTCAGGGTGGAAGTTTTTTCTTTCATTTTTCTTTTTGTTTCTTTTCTTCAGCAGCTCACAAAGGTGAATAACTGAGTCCAAAGGACGTCAGTGCACACCTTTATATATATATATATATATATATATATATATATATGTGTGTGTGTATATATATATATATATATATATATATATATATATATATATGTGTGTGTGTATATATATATATATATATGTATATATGTATATATAAATATATTATGGATTCCAAGCTACTAATGATGAGTAATGGATCTGTGTTGTATTGTACTGTATATTCATAGGTATAATAGAAGATGAATCCTGGAGGCCGACGTCTGAAGCAGTGGCTCATAGAGCAAATTAACAGTAATATTTATTCAGGGTTGTTGTGGGAGGATGAAGCTCACACTATGTTTCGCATCCCATGGAAACATGCTGGGAAACAGGACTATAACCAAGAGGTCGATGCTTCCATCTTTAAAGTAAGCACAACAGATTATTATTATTATTATTATTATTATTATTATTATTATTATTATTATGTCCTTCATCTTCCTGCTGTGGGTCATGTGGAAATTATACTGCACACACAGTTTTATGAAATGCAGTGGTGCATGCAAAAGAACTCGCACTCCTTTTTTCATGAACTATATTCACTTGTAACCTCTTTTAAATATATATTTAGTAAAACTTTAAGAAGATATTATGCAGTAACTATAATTAAGATATATATTTGAGTGTAACATTTTTAATCCTCCATTGTTGGTGGCCTAGTGATAAACGTGCTGGATTGCTGATCCTAAGGTTTGGGGTTCCTGTCCCACTCTCCACAAGGTTGTCACTGTCCCCCCCAGTGCAGCTAACCGGGTTATCAAAGGCCGGCCATGTCTCTCACTGTCTATGGTGTGAGGTCCGTGTAAAAGAACCATTGCTGACTTTAGTAAAGTGTAGCTGTATAGCCGTCAGCCTGTTTCTGCCCCTTGCTAAAGGGTTTGTCAGGAAGGGCATCCGACGTAAAAACCTACGCGAATTATTAATATGACTTCCATGAAGATGAAGGCAGAGGATTCGCTGTGGCGACCCGTGGAAGGGAACAGTCGAAAGGAAAAGAAGAAGATTGTTGGTTTCCGAAAAGAAAACTTTTCAGTGGATATGAAAGATGTTGGAAATGGTGACGAGAAAAAAAAATGCTTTTGAGATATAATATTATTATATCGTTAAAAAAGAGAACTGTGGACTTATAGTGAAAATAGGTAATGACTCATTTAGAGAAAGGACCGAAAATTTTGTGTATGCGCTAGTAGTAAGAATTGAGGAAAAAACCGCTCTGAGTCTGTGGTGTCTTTCAGGCTTGGGCGGTGTTGTTGTTGTTGTTTAAATGAATTATTTGAATTGTATTATTTTCCCAAAGATGAACGATTATAAATTATTGTTTTACACAAGTCATTAAATAAGTTAGTTAAATTATCAGACATTATAGTAATGTTTACAGAGATTAATTATAGTAATTTAAGTATATTGTTCTCTTTATTTACTGTTGAAATGAGTGAATGTGTGATTTAAAGAAGGGTGTCACCCTTTAATGAAACATACAACATATATTACTGCTTAATTTACTCAATAATTATGAATATAAGTTTCTGAATATAAAAATAATTCAGTAATACAAAGAAAAGTTAGTTTAAGTAGTTGAGGTTTACATGGAGTCTGTGGTGTCTTGCAGGCTTGGGCAGTGTTTAAAGGTAAGTTTAAGGAAGGAGATAAAGCTGAACCCGCAACATGGAAGACCAGATTGCGATGTGCACTCAATAAAAGTCCAGACTTTGAGGAGGTGACAGATCGCTCACAATTGGATATCTCTGAGCCGTACAAGGTGTACAGGATCATCCCTGAGGAAGAGCAAAAAAGTGGGTGTTCATAGTGCAAGTAGTTCTTGCGTTTCTCTTTAATTCGAACTTAAAGAACTGAAAAGCATTTCTGTCTATCAGTAGGTAAAAGCATCAGCACGACCTTGAATATGAGCTGCCCTACTGATGTGGACATGGACTGCAGCTCCATCGACCAGCTCATCAAAGAGGTGAGGGTGCATCTCAGAATCTACAGCGCTGTTCAGTTCTGACTTCTGATTGGCCAGATTTGTTATCTATAAAGTCGTTCCAGCTCAAATCCAAAACCGGTTTATTAATAAAAGGTATATTATGATACCATCATTTAAGGTTCTTATTAGGAATTTTGGAAGGAGACTCCAGTTCAAGTGCTTGGTAGAAGGATTTCAGGAGCTCATGCTTTATTCATTGTTTTTGCAAACATCTGCAACCTAGAATATAACTGTAAATGTTAAAAAAAAAAAAAGTACTGTACTTTTCAATTGATAAAAATAGCAATTCTCAGCAAATGGCTGTCCTATAACAAGAAATAAAAATCAGAATCAGAATGGGATGTTGTTGGAAAATAATCAGCTTTATTTATTGTTCTATTTCTTCTAAATGAGTATTTTATTCCTTTCTGAAAGCACTGGTGAATTGGTTTCAAACCTAAAAACAAACTGAAATGAATTGCAAACTGTTTTTCCCCCTTCGTGCAGGCGTCTAATGATGAGTACACAGGCATTATCAAGAGAAGCCATTCTCCTGTGGATGAGAATAGTAATGTTCCATCACCTCAGGAACTCTGGCCACAGGGTTCTCATAATCGTAAGGCTCACACACACACACACACACACACACACACACACACACACACACACACTTACTTTGTGTGAGGAGAAAATGAAACAGGAACATGTATCATTACTCAGTTTAAATCACTGTGAAAAATGTATTGTATGTTCTGGATGATGATGATGTTTTCTTCACTCCCGGATTGTTAACTTTGCTGCCTCATGCTGTAGTTTTTACTGACTCTGAGAAATGGACATGTTTTTGCTCAGCAGCACATGAGGGCATAAGAAGCAGAAGAAATTGTTTTTGTTAAAGTTTTGCATGCTGAGAACGACCGATTTCCTAATTTCCTTTATAAAGTTGCTGACTTTGCATTGACGGTCCCATGAGTATTAAAAATCATAGAGCTGAGCAATATTTAGATGCACGAGTCAGGATTCACAGTATTGTTATGACTTTTGCCAATGCTTTAAAAAAAAAAAAAAACTACTACTAACGTGTCTGTTCTGTCTTTTACATGTACTCAGTTCTTCCTATTCATCTGGACACGTCACCAGTAAACTCGTTTAACAGTGGTACGTATTGTCTGCTCTCATCAGTCCCATTAATATGCAAACAAGAACAGTAACAACAACTCAGTACATTGCTTAGAATTATATTTATTATTCTAATTCAGATCTGTGTAAATGTCAAACGCAGACTCTCACGCACACAGATTCTTGTGTAGTATTTGGTGTGGTATTTGATAGTAGCCCCTTTAAAGCAGAAACAAAATATAAGACTGCATTTTATAAAGAACCATAGCAAGGACAGGATGCTGGCGTAGTGAATGGTTAGCATATCCACCTCAGCAAGAATGTCATGAGCTCGAGACTCATTCTTAACAAAGGAGTCTCTGTGTGGATTTCTCTGAGCACTCCAGTTTCCTCCCACACTGTAAATACCTTCTCATTACGCTAATTGTCTCTTCCATATCGGTGTTAATATGAGTGAGAATATGGGTGTAGGCTCCAGCCTCACCATGACTCTAGTAGGATTAAGCATCGGGAATGAATGAATAAATTAATTCATTGATACTATATGTGAATGATGTAATCTGGTTGGTTAGCCATCTCTAAATAAAAGACATTATTCACCTCCCTAACTCAGGATAATGTATGAATCAAAACAGTCGACAAAAACTCAGGGTTTGTGATGGCTACATATTCTGAAATCAGTATACTGAAACGGTACAAACACTTTACACTGACTTGTCAATCAGCTTAATCCTACTATTAGACTGACAAAAAGACTGGAGTCTATCTCAGCCATTACTGAACGTGAAGGTGGGGTACACGCTCACGAGATCATCGCAGGGCAGCACACACACACACACACACACACACACACACACACACACACACACATACACACACGAAATCGTTCATATGTAGAAGCAAATTGAAACTGGCAGGTAGCCGAATGTGCAAGTACTGTACAGGGAAGTGAACTTCACACAGAAACACCCCCATCAAGCCCGAGACTTAAACCCAGGACCTTATGCGCTGTGAGGTGGATGTGCTAACCACTACACCACTGTTGTCTGCTCTTAGAATCTACATTTTTTGGTTTCCCCGACTCTGTTGATATACCAGAACAACAAAACCTTCAGTAGTCAAGTTTGGTACGAAAGTGAAGATCATTTTTGATCATTTGTAACGTTAGTTCTACCTTTTTTTCATCCGATTTTCATCCTAAAATTACTTGTGAGGTAAGATTTGAGGAATATGTTGAAAGAACATCTCCCATATGATTCTATCAGCAAAGCTCTTTGTTTGGCTCCCTGGTTTGTTTCTAGGAGAAGGTTTAATAAAGGAATGTGTGTTTTCTTTTTAAAAAGCTTCCATGTTAGACTGTTAGAAATCTGGGACTGTTTAGCATCTGAAGAACCCAAGAACAACCTGAATCCAGTTTATATACACGGTGTAGGAACCTCAATTGGAAAAGTTCTCAGAACAAATTTTAATTTAGCATTTTCTTGTTACCAGACCAAATGCTTTCCTGCCTTGATAATATTATTGTTTTAATAAAACTTGCTACTTTAAAAATTATACTTAGTGATTCTTCAATGGCTTTTATTTTGTGAAATACAGTACAGCAATAAACAAACCATACTGCACTCAAGTTCCATGTGGAACTCTAGCTGTGTTTTCAAGTTTCAAGGAGAACCAATTTTTGCAAGCTAAAGACATAATGATACAAGGACCCCTAGAAAAACTTCATTCCATTTCAAAACTCCAGAAAATTCCTTCTGATGAATGCTTTTGGATATAGATTCATTCTTGTTTCTTAATATAATAATAATAAAAAATTTGCTCTTTCCCTGTGTGTGTGTGTGTCCAGCTTTCGCTCAGATGATGATCTCTTTCTATTATGGAGGAAAGCCAATGGGCCACACGGTGACCACCCACACTGATGGCTGTCGGATCTCACCTTGTCAGCCCCCCATCGCCAATGCACTGATGTATGGTTCGGACAGCCTTCAGACCATACGCTTCCCGCCCGTGGAGCTGATTGAGAACGAGCGCCAGCGCTACGTCACGCGTAAACTCTTTGGCCACCTGGAGCGTGGTGTTCTTCTTCGTGCCAACCGTGAGGGAATCTTCATCAAACGGCTCTGCCAGAGCCGAGTTTTCTGGAGCGGTCAGGACTCACAGTACAGTTCTGGCATCAGCAAACTGGAGAGAGATGCTGTTGTCAAAATCTTTGACAATAACAGGTTTTTGCAGGGTGAGCCAAGAGATCTCATACATGTATCCGCTCATATTAGGTGAATGTACTTTACAGTACGTGTGTTGACCGAGGCTGTGTGTCTCTCAGCACTGCAGCTGTATCAGGATAATCAATACCCAGCTCCAGACTTCACAGTCTCGCTCTGTTTCGGAGAAGAGTTCGCCGACTTCAGCACTGCGAAGAACAAGCTGATCATTGTGCAGGTAAAAGAACCTTTAACAAGCCTTTCAAACTCTTTTAGAACCCATTAGGGCCCGCGAAGCGATTTGAAAAGTAAGGGTGGTTGTGGTGGGCTGGGATGGGGGGGGATCTAACTGAAAATTTTGGGAGTCCATGCAGTCAGTGAACGACTAGAGCATATATCCCCTCAAGGAGACTATGCATGGCCAATTTCCAGATTTTAGATGTCAGGTGTATTCTATATGCACACGCCCATTGATTTACTGATTTCGAAGTTCCAATCCAATCATACTTCTGCTAATCTGAGCCAAAAAAAAGAAGGAATACCGGTACCGGTACATTCACTAGAAGGCAGCCACTATACTGTATTGCTATATGCTTGGTGTATGAATATTTAAGGTATATGATACACATGTAGATTATATTATGCTTGTACAAACTACACATTTGAAACATTTTTTAGATGTCAGTAGACATACTTAAAAAATTTCTTTGGGTTGAGAAAAAGTGTGTGGGGGGTCTTCAGCCCCCCAGCCCCCCTGGTTTCGCGGCCCGTGTTCATAAGTGGAGTTTGGTATGAGTATACGGTTCCACTGTCATTATGATTCGTTATCGTATCATATTATCTGATAATAATAGTTAAATTATAAGGAATATCACTACAGTAATCCCTCGCTACATTGTGCTTCAGTTTCTGTGGCTTCAGTGCATCACGGGTTTTTCAAAAATATTCATCGAAATAAAAAGAAATTAAGGAAAAATAGGGGAAAGTTAAAGAAAATGCCTCAAAACAAGGCCAATTATGCAACCCCCCTCAAAAAAAAAACCCCAAACCAACAAAACAAAACAAAAAAAAACCCAACCCAAAAGCCCACAACAAAACTACTTACATTTTTATGTGAGGTGCGGTTCTGAGTGGATGCACGCGTGTGTCTGTATGTGTGTGTGTGTATTTATATTTTATTTACATCTTATGCATTATTTTTGAATGTTTAATTGTTATTATAAGCATTTATGGTGTTGAATATGTATTTATTGATATTATATACACATATACATGTACGTATATGTCAGTCAGGGGGTGGGGGTGGGTTGATCCTACTTTGCGGAAATTGGCGGTTGCAGGGGGGGGGTCTCGGTCCCTATTAACCGAGGAAAGTGAGGGATCCCTGTATACATCACACTGTGCTCTGTTTTTTTTAATAGCTCTGACAGTAGCACAGAAAAAAATGCCACTGTATATGTCAAAGTGCTAGTGCTTTAAAAATGTTATTGTTTTCATAGTAATAAGTCAATTTAGACAGTGCAAAGCTTATCCAAGCCAAAAAAAAGGAATGACACAGCACCCCCTGCTATTCCTGCTAAAATATCATACTTCCAAAAAACCCCCTCCACATTGTTTCACCATAATGATGAAAAATCCTTTAAAAAATTCTGGATCCAGAATATTTATCTGGATCATCTACGAAATTTGATGGGAGTCTTCCTTGCCCAAATCCTCACTTCTTCTTCTTGTCCTTTCGGCTTTTCCCTTCAGGGGTCGCCACAGCGAATCATCTGCCTCCATCTCACCCTATCCTCTGCATCTTTTTCTCTTACACCAACTGCCTTCATGTCCTCCTTCACCACGTCCATGAATCGTCTCTTTGGTTTTCCTCTAGTTCTTCTGCCTGGTAGTTCCAATCTCAGCATTCTACTACCAATATACTCACTATCCCTCCTCTGTACATGTCCAAACCATCTCAATCTAGTGCCCAAATCCTCACCTATATTAAAAATCTCATGATATTAAATCATAACCTCTTTGGCAGAGGTCTAATGCCTAATCTAAACCTAATAATAAAAATATGTTAATGTAGAGCAACAGATGTTTATTGATGCTTTCTACAAGGAGTTTCCTGTGGAAGCTCTCTGTACCAGTCAAAGGAGGAAGTCTATCTTGAATTTTTTTTTGCCATCTTTAATTTTTTGTTGATGTATTATTATTCATTTCATTAAAAAAAAGACAGGTTTATGCATTGGTTAGCACGTCTACCTCCCAGCAAGAAGATCCTGGGTTTAAGTGTGAAGCGGAGCAAAATATAGGGTAGTTTGTTTGTTTTTATCTTTATTTTACTAGTTTTTTTTAGGAGATTTTAAATTAAACATTAAACCCCAGAGAAATAGCATTTGTTATTTTCACTTATGATATCACTAACACTATGCTGATTCTTAGTGCTGTTATGTCAAAGATCACCACTTATGGAATTCTTCTTGACCAATCAAATCAGTCACCTAGAACTAACCGCTGGATATTTAGTATTGTATGCTCCATGGAAATGGTGTGATCTGATTAGTTCGACATCTCAGGATAAGAAAAAATGTTGTTTCAGGTGAGGTGATAGATTGTGGATAATCGCATTAATATACATTACACGGGAACATAAACAAATGAAACAGATATTTGTGCATATTTATCCATAACACAGGCATGCCGGGTATGCGCGGTAGAACAGACAATCAGTGCTGGGTTGCTAACAATATCTCTTTAAACTCACTTAGAGTTTTAGTATATAGTACTGTACATGGAAATGCAAGAAAGACAAACTAAAATGAGACTTTTATACTTTATTTTAAACCCTGATAATAACGACACTAAAAGTTCCAAATGATTGTGAGAGACTTTGAGTGCCTGTCATTTTGATTCAAGCATTATCCACTCAGAATAATACTCTCCAATACTGTTCATAGTAGACCAATCAGATTACACCATTATTGGGAAAGTGTATATCAATGGATATTACATATCTCTCAAACTCATAATGTTTGGCTACAAATAATGGGTACCCACACATTTTTGAATCAATGTGCATATGTTTGGGGTGTGGGATGAAACTGACGTACCCAGATAAAACCCACACAAGCACAGGAAGAGCATCCGAACTCTCAACAGAAACACCCTTTCCAATCCTGAGAGTCAAACCCAGGACATTCTTGCTGTGAGGCAGACGTGCTAAGAGCTGGTATATTTTAAAACAGTGAGTCACCTCAGATGAGGTGGCTATTACCGAATTGTCCCTTAAACACAACATCACCTTCGAAGAATTATTGTTAAATATAACAAAGATATTTAAAACTAGTTTTCATTTCATTTTATTATTTTTTTTAAGTGTCAATTTATTAAAGGATTTCACCAAAACGATTAGGATCGTTTGTTTCTGTACTGATAGTGTAATTTCTAGAACAGCTTCTTGATTTAAAATCCTGGCTTCGAGTCCCCGAGAGTGTTTCTGTATGTTCTACTCATGCTTGCAAGGGCTTCCTCTTTTCTGATGTCTGGTGTTCTCCGATAGTCTAAAGCAGTGCTTCTCAATTATTTTCTGTCGAGCCCCCTCGGAAGAAAAAAACATTTTACGCCCCCTCACTGCCCCTTGAGCGACTATAAATAGTATTATTTATCTATAAAATTGTTATTAGTACACTGCTGCGTAACACTGTATCTTTAGTAACATTAAAAACAAAAAAGAAAAATATAGTTCAACGTAGAATAAAGAAAAACTTCATTAACATTGTTTTTAATCTGTCATAGAAAAGATTTAAAGTGCACCAATGTGCCTGAAGTAAAAAATACATCCTTATTTAAACTCATTCAACTTATTTATGTATTAATATCACCGTCTCTCTCCACCTTTCTCTTCGTTCCTGTTAGAAATTTTTCTGTGTTGTTTCTTGAGGGGTTGTTTATTGCACTTCATATTGTTTGCTTGTGTGAGAAACCGCTAAACCATAGCGCAACTTTGAGAGTGCCACTGCCAACTACTGGAGTGGAGGTGCAGTTACACTTAATTCTCATACATTATTCCAGAAAAGCATGTTCCCCAGGATCATACTCGCTCCTCTCGGCATCACCCCCCCGGCATCGTACCTCGACCCCCACTATTTGAGAAACACTGCTCTAAAGACATGCACATTAGGCAAATTGGCTGTTTCATATTGCTCCTGTGTGAGAGTGTGAATATGAGAGCCTGTCGAGCTGTTCGAGGTATACCTGGGTTTCGGTCTTGGTTTATTACTCATTCATAATATTAATTAAAATCCTATAAAATTATGTATCACTTATTAATTATACGCTGTTTGGTTTATTAAACATTTATAAAAGACTAAAAGTATTAACAGTGACTCCGAATGAACAAAAAGATTTTACAGTCCATGTGATCATTTACACTTCCATTATTTTTACTACTTTCAACATTGAAGTTTTTACTACTTAAAACATCAAAGTCCTAAAATGTGTTATTTATGTGAACAGATCACATCAGTAAAATGTCAGCAGTTGATGGATGCAGTGGTGACTCAACGAGCTCAGTACAACAACAGCCTGGAGATGTCAGATGAGCTTCCCAGTGATCAGATGGCTCGTATTTACCAGGACATTTGCAACTATTCGGTTCCTCAGAGGCCCCCTTGCTACAGAGACAACCTGCCCATCATTGCCTGAAACATAAAAACCTGAATCCAGCTCCGATCAACAAACAGACTGATAATAATAATAATGAATGAAAATCAATAACAAAATCCATGTCTAAGCATTACTAGTGAGTGTGCTTTTATAAAGGCACACGTTTCTTCAGGAAATCTTATTAAAGTTCTCAGGGAAGGTCAAAAAGTGTTTTGAAAATTACATTTTGCTGTAAAATTTATATATTAGCTTTAGGAATATTTTTCTTTTTTTCTTTTCATATCTTCAAATGTGGACAATTATAATTATTAAATAGATAGGTTTTACTATCTTGAGCTTTTTTATTGAGCTTTTTTGCAAATAAAATTTTAAAAAGTATTTTATTTGTGGTGTATTAACCCCCCAGAAAAAAAACAGTTGCTAATAATATAAATAAATAAATAATTGTGTTATCACTTCTGCATCACAGCAAGAAGGTCGATTATGATTAAGCCACTGAGATAATAACAAATAGTTTAGTTGAAATTTTTATTTTATATAAATCTTGGAAGATTAAATCTTAGAAGATCTTAGAAGATATTTGAAATACTCATAACTTATACAGTGATGTTTTAGTTATTTGTGCAGAAGATCCGAAAAGTATTTGCAGGTGATGCCCATAAAGTATGCACTGTACTTTAAATAAAAAAAACTGAATATGATGGACAGATGAAATTGAGAAAGGAAGATAAAAATGGAAGTGGTGTGAATAAGCAGATAGAACAAGAATAGGAAAAGGAAGAGAGACTAAACGAAGAGAAACTGATGGAGAGAAGGAAGAGTCCTACAGGTTGCACCTGTACTGTGTGTAAGAGTTAAAAACAGTGCTTCTGATTTGTCCACTGTGCAGAGAGAATATGAAACTATACATATAAAATTAATTAAAAAGATAATAGTTGTAAAGATAAATAAAATATATAAATAAAAGAAAGATTAAAAAATGATTTTGATAACAATGATCTAAATAGGAGGAACAAGAGTATAACAACTATACTACTACTACTACTACTAATAATAATAATAAATAATTTTCACTTATTTACTGGACCGCTCAGTTGTACAGTATTGGGGTTGCCGGGAGGCTGAAGCCCATTTCAGCCAACACTGGGTGAAGGTGAGATGCCAGAACTTTGCAAGGTCAACAGATATACAACCGGTCACCTTCTTATCCAGACCAAGGGGCAGTTTGGAGCAGCCACTTGGCCGAATGTGCATACTACCGTATTAGACTTTAGAAGTAAACCAAACAAACCAAGAGGAAACCTACTCAAGCACGGGGAGAATATGCACACCGCACGAAAACGCCTGGACCCTCCTGAGGTGAGGCAGACCTGCTTATCACTACTATGCCACTGTGCCACTCATGGTTCATTCATTCATTTTCTGAACCGATTAATCCTAATTAGAGTCCTGGGAAGGATGGTGGCTATTTCAGCAGACTTTCAGTTAGGGCAGAGTATACCCTGGACAGCTGGCCAGGCCATTGCAGGTCAGAAACATGCTGACAGTGACACATGGTGTCACAACCCTGGAATCAGTAATGCAGCACCTTACCACCGGGTCACCACTGCCTCCGCCCATCTTTCTTTTTGAATAAAATTTTATTCATAAAGTGGTTTTACACTGGATAGAAAATATGCAAATTGTACAGTGTAGCGTTACAGAGTAAACCAATTCGGTTATGAATTGAAACTTTTTTAATATGTAGGCCTATAAATCCTACTCATCTCTAAAGGACGAGTTGATGGTGACCGTGGTGACTGTGGTGAAGAAAAACTCCCCGGGAGAACATGAGACCAGAACAGTGAGAGGAACCAAACATAAAAGGGAAACATTTTGGGATTGGTTCACTGTATGTGGGTTAATACAGACATTATTAACTAATGAGTAATGTTTCAATCTAAATAACAAACCTACAGTCTGTCATGATCACCATGATCAGGCATCATCATCATCATCATCATCATCATCATCATCATCATCATCATCGTCACACTTTGCAGTGGAAAAATAAACTAGAAAAATCTAATTTCAGTTATTTGTATTTATTAGTATTATATACTAAAACTTTGAATAAGTTTAAAAAGATGCTACACAACTCTAAGCTCACAGAGCTCACCTGACCTGTGTCTGTCATGGTTAAAATCTTCTTCTTCTTTTTTTCCTTTTGGCTTTTCCCTTCAGGGGTCACCACAGCGAATCATCTGCCTCCAGCTCACCCTATCCTCTGCATCTTCTTCTCTTACACCAACTGCCTTCATGTCCTCCTTCACCACGTCCATGAATCGTCTCTTTGGTCTTCCTCTAGTTCTTCTGCATGGTAGTTCCAATCTCAGCATCCTACTACCAATATACTCACTATCCCTCCTCTCTGTACATGTCCAAAGCATTTCAATCTAGCGTCTCTGACTTTGTCTCCAAAACGTCTTACATGTGCTGTCCCTCTGATGTGCTCATTCCTGATCCTATCCATCCTCGTTACTCCCAAAGAGAACCTCAACATTTTCATTCTGTCATGGTTAAAATATGGAAATAAATAAAAAAAACCTACAACAACTATTTCCCTCAGACTTGGTTTGATGTCACTGAATCGAACAATCTATTTGCTGTTAGCATGTTCCCCTGCATCCTTCCCAATATGCAAATCTTCATTCATTCATTTTTTCAACTACTTAATCTTAATTAGGGTCACGGGAATTCTGACACCCAACTCAGCTGACCCTGGGCAAGGGCAGGGTACACCTTGGACAGCTTGCCAGGCCATCGCAGACTGTACAATGGGCAGTGGTAGCTTAGTGGTTAATGCGATGGGTTACCAAGCCAAAGGCCATGGTTCAATCCTCAGTGTCACCACTGTTAGGCCCTTGAGCAAGGCCCTTAACCCTCAATTGCTCAGCTGTACAAAAATGATCATTACAACTCGCTCTGGATAACAGTGTCTGCCAAATGCAAATTTAGAAATCTTTCATTTATAAAAGTGAGTGAATCAACAAATAAACTACATTTGCTGTACCCAGGGTTGCATTGAAGTGCAGCAGCTTGTGCTTCTACCTCACATGAAGAAATCCCTGGGTTTGAGTCCCAGGCTCGGCAAGGACTTTTTATTTTTGTTCTTTTCTTGTAATTGCTTGGGTTTCCTCTGGATACTCCTCTGTTTTCCTCCCATAGTCCAGAGTCCCTAGGTGTGAGGTTGAGTGGTTCTGTGTGTTAGCCCTGCAAAAGACTTTCAAGCTGTTCAGGGTGTACTCCATCTTCACCCAGAGATAGGCTCCAGCCTTTCCACCACCTTATTATGATTAACCGGTTCGATGAATGCGTGAATGAATGTGTGTGTTGCTGGAATCTTTTTGGAATCTTGAGATGGATCGAAATCCTGTTCGGGGTCTATTCTTAACTGCTTAATACAAAGCAGTCCTAGGCAAAGCTTCACCTGGACCTCATTCATCAGAAAACAAACTGAAAGTGACTCGACCGGGAAAAAAAAAAAAAGCTGTTGGCTTCCCCAAGTCCAGATAAGAGTGAAAGAAGAAAGAGAAGGAGACTCCCTGGCTGATGTGTGATCCCTGATGATGACACATTGTAGATCCCCATTTCACTTTCTTTCTTCTCTGTTGACACATCACCCTGACCAAGCCAGTGAGCTATGAAAACTCACCATGATGGAAAATACCTGGCATCTATATTGCAATAAATATTGACTTAAACTAGCCTACAGACTCTAAAAGAGTTTTTTGGTCATGCTGGTGAACCTATACTTAATAATTATTAATCCCCCACCCACCAAACACACACACATACACACCCTCATTTCTCTGTTCCTCTTACATCTATCATGTAGCTCTGATGACCAGGATAAACGTTTATTGGATGATGTGGGTGGGTGAGGATGTCACAGCTCTGAGTTGAATTTCTCTAGAACATTAAATGAGCTAAAGGGGATTTACGTCCATTTACTAGCAATCGACATTGTCAAACTTGACAATCACTTCGCATCTATAATGTTTCACTTTAGGGTGGCACTGTGGCATAGTGGTTATCACATCTGCCTCACAGCAAGAAGGACTGGGGTTCGATTCCCAGTTAGAGTGTGTCTGTGTGGAGTCTGCATGTTCATCGTGTGGGTTTCCTCTGGGTACTCTGGTTCCTCCCACAATTCAAAAACATGTACAGTAGGGTCATTGGCTGTTCCAAATCACCTGTGAGTATAAATGGTTGTGTGAGTTTTGGCCCTGTCTTGGCCTGGAGAGCTGTTCAGGATGTACCCAGAGTTGGTTGAGATGGACACCAGCCTCCCTGAGACCCTCTTCTTCTTCTTCATTTTCTTTTCGCTGTTCCCTTCAGGGGTTGCCACAGCAAATGATCTGCCTCCATCTCACGCTATCCTCTGCATCTTCTACTTTTACTCCAACGACCTTCATGTCTGCCTTCACCACATCCATAAATCTTCTTTTTGGTCTTCCTCTGGGCCTTCTGCCTGGTAGTTCCAACCTCAGCATCCTACTACCAATATACTCACTATCCCTCCTCTGTACATGTCCAAACCATGTCAATCTAGCCTCTCTGACTTTGTCTCCAAAACATCTAACATGTGCTGTCCCTCTGATGTACTCGTTTCTGATCCTATCTATCCTCGTTACTCCCAAAGAGAACCTCAACATTTTCATCTCTGCTACCTCCAACTCTGACTCCTGTCTTTTCCCCAGGGCCACTGTCTCTAAACCATACAACATCGCTGGCCTCATCACCGTCTTGTACACTTTTCCCTTCATTCTTGCCAATACTCTCCTATCACACATCACACCGGACACTTTTCTCCATCCATTCCAACCTGCCTGCACGCGCTTCTTCACCTCTTTTCCACACTCTCTAGTGCTCTGGATTGTTGAGCCTAAGTACTTAAAATCCTCCACCTTCTTTATCTCGGCCCCCTGTAACCTCACCGTTCCTCTTGGGTCCTTGTCGTTCACACACATGTATTCTGTTTTACTGAGACTAACCTTCATTCCCCTCCTTTCCAGGGCATACCTCCACCTCTCTAAATTTTCCTCCACTTGTTCTCTGCTCTCACTACAGATCAGGATGTCATCTGCAAACATCATAGTCCATGGAGATTCTTGTCTAACCTCGTCTGTCAGCCTGTCCATCACCATAGCAAACAAGAAGGGGCTGAGAGCTGACCCTTGATGCAGTCCCACCTCCACCTTGAACTCTTCTGTCACACCGACAGCACACCTCACCACTGTTTTACATCTCTCATACATGTCCTGCACCACTCTAACATACTTCTCTGCCACCCCAGATTTCCTCATACAATACCACAGTTCTTCTCTCAGCACCCTGTCATATGCTTTCTCCAGATCCACAAAGGCACAATGCAGCTCCTTCTGACCTTCTCTGTACTTCTCTATTAACATCCTCAAAGCAAACACTGCATCTGTGGTGCTCTTTCTTGGCATGAAGCCAAACTGTTGTTCACAAATGCTGACCTCTGCCCTTAGTCTAGCTTCCACTATTCTTTCCCATAACTTCATTGTATGGCTCATCAACTTTATCCCTCTGTAGTTGCCACAACTCTGTACATCTCCCTTGTTCTTAAAAATGGGCACAAGCACACTTCTCCTCCATTCCTCCGGCATCTGCTCACTTTCTAAGACCTTGTTGAATATTCTTGTCAGAAAATCTACTGCTACCTCCCCTAGACACTTCCATACCTCAACTGGTATGTCATCAGGGCCAACTGCCTTTCCACTCTTCATCCTTTTCAATGCTCTCCTCACTTCTCCCTTACTCCTTTGCAATAAAAACCCCCGCGCACTTTAATCAACCACATCTACCCCACTGACTGTCAACCATATCAACCCATCTACTCTGCACTCAGATACATTACACTTTAATATAGGCCAATCTATAAAGTTGCTCCATTCTTTTCTTTTATTGTTTAGTAATTTATACTATTTATGTATCTATTTATTTATTTACTTATATATGTATGTGTGTATGTTCGTACTTGTATCTATTTTTGCACCCCCTACTGATAGTACCTCAAGAGCCTGTAACAGTGAATTTCTCCATTGTGAGATTAATAAAGCTGTATCTGTATCTGTATCTGTATCTAATCTTTGCTACTTCCTGGTCCTCAACTGTCACCCCTTCTACTCTTTTTTTTCTCTCTCATTTTCCTCATTCATCAGCTCTTCAAAGTACTCTTTCCATCTTCCCAGCACACTTCTGTCATCAGTCAATACATTTCCCTCTCTGTCCTTTATCACTCGAACTTGCTGCACGTCTTTCCCATCTATATTTCTCTGCTGTGCCAACCTGAATAAATCATTTTCTCCCTCCTTACTGTCCAACCTATCATACAAGTCATCATACGCTCTCTGTTTGGCCTTTGACACCGCTACGCTTAAGTATTTCAGAAAATGAATGTTCCACTTTACAAACTTATATTCTATATATATATATATATATATATATATATATATATATATATATATATATATATATATATATATATATATATATATATATATATATATAAGTTTCTCTATCCAGTCTCTTCAATCATCCATCCATTTTCTTCTACTCTATCAAGATTGGGTCGTGGAGGTGACAGGTCTAGGATAGAAACCTAGGTATCCTTTTCCCCAGCAAGTGTAGCTCCGCCTGTGGGAGCCTGAGGCATTCCCAAGCCAGACGGGATTTATCACTCCTCCAGGAAGTTCCCGGTCTACCCCAGATCCTCCTTCCAGACAGACATGCCCGGGACACCATTAAAGCGAGGTGACCAGGAAGTATTCTTATCCGATTCTCAAACCACCTCAACTGACTCTTTTTGATGCAGAGGAGCAGCAGCTTTACCCCAATCTCCTCATCGCTTCTGCTTTTTTCAAATATTTAAATCTTCAATTTCAAATATTTAAACAACCTATTTCATCCCATCTTATATATAAATAAAGGTAAACTAAGGTAACTCTGCTGGGATTTGACACAGAAGCCTATTGGCTCATCAGGCCAGACCTGATCCTAGTTTCCATAGCATGAAGTGACAAGCTCAACTTTTCTATGAAGGGACACCATTT
Organism: Plotosus lineatus; assembly: GCA_024760905.1. Taxonomy (NCBI): domain Eukaryota; kingdom Metazoa; phylum Chordata; class Actinopteri; order Siluriformes; family Plotosidae; genus Plotosus; species Plotosus lineatus. The sequence continues at coordinate 103,299,616 of CM045728.1, forward strand.
TATACTAAGTTACCTTCTTTGATATTTTTACTGTGACCAATTTATCCTGCTGAGTGTGCAGAGACATGTGCTTGAGACTTTGCCTAGGGGTGTAAACATGTTGGGGGGCTAACAAGATTTGAACTCACGACTTCTCAATTATGACCCTAGCCCATTGCTTTGTGTCAAAAATTGCTAGGATGAAGTAATAGAGATGAAATGTACTCTTAATTGCAAATAAGCATTGTTGTCTACAAGTGTGACACACTACATTCTCTCCCTACTGTAGGCTCAGCTTCTTAATACTCAATTAATCCATACACTGTATACAGTGTATTTATCTGTGATTTTTTTTGGACTTAGCAAGTGAAAATATCAAATTCTAAACATCATATGGCAAATTAATAATAAATAAAATGTCATATTTAAGCTTCATAAACCCAGGACAGGCTGAGAACAATTTAGTCAGAGTCCTGAAGAGATTTTACTTTCAGAGTTTGCTAATTTTATGGAATAGTGGGTTGGGGCACAAACAAGTGTCCGCCTTCACGTCGGTCCCAAGCCTGGATAAATGCAGAGGGTTGTGACAGGAAGGGCATCCGGCGTAAAACTTTTGACAGAATACAAAATGCAAAGAAGAAGAAGAATCAATCTAAGCATTAAGTGATGATGGTGATGATGATGATGGCTGTTTCTTCGCATACAAAGATGAGGTAAGGGTTGGTGAGTTGCAAGCCCACTGATGGCTGTAGAGGCCGATGCGTGATGCACAGGCTCTGCAGCAATGTGGGCAGGTAAAGGCTGCAGATGGTGAAACCGGATTTTGAGACAACGCCCTCTCCTTCTGACGTTGTCTTTTTTCTTTCGCTGCACCACTCCTCTGGATTTCAAACTCTTGGCTTGCTTTTTGTATTGTATACCACCACTTGGGTCGGTCAGTGGCATGAACTTGCCAGGAACTGAGTGAGATTTTTGTCAGAGAAAGGTGTCTTTTCAGCTGGTCTTTGTATCACTTTTTTGGAACACCACAGTTTCGCTTTCCAGACTTGAGTTCCCCGAACAGGACCACTTTTGGCATGTGAGAGTCCTCCATTCTCCTAACATGCCCTGCCCATCGCAGCTGCTGTTTAAGCAGGATGGTCTCGATACTGGGGAGTTGAGCTTCTTCCAGGACATCTTTGTTGGACATGTAGTCATGCCACTTGATGTTCAGGATGGAGTGTAGGCACGTTCAAGGAGTCTCACTTGTCTTCTGTACAGTGTTCAGGCTTCTGCACCATATATGAGAATAGGGATGACAATGACTCTGTAAACTTTGATTTTGGTAGTTAGCCAGAGTAAGTGGTTGTTCCAGACTCGCTTGGAAAGTCTACCAAAGGATCTGTTTGCCTTCGAGAGAGCTGATTGTTGAGGTTCTTGTCAATGGTTGCATCATTAGACATCACACTGCCAAGGTAGGTAAAGTGTTCGACTGCATTCAGAGTTGTGCCATCAATAGTGATGTGAGGAGGGGTGTAGTTTTGCAGAGGTGCAGGTTTGAACAGCACTTCGGTCTTTTTCAGGCTGATTGTAAGGCCGAAGGCCTCCGAGGCTTCAGAGAAGTGGTCAACAAAGTTTTGAAGAGCAGCTTCTGAGTGTGCAAGAAGTGCACAATCATCAGCAAACAGTAGTTCTATTATGAGCGGCTCCATTGTCTTGGTGCGGGCGAACAGCCGTCTAAGATTGAACAGGCTGCCATCGGAGTGGAAGCGGATGCAAATTCTGTCTGGGATGTCCTCCATTGCTTGGTGTAGCATCATGCTGCAGAAGATGGAGAAGAGAGGGGGGGCGCAAGCATGCAGCCTTGCTTGACATCGTTGGAGATTGGGACGCTATCTGAAATGGTGCCATTGTGCTTCACCTGACCTTTCTGGCCCTTGTGGAGCTGGCGGATGATTGTGAGGAACTTTGGTGGGCAGCCCGGGCAGGAAAGTATCTTCCATAGACCATCCCAGCTCACGGTGTCAAATGCCTTAGTCAGATCGATGAAGGCAACAAAGAGGCCCACATTCTGCTCTCTGCATTTATCCTGGCTGTGACGGGTTCCTCTGCTGGCTCGGAAACCACACTGGCTTTCAGGGGTGAAGTCTTCAATGATGGAGGGAATGAGTCTGTTCAGGAGAATACGGCCAAGCACTTTAACTGCTCTGGACAGAAGTGCAATACCACTGTAGTTTGAGCAGTCCGACTTCTCCCCTTTGTTTTTGTTCAGCAAGATGATGACTGCATCCTTGACGTCCTGTGGAAGAACACCCTGTTCCCAACAGGAGTTGAACAGTTCCTGCAATCTGCTGACCACAACCTCCCCACCATGCTGGTAGATCTCAGCTGGGATCCCATCCGATCCCGGGGACTTTCCAGGTTTCATTTAACTAATAGCAGTTTTGATTTCTTTCACTGTAGGAGGCTCTAAGCTCATGCTTTGGCTCCTAGATAGGGACCTTTCCGATGGAGAAGTCTGCCACTTTACACTGGTCGCTGAATAGGCCCCCAAAGTGTTCTGCTCAGCGAGTCATGACCTAATCTTTATCAGTGTGAAGAGTGGTTCTGTCTGCAGAAAGGAGGGGGGCTTGGGTTTGGTAGAAGGGGCCGTAGATGGCTTTCAAAGCTTCAAAGAAGGAGCGAGTGTCCCCAGTGTCTGCATACAGTTGTGTCTTTTCTGCCATTGTTACCCACCAGTCATTTTGCATGGTTATTAGGCTGGTCTGCCGCCTTGGCAGCATGGTCAACAGGCTTGGATAAGAGGTGGATGTAGCAGATGCGTTTCTTGTCCAGGAGACCTTGGATGGCTGTCAGACTCATTGAACCTGTCTCTGTTTGATCTGACCGAGAAGCCGAGTGTTTCGGCTGCGGTTTCTTGGACTGCAGTCTTGAAAACCTGCCATTGAGTGTTTGGGTCAGGGTTTGGGACTAGTTTAGCCTGGAAGACTGCTTCTATCTCTGGTCGTTGAAGTCAGTGTACCTGGAGTTTCTTGGTTTGTGGATCTTCCTTCTTGGGAGGTGGCTTGAATGTGAATGCAAGCTTTGCACACACAAGTTTGTGATCTGTATAACAGTCTGTGCTGGGCATGATTCTGGTGTGCAGAGCACCTCTGGCATCACTCTGGCTTCTAGTAGGTGCCAGTGCTTTGAGCGAGGGTGACGCCACATGGTTTTGAAGCAATCTTGCTGTTGGGACAGTGTGTTAGTGATGGTTAACTGGTGTTGAGTGCAAAACTGCAAGAGCAAGAGCGCGTTGTCATTGCACTTGCCAAGTTCGTGTTTGCCAAGGACTCCTTTCCACAGTTGGGAGTCACTGCCAACCCTGGCATTGAAGTCACCGAGGATGATTAGCTTGTCCTTGGGGTCTATACGTGTGAAGACGGTGTGCAGATCACCACAGAAGGCCTCCTTAACAGCCATGTCCTCTTGAAGCGTTGGGCTGTAGACACTGACGAGAGTGACAAACTTGTCCCCTTGGAGTGGTAGTCGAAGGGATATGATAAGGTCAGAATGACCTGCTGGTAGTGCCTGAAGCTTGTTGGCGATGACATTCTTTATCATGAAGCCAAAACCTGACTGGCAATGTTCTTTCTTTACTCTCACGCTCCAGAAAAGGGTGTAGCCTGTTCCATGTTCAACAAGTGATTTTTCCTCAGCAAAATGAACCTCACTGAGGACTGCAATATCAATATCAAGCCTAGAAAGTTCTTTAGCCACAAAAGCGGAGCGTCTTTGTGGACGATCATTGTCATCCAAATCCAACAAGGTGCGCACATTCTAGCATGCAGTATTCATCTGATATTTTATTTGCTTAGCACGCCATAGTGAGATGACTCTTTGGCAGAGGTGAGCCTCACCGTCTATGGTGTGAGGCATGTAAAAGAACCATTGCTGATTTTCAACAAGAGTAGCTGCATAGCTGTCAGCATGTTTCTGTCCTGTGATGGCCTGGTGAGCTGTCCAGGATGTACTTTGCCCTCTCCTGGAGTCGGCTGGGATGGGCACTAGCCTCCCGGCGACCCTAATTAGGATTAAGCGGTCACAAAAAATGTACTTAACTGAACATGGCTGGCCTTTGATAACCCATCCTTCTTCACAAAATTTAGCACATTATGTCTCTATTGAGATTGAACAGTGTGTATAGGTATATTTATGCTGGAACAGTTTGAACTTTTTAGTTCCAGAGAAGGGAAATTGTAAAATTGCAACGCACAAAAGATATTCAAGATAATTGTGTGGTTTCAACTTTGTGGCAACAGTTTGGGGAAGATGCATCAATGCAAAAAAAGAGCTGGGACTACAGATGGTTAAACTACACAAGATAAAAATGCTTCATCATTATTATTCTGCATCCGAGTTGAGTTCAAGACATGTCAAACCAGCATGGATGCTTAGCAGTACATAAAATAGTACCTCTTAAAAAAATGTTGCTAATAAAAGAAACAGAGATTTTGGTCAGTAGCACATAGGTTAAGCATGAGATTGTTAAAAGTAAGAAGAACTAGAGAAAGTAGAGATGCAGTTGCAGATTAAACAGTTCACCAAATAAACCTGGCAGAAAAATTCAGAATGTTTTCTATTTTGTTCAATGTTCAACATCACCAATAATGTAATGGACAAAACCACAGACAGGGTTCAAATCACAAGTAAATGCAAGGACAAGGTAAAGGTAAAGCAACAAAGGTCATACATGAAAATATTGATATCAGAGGTTTAGACAAAAGGCAGAATAAAAAACCAGAGATACAGTATATCACAATACCAGGAAGTAGCTAAACCAATCTAGACTTGGTATGATTCAACAATACTGTAATAGAACCGGTACATCACAGTGACACCTGAAACAAACAGAATTCCTTTAAACATGCACCTACAATAATTAGGTGAAGTGCAGGTGGGTAAATGATCATGGGTCTGGGAAATGGGATTCTGGGGTGTGTAGTGCAAAGCAGAAGTGCTGAAACGGGTTGACGGTGTGACAGAGGTCTTTACAATGTTGACAATACAATTTATGATGTGAATCTTTCACCAACATGTGTTGTTCTTCTTTTCCTTGTCGACTAATCTATACAGCCAAATTACTCCTGAAGTATAAACTTCAGACAGGAAGAAAACTTGAAATAAATTATTCCAGACATTTGACCTAGCTGTGACCCTCACCCTGTCTGGCTATATTCCTAAAATGAATCTTCTGGATACAAAAATAACTTCATTTAATAATTTATTCATGTATTCATTCATTGAATCACTTCATTCTACTAAGGTTGTGGGAAGGCTGAAACCTATCTCAGCTGACTAAGGTGGGGTAAAACCTGTACAGCTCAACATTCCATCAAGTTTGCCACAAGCAGGTCTAGTCACCTATATCCATGCTTACAGGCAAATTACAATAGCCAATTTGCCTAATACATTCGGCCGGCCCTCTACTTACGAAAACCTCTGAATACGAAAAATCATCATCATCATCTTCCGCTAAGTCCAGGGTCAGGTCGCAGGGGCAGCAACCTAAGCAAAGAGGTCCAGACGTCCCAGGTTATGAAATCCAGGTTACGAAAAACATTTTCCTAGATTTTTGTCCTCTTTTTATGAAAACAACCTCTTTTTACAAAAGCCCCAAATGCACCATTCAAAAATTCAAACGCGCCATACAAAAAAATCAAACAATACGCGAGTTGCTCTCTCATTGGCTGTATCCCAACATCCTGCCCCGCTGGCCTCCCATTGACCAGGAGGGAGCTGACCTGTACCCATACTTCCTGTACCCATACTTCCTGTTTGTCACTTCCTGTTTGTCCGTGAAGGAGAGTTGAACAGGACTGTTGGCTCGTGAATTTTTTTGAGATTGATCATTGCAGCGTTATATTTCGTTATCCATTGTGGACCCAAAGAAAGTTACTCCCAGTGACACCAAAAAGAAGACACGAACTCCATTATCAATCAAAGTGAAGCAGGAGATAATAAAAAAATACGAAAGTGGGATGAATCCCAAGATGAGCGAAATCGCAAAGGAGTATGGCCGAAACCCCTCTACAATCGGGACGACATTGAAGCAGAAGGAGACCTTAAAATCAGAGATAGAGTGATGGAGGCAATTATTTCGTAAAAAGCAACTGCCATATTTAAGGACCTCGTGAAGGAGGGTGGGGGTGAGGATTCTTCAGACCAGCAACCCCCGGACTTTAAAGCGTCGCATGGGTGGTTCGAGAGATTTAAAAAAAGGTAAATAATTTTGTTTTACTTTTAACACATATTTCATATATATTTCATACAAAATTGGTGTACTTTTATAATTTTTAAAGGGTTTATGAGGTAGTCTTGGGAGCCTTGGAACGAATCACGTGTTTTACATGTAAAATGCAACTCTACTTACGAAAACTCCAGTTTACGAAAAAGGCACTGGAATGGATTAATTTCGAAATAAGAGGGCCAACTGTATGCATGTCTTTTGGCATGTTGGCATAATGGACAGCACATCCTCCTCACAGCAAGAAGGTCCTGGGTTCAAGTCCCAGGAACAAATGTGGAGTTTCTGGGTGGAGTTTGGGTGATGAGGTGTGAGTAGGAGTGCTGTGTTGACCATGTTGGCTGTTCCAAGATGCCCCAGGTGTGAGTAGGAGTTCTGTGTTGACCGTGATTAACTGGCACGCTATTTAGGGCTTCACTGCTTTTGCTCAGTGTTGGCTGAGACAGGCTCCAGTCTGTGGGAAAAAAATCACGGTACACTGAGGTAAGCAATGCACAGAAATGCCCAGAACTGGAACCCAGGACCTCCTTGCTGTGATGTGGACATGCTAAGCACTTCGCTATCATTCTGTCCTAAAACTACACAGCTTTGACATATATTTTAGCACAAATAATAATACTATATTAATTACATCTTGTAGCTACAAATGTTTTTAAACTGGATTCATGTCAACAATTTTGCTAGTAAACATTACACCAACATGCACTGGGTGAAATAAAGAAGAAGGAAAGGATTGGATATTGTGGCTTTGATAGAATGAGCACATGATGGAATTTCTTGCTAGACCTTGCATTGTCTGGTGTTGCAAAACTGATATGTGGTGAGAACAATGGTAGCTAATCATGAAAATGTGGGAAAAAAAGTCAATGAGGTAAAAAGAAAACTTTGTAAAGTCTGGATATGACTAACATGCAAATGGCCAACGTGTGCGCAAGATCTCTTACTCCCATGTATTTGTATAATTCATGTATTTATTAAGGAAATCAAACCCACTGAGAATCAAATCTTTTTTCCTCCTGTGCTTTCTGTCACATTTGGTTTTTGTGGTGTGCCTTGTTAGCATCACAGCGCAATGCTGATCCTATTGTTTAGCTGAGAACTCTGCAGATCTCTGCTGTGTCAGCAAAGACTTAACCAGAATTAAGTAGCAGATGTGAATCCCCACCTCGGGTTGCATCACAGTCACCACAGCGGCTGGACGCGTGCTGACTGACCGACCGCGGTGTTTTCCTTGAAATGTATGTAGCTGCAGTAACTGAAAAGAGGATCCGAATTATTTCTAGCCATGAATCTAAAGAAGAAGATTAGTTTAAAGATCTCACGGGATGGTCTTGGAAACACATCAGTATAAATGCTTGGATTTTAATCAGCATGCTCTGTGCACCCTTGAGCATCATGCAAAACTGTTGCACATAACACTGTGTAGTGGTTAGTCCACCTCACAGCAAGAAGGTCCCAGGTTCAAGTCCCAAGCTCAGCGAGTCTCTTTCTGTGTGGAGTTTGCATGTTCTCCCAGTGCTTGGATGAGTTTCCTCCGGTGATTCTGGTTTCCTCCTTCAGTCATAAGATATGGACTTTAGGCTAATTGGCTATTTCAAATTGCCCCTAGGTGTGAGTGTTTCATGTAATCCTGCTAACAGACAAACAAACCGTATCTAAAACTCCCTGGTGAGAGTCTCACTCATGCACTCATTCATTTGCTGAACCAATTAGTTCTATTAGGCTTGCAGGGAGGCTGGAGTGTATCTCAGCTTACAGTGGGTGAAGGCAGCCTACATCCTGAACATCTCAACAGACCAACACACACACACACACCAACAAAATCACTTGCACTCACATCAACACCTAGTGGCAATTTGAAGCACAAAAACAGCCAATTAGCCTATTGTGCATGTTTTTGGACACTGGGAGTAAACCGGATTACCCGGAGGAAACCTACACAAGCATGGAGAAAACGTGTTACGTCGCTATTTTGTTTCCGTTCATCTGTAGGTCCAGCTCACAGCACCAGCTATCCAAGTAGTAGTGGGATGACCTTGAACTTGGCCCTGACTCCCGGTTGGTCATTGGTGGAGCGCACGTCTGGCTGTGTTTTTAAACGGCAGCCAAATCACAACTCGAATCCTGCGAATTGTCTGCTCTGTGATTGGCAGTGTCTATGTGTGCCCTTCTGACTGTCCTTTTTAGGGCTCTCTTTTCATGCATGACCTTGTGCCTGGTGCTAAGTCTGTTTTTGTTGTTTCAGCCCTGATCTGATTGTTGACGTTGTATATATTGTATTTTGTATATATGCGGGTATACTGTTATATCTCAGGGAGTTTGACGCCCCTGCCCTGCATAGTTGAAACACACCACTGCCTTGTGGAATAGGTTTCTTTAACCAAAGGCTAAGGGAGTAAACCCTAACAGAAAATCATGTGACTGTGGTTACATCGAGGGTAATTGCTACCTGGAACTCCCAGTATTTTTCGACCAACCACTGCAGGGACTAATATACTGTGCCTGTCTGGACTTGTTCTTGCCGGCCCAAAAAATATATTAACTCCCCGAGAGAGTGCCGCTGGTAACTTGCAAAAGCCAGCGGTACTTACACCGTCTTGGTAGCAGTTTTTCATGAAATTAAATATTCATGTTCTAATAGCCTCTTGGTTAGTAGGAAGCCGGTGCCATTTGCTTTCCCTCACCTTTTTTCCTAGTTTTGGGCAAGCTAGGGAGTGAGGGAAACTGATTGGCTTTTTGTTAGTTTTTCCCCTTGATTGCGTAGAGAATATACTAGTCCTTCTCAAAAAATTAGCATATAGTGATAAAGTTCATTATTTTCTGTAATAAACTGATAAACATTAGACTTTCATATATTTCAGATTCATTACATACAACTGAAGCAGATCAAGCCTTTATTTGTTTTAATATTGATAATTTTGGCAAAAAAATAAAGAAAAACAAAAAATTCCTATCTCAGTGTTGGGTCTGGTGTCTCTCAACTTTCTCTTCACAATATCTCAAAAAATTAGCATATTTCATCCGACCAATAAAAAAGTGTGTTTAATACAAAAAAAGTCAACCTTCAAATAATTATGTTCAGTTTTGCACTCAATACTTGGTCAGGAATCCTTTTGCAGAAATGACTGCTTCAATGCTGCGTGGCATGGAGGCAATCAGCCTGTGGCACTGCTGAGGTGTTATGGAGGCCCAGGATGCTTCGATAGCGGTCTTAAGGTCATCCACAGTGTTGGGTCTGGTTGGTTGGTTTGTTGGTTGGTGTCTCTCAACTTTCTCTTCACAATATCCCACAGATTCTCTATGGGGTTCAGGTCAGGAGAGTTGGCAGGCCAATTGAGCACAGTAATACCATGGTCAGTAAACCATTTAGCAGTGGTTTTGGCACTGTGAGCAGGTGCCAGGTCATGCTGAAAAATGAAAATCTTCATCTCCATAAAGCTTTTCAGCAGATGGAAGCATGAAGTTCTCCAAAATCTCCTGATAGCTAGCTGCATTGACCCTGCCCTTGATAAAACACAGTGGACCAACACCAGCAGCTGACATGGCACCCCAGACCATCACTGACTGTGGGAACTTGACACTGGACTTCAGGCATTTTGGCATTTCCTTCTCCCCAGTCTTCCTCCAGACTCTGACACCTTGATTTGCGAATGACATGCAAAATTTGCTTTCCATCCGAAAAAAGTACTTTGGACCACTGAGCAACAGTCCAGTGCTGCTTCTCTGTAGCCCAGGTCAGGTGCTTCTGCCGCTGTTTCTGGTTCAAAAGTGGCTTGACCTGGGGAATGCGGAACCTGTAGCCCATTTTCTGCACACGCCTGGGCACGGTGGCTCTGGATGTTTCTACTCCAGACTCGGTCCACTGCTTCCACAGGCCCCCTAGTTCTGGAATCGGCCCTTCTTTCACTTTTTCCTTCCCACAGACGTCCCACTGAGGTGCCTTGATACGGCACTCTGGGAACAGCCTATTCGCTCAGAGATTTATTTCTGTATCTTACCCTCTTGCTTGAGGGTGTCAATGATGGCCTTCTGGACAGCAGTCAGGTCGGCAGTCTTACCCATGATTGCGGTTTTGAGTAATGAACCAGGCAGGGAGTTTTTAAAAGCCTCAGGAATCTTTTGCAGGTGTTTAGAGTTAATTGGTTGATTCAGATGATTAGGTTAATAGCTCGTTTAGACTACCTGAACATGATATGCTAATTTTTTGAGACAGGAATTTTGGGTTTTCATGAGCTGTATGCCAATATCATCAGTATTAAAACAATAAAAGACCTGAAATATTTCAGTTGGTATGCAATGAATCTAAAATATATGAAAGTTTAATTTTTATCAGTACATTACAGAAAATAATGAACTTTATCACAATATGCTAATTTTTTGAGAAGGACTAGTAAATTGATTGTTTAAAGGTAACTGGCATTTGTTTATTATTTTGGCCTGGCCGGCTTCTGAAGAAATGGCCATGATAAATATAAATAAATAAAGGAACAACTTAACAGAAGTCGTATTTCTTTTATTTATCTGTTTGCTACAGCTTGACCTAAATGTTACACATGCAAACTCCACACGGCAACACCTGAGCCCAGGTATCGAACCCAAGGCCTTCCTGCTGTGAGGCGGACATGCTAACAACCGCACAACTGTGCTGCTTACATCAGACTACTAATAAAGAAGGTTTAATTATTTTATAAATAATTATAGGCAATTGTTGCTGTGCTGTTATGTTCTCAAAGGAATTGTTTATTTAGCACTTATGTTAGAACTCCACAGTGTCAGCACTTTGTAAGAGGCGGAGGTGAAGCTCTAAATATAAATATTCTACCATAGGAAAGGGTGGAGCAGAATTTTAGAGATTCTCATAGTCCGGTCTAAGAACCTGGTACTGTTGTTCTAATAAAAGTACTAACAGGAACTAACTCATTTCTTAATATTAAATGTATGTTCAAACCATTTTGTGTTGAAAGAAAGGAATGAAAGACTTGGAGTTTGAGAGAGCAACTTTCACGCCACTTTATCACATCAAAGGAAATGATGTATTAAATATTCAATATTATTTTAAGAGTTAAATATAATCTTAAATACATAACAAATTAATACAGTGATCTCCAGCACTCTGGTTACTCTTTAAAAGAATTATATTTTCCTTCTTCACTTGCTAATTTCTTTCTTTCTTTCTTTTTTCCTTTCCCCCCTCATCTTACCTATTTCTTTCTTTCTTTTTCTTTTGTCTTACTTTCTTTCCCTTCCCTGCCTATATCTTTTCTTCTTTTTCGTCCTCATCTTACCCATTTCTTTATTTATGTATTTTTTCTTTCTGTCTTTGTTTATTTTCCTCTCCTACTTTTCCCCTCCTTCCTCCTTTTCGTTCTTTCCTCCTCTTCCCCATCTTCCTGTCTGCTCTCTCTTTTTCTCCATCTACATTTCCATGTAGGTTCCCCATGTGTGTGTGTGTGTGTGTGTGTGTGTGTGTGTGTGTGTGTGTGTGTGTGTGTGTGTGTGTGTGTGGTGTTTGTATGTGTGGTGTTTGTGTGTGTGGTGTTTGTGTGTGTGTGTGTGTGTGTGTGTGTGTGTGTGTGTGTGTGTGTGTGTGTGTGTGTGTGTTTGTATGTGTGGTGTTTGTGTGTGTGTGTGTGTGTGTGTGTGTGCATGATTTGCATATGATTAAGGCTGTATAGAAGCTCTTACAGAAATAATTTGCAATTAATCTGGTGGAGAAAAAATAATTTATAATAAAATAAAAGTTTACTACTTAGAGATTTTTTGCAAAGAATCTACAGTATAATAATACACATAAATGTTTTATTAATACATCTATATTGGAAACTGGGCCGAGAGCCCTCTGGGAAAACAAATGTGTGAATTGTGCAATGAGTTTGGGGATCTTTCTAATCCCTGGAGAGTTGTGTGTGTGTGTGTGTGTGTGTGTGTGTGTGTGTGTGTGTGTGTGTGTGTGTGTGTGTGTGTGGGTGGGTGGGTGTTGCGACAGGTGTAGAGTGTGTGAAGGGGTTGCCCACAAACACCTGACCACACCTCCTTACTGACCAGAGCTACTAACACATTTCCTCAAATCAGTATCAGTTCATTCGAAACCTGCTCCAAAAAACCCAGACACCTGATTTAGTACGCCAAGGGCCAGGACTGGCAGCGGCGACTATATCTGTAACAACTCAACATGTGTACACAGTCACATAAGCCATGAAGAAAGTCTGCATTTATATCACATGCACCAATAAATTTATAAAAAAAATAAAAAATATCTTAGAAATATCTCTGATCTTTTTTACTGAATAAAACTCAACAATTATTTATTTAACTTTCATAAACAATCAAAAAATTACACATAATCTCTCTCTCTCTCTCTCTCTCTCTCTCTCTCTCTCTCTCTCCTTGTGGGTCTAAGGACCAATCTTTTTTCCTTTCTCGCTTTCCTTCATGTTTCCTGATTCCTTTCTTCAAAGAAAGTGCCCAAAAAACATTCCCCACAGCATCACACCACCTCACCAGCCTGTGTCTGGTTACACAAGGCATGATACGTTTTTTTTTTTTTGAAGGTTAAATTCTGCTCAGACAATTTTCTTAAGCCTTAATCGTCCATTTTGGATAAGTCTGTGTCTACTGTAGCCTCAGATTTGTGTTCATTGTTAAAATGGGTGAAGTTCGATATGGTCTTCCACTATAAGAGCTCATCTGCCTCAACATCTGTTTTATGCTGAGATGCTTTTCTGCTCACTAGTGTTGTATGAAGTGATGATTTCAGTTAATGAAGCCATGGACCAGCTCGGCCTTTCTTTTAAGACTTCTCATATCAAATGGAAGAAGTGAAGAAAAATTTAAGAATGCTTTGTGAAAATCAGGAGATTCGGGGGTGCAAGAGGCATAAAGTACAGCTTTAGGAAAACTCTGAATTAAATAAAAAAAGTATGAATGACATCGGAGTAAGAGCTGTATCTCATCACACCATCCTTGATTATTTTCTCGTAAATGTGCATTATTGACATTGGGCTAAGTGAACAGATTTTATCTATATATAAAGTATATACAGTATATATAACCGGAGCTCAATTCTTCATTCATTCTGATATTTGTTTCACGTTTATTTTGTTGTTCATATGTAATTACAGTATATCCTTTTAAAATTTTATTCTCACATATCTCTTTTCTGGTTTCAGGTTACTTTATTTATACCTGAATGTATATTTGTTGTAAGGTATAATTGCAGCCACTGCAGTGTTTATTGTCAATATAGTGTTTACACTGTGATTATCACTCTTTAAAATTTAATTCAAAATTATTTTCATTGTTCGGCTCTCCGTGTAGGACACTGCCGCAAGAGCTTTAATTTTAAAGAAGAACTTGTGTTCTAGATTTTTCCAGATATTTGTAATAAAGTCATATGATCTTTCTGATGCAATTGAAGAATACTTTTTTTTCTGCTGGGTAATTTCTTTGAGCTAAATTGCTGTAAAAAAAATAAATAAATAAATAAAAAGGTAAATGAAGTAAGCAATAGAACACAAGAGAGTTTTATTTACCTATTTTATATTTTCATTCAATAGAAAATAGGAAATTTGCTTTGACCAATAAGAACCAGTATTATTTTTCATTAATTGAAAGTAAGTTGGACAGTACAGTGTTTCCATTCATTAATATCATGGCTGGCCTGAAAATGTCTATAGCTAGTTAACTGGAGTTTATTAGCAAGTCCGCCAAACTAGCAAACTAGCAAAACAAAACCGCTAAAGAGACAAGTGTGAAAAATGTAGCCAGCTCCGAGTTGCATTCATTAGTTCAGTTCATTTTCTGAAACTGCTTAATCCTAATTAGGGTCGGGGCCATGCCGGCCGACTCCAGGTGAAGGCAGAGTACACCGTGGACAACTCACCAGGCCATTGCAGGGCGGAAACACGCTGACAGCTTTGCAGCTACTCTTGATGAAATTCAGCAATGGTTCTTTTACATGAATCTCACACCATAGCCAGTGAGAGACATGGCCAGCCTTTGATAACCCACTTAGCTGCACGGTTTTGGGTGGGGGTGGGGGGAGTGACAGCCTGTGGCAAGTGGGACTTGAACCCCCAACCTTAAGATCAGTGATCCAGCGCCTATACCACTAGGCCACCACTGCCCACACCTTAGTTGTATTTTCCACTCTTACTAGATGTTGCTAATCAGGTGTTGATTCGCAAATGATATGCTAGTATATATTTTTTTTACCCGGTATAAAATTATGGCTCTTGTAAGAAATGTCTAAAAACTTTTATTCTTTTTATGTTAAACTGGATGGTAGAAATAAGTGCAATATTACAGCATTACTGTAGAATAATAGATTTTTTTATTAGCATAGATAGACACCTTTTCAATAGACACCAAGTAATGCTGGCTGTAAACAATGGCTGTACGATGCAAGTCTTTGGCCCTTATCGTAAAACTGTAAGTAAATGCTATGTTATAAAAGACATTACCAGAACTGTGTTAAAAAAGTCTTTACCAGAAAATGCTGAACTAAGCACTGATATATGGTAATCCACTCTGTGATATATAGTTATGTTTGTGCAGTAACAGACACGAAAACAAATAAAAAAGATGGAACTGTCTCACATGTTCATGGATCTGTCGTTTATTAAAAATGCAACCGCGATTCTAAAAAAAGTTGGCACACTGTGCAAAATCGAAATAAAAACAGAATGCCAAGGTTTGTAAAGTTATTAAACACATATTTTATTTCTAAAAGAACACAGAATACATGTCAAATGATGAAAGTGAGAGATTTTACAATTTCATGACAAATATTTGCTCGTTTTGAATTCGATGGCAGAAACTTATCTCAAAAACTTTGGGATGTGGCAGGAAAAGGCCGGAAATGTGAGCAGTACCTAAAATAAAAGGCCGGAGAAACATTTTGCAACTAATTAGATTAAATGGTGGCAGATCAGTAACGTGACCCTGTATAAAACAAACATCTGGGCAAAGTTCACCAACCTGCAAAAAACTGCATCCACAAATTGTAGTAAAATTTCAGAACATTGATGATTGATGAACATTGAACATTGATAAAAACATTTCAGAACAGTGATGGCCCAGTCGTAGGGTACTGTTTTTTTTTATCCAAATTTCAAGCCTCACTATCACCAAGTTGTCAATGCTGTCCCCCAGTGCAGCTAACTGGGTTATCAAAGGCCGGCGACCTCTCACTGTCTGTGGTGAGAGTAAAAGAACCATTGCTGTCATTGGTAAAGAATAGGCCACTGGGTTGCTGTCAACATGTTTCTGCCCTGCGATAACCTGGCAAACTGACCAAGGAACCCTTACCCAGAGTTGGCTGAGACAGGTGCCAGCCTCCTCGCAACCCTGATTAGAATGAAGCGGTTTAGAAAATAAATTAATGTTCCTCAAATTTAAATAACCAAGGCTTTGAATATCTCACCGTCTCTATAATATCATCAATAGATTCTAAACGGTTTTGGAGAAATCTCTGTGTGCAAGGCACAGGGCATAAAAAAATACCATTGTGAACTTCGTCAGTTCGTAAACTTCAAGTCCCCAGGCAACACTGTATTAAAAACAGGCATGTGTCTGCCATCGACATCACTGCATGGGCTCAGGAACACTTCCAGGAATCATCTCAATTCATCTTCATATATGGCATTCGACAGATACCCTTACTCTGGCTTACCTCAGAGTAAATTTGGGTGGTTCGAGCCCCAGTACCACAGTGCTACCACTGTAAGATCACTTGAACAAAATCTCGAACACTCAAGTTTCTCAGTTGTAAGAAAATGTAAATCACTCTGGATTAGAATGTCTGCGATGCACCATAAATGTCAATTCCATGTGTTTTGCTCAAGGCCCCAACAGTGACAACTTGTTGATAGTGGGCTTGAATACCTGCACTTCATATCAGTAACCCAGAGCCTGAATCACTGAGCCGCAACTGGGCTAATTACATTTTTAATGAGCTTTGGTTCAGTGAGGACAGCAGTGTTTCTAGATCATGTTCAGATAGAACTTCTTCTTCGCATGATTGAGCTTTAACATGCATTTGTGGACTGCAGAGTGATTTCTGGAAGTGTTCCTGAGCCCCTGGTCAAACAGAACTTATCGTGTAGATGTGGTGGAATCAGAATGTAGTAAAAACATAATAAGGTAGTGCTAACAATTATGTTGATGAACAATGTAAACTGGTAGGGATCTCTGCTGTGGTACAAACATGGTCTTACCTTGTTGAACCCAAATATGTTCACAAAAAAAAAACCTCATGAATGAATGTAGAATGAAAGTGATATGCATGACTCAGTGTTTATAAGGATCGGACGGACACTGAGAACATGGTAAGTATGTGATGTGATCTGATTGGCTGTAATAAGAGTATATCGCACATGTGCGTGTTCATTTAGATGGTGAGAAAGTAGGTCATAATTAATTAATTTAGACTGTGAGAAAGATCCATTTATTCATTTTCAGCTGCTTAGTTCTAATTATGGTCACAGGGTGGTTGGTGCCCATATCAGTCGACTCTGAGCGAGGGTGTGGTCATTTTCTGAACCTAATTGGGGTCATGGGAAGGCTGGTGCCCATCTCAGCCAACTCTGGTCAAAAGGCAGAGTACACCCTGGACGGCGCGCCAGGCCATTGCAGGGCAGAAACACGTTGATGGCTCTGCAGCTACTCTCGTCGAAATTCAGTAATGGTTCTTTTACATCCTTTCACTGTGAGAGACATGGCCGGCCTTTGATAAGCCAGTAAGCTGCACTGGAGGGTGGGGGTGGGATGGTGGGTGGGACGATGGCAACCGGTTGAGAGTAGGGCTCGATCCCCACCACTGCCCAGAGATTTTAATATTAATTCTTTTTTCAGTGTTCTCCAGAAAATATTTTGATCTTCACGAGCCTTTGTGTGACATTTTTGAGAGAAGAATTCTGGAGATTTTTTTTTTTTAACAGTTTTGGTTATTTATAATGGATTGAAAAGAATACTTAGAAATAAAATTATTTGTATTTTTTGCTAGACAAGACTTTTTAGTAAAAGATTTCTTTAAAAAAAAAAGGGAAAAAGAAAAAACAAACTCTACAGTGTTCATTTGTTCCTCTTTAAGCACAGCCTGTTCCGTTTTAGTTGCTGAGGATAGAAAGTGGATGATTGACACGTCTAGGTTTTACTGTTCAAACAACATCAAACTTTGCACAGCAAATTTCTTCCTTTTCTAACTGTTTACCATTTCCATCAGTGTCACTGTAATCAACCAATAAAATCCACTAAAAGAAATGAACTGAAAGAAATGATGTGAATTTCAAGAAAATGTAAGGGGTGATATATGAGTGTGAAAGAGACGGGTAGTGATGGGTATTTCATTTCATTGATGTTGGCAAAACAAAAATTTGTTTCTGTTGGTCTTCCTTGATCCTTGGTCTGTGTAAAAACACAACCGGAAAGACCTGTGGAGGAAAAGACTTCTCTAAAGAAGAAAAAGAGGAAGGACTGTGCTGACGAGTGCATCTGGCTATTCGTAATGGAGACAGAGACACCAGTGTCCACATCATCAAAATAAATTTCCATTTAATTTCCATTCAAAATAAAAATGAAATATGTCTGATCAGCCGATTTTCTTTCGAAGGGGTGAATTTAATGTGTTGAACGGAGTCTGCATTAAATCCTTCAGAATTTATTTTGAAAATATGAAGCTTTTATACCCAAATTCTGTATTTATTTATTTATTTATTTATTTATTTTGCTCTCTTGAAAAATACACAACATTGCACAATGAGAGGTTGCATAAAGTTCAACATTGACATGGCTCCAAGAATTTATCGACTGTACGAGTCCGACTGGATCCCAGAATGTTTTTGTTTTCATTTACCGAGAAAGAGAAAGAAGGGAAGAAGAGAACAAAGTATAAACGAATGCTTCCTGCATCCTCGTTTCATCGAGCAAAAAAGAAAGAAGAGAATAAAGAGAAGGAATGAAAGAATGAAAGAAAAAAGAAAGGAGAATAGAAAGAAAGAAGCAATAGAAGAAAAAGTATGAATGAGTACATAAATAAAGCGAAAAAGAAAGAAGGATAGAAACAATGCAAGAATGAATGGAAAGAGATGAGAAGAAAGAAAAAAAGAAAGAAAAAAGAAAAAGGAAGCAAAAACAAAGCAAGAAGAGCAAAGGAAAAAAAGAAGAAAGAAAGGACAGCGATAAAGAGAAGAAAGATAAGAGAGAATGAAAGAAAATGTTCTCGCCCTTCTTGTGATATTATTAATAGTAAAAAAAAAATCCCTTTTCCTTTCACACTTAATTCACCTCGAGATGTTTTCTATCTTTCTTTTTTTTCTTTTTAAAATCACATGTCTGAGATATAAAAATAAATTCACAAGACGGTGTGGAGTGTTCTGTAGAAATGGGCCTGTCCCACACACACACACACACACACACACACACACACTACTGTTTCAGATTCTACTGAAAGAAAACTTAAGTGCGGTGCAGTTTATTCTCAGAGGTCATGCACAGGGGATTTTTGTCACAGGTGACTGGCTGACTCTCACTCATGATTAAAAGCTGTATTTTTAGGTGTGATGCAGGAGTTATAACGCTTGCATGCTTGTGTGGTTTTGAGATGAGCTTTTTCTCAATGCGTCGTGGGCGCAACTTAAACACCCAAATCAATTCCATTCAATTGTAATTCTGTGGTGCTTTTAATGATGAATGTTGTCACACAGACATGTGTTTGAATGCCTGATGGACGAGTGGTGAGAAAAATTCCCCTGAGATGACATTTGAAGGGAGGTCATCTTGCGAGGAAGCCGACTCGAACAGGAACTCGTCATCCTCAGAGGACATGATTATAAATCATTTCATTGTAAACATGAAGACCAAACAGGATGGTGAGGGTTCTACAGATGTTTCATTCGAGGTCGGTGAGGTACTGAGAGCTGTATCTCTGTATCTCATGTTCTGTTATTTGGAAGAAGCCATTAGCTGGTAGCATGTTAGCACAGTGGTTCGCACGTCCAGCTCACAACAAGAACAACTTGGGTTCAGAGTGTGCATGTTCTCCCCGTGCTTGCGTGGGGTTTCCTCCAGGTACTCTGGTTTTCTCCTCAGACCAAAAACATGCAGAGTAGGCTAATTGGTGGTTCCAAATCGTCCCAGATGTGAATGTGAGTCTGAATGGTTGTGTGTATGTCAGCCCTGCACTGGCCTGGCGAACTGTTCATGGTGTACCCATCTTCGCTCAGAGTCGGATGAGACGGGCGCTAGCCTCCCCGTGACCATAATCAGTACTGTATTAAGCGGCTTTGAAAATTCAAACTCATTGATGTAAAACAATTCTCAATAAATTCATATATTTTCCGATCTTTTTCAGTTTTTGTTGACTGATCCACTCATCTCTACCCCACAGAAAACATCACAGACCAGAGGACGAGTGAAATAATACTTCATATGATTGATCGCAACTGTTTAAATAAAGAAAAATTAAAAGAGCAGAGGAAATGGTGAGTGCGTATAATCATTGAAGAAGGACACGGGTTAATGAGGAACAAAAGGTGTAGGTGAAACTGTTCTGTTTCCAGACCCTCAGCAGGGGGGTTTAGCCACGGACTTCTGATTACACAACACACTACCAGGGAGAAACCACAGAGGCCACAGGTGTTGAGCTTCAGGATATTAAAAGAGAGCTAAAATAACCGGGTGCAGCTGAGACAAGGCAGCGGTCAGACCTTAACCTTCTCCAGCACGACCACACACTCCTGCTTCTCTTTTCCACACACACACACACACACACACACACAAGAATATCTCACAATTATTTTCAAACATTTACATTCTGAACAGGGCCAGCACCCACATAGCTACTCACACCCAGTGCGAGGTTCAATCAAGAATATTCAAGTGGGAGGAAACCATATTGGCCAGTATTGGCCTAGTGGTATATGGCGCTGGATCGCTGATTCAAAGGTTGGTGGTTCGAACCCCACTCTCCACAAGGTTGTCACTGCCCCCCCCCCACAGTGCAGCTAACTGGGTTATCAAATGCCGGTCACTGTCTATGGTCTTCTTCTTCTTTTCCTTTCGGCTTTTCCCTTCAGGGGTCGCCACAGCGAATCATCTGCCTCCATCTCACCCTATCCTCTGCATCTTTTTTCTTACACCAACTGCCTTCATGCCCTCCTTCACCACATCCATGAATCGTCTCTTTGGTCTTCCTCTAGGCCTTCTGCCTGGTAGTTCCAACCTCAGCATCCTACTACCAATATACTCACTATCCCTCCTCTGTACATGTCCAAACCATCTCAATCTAGCCTCTCTGACTTTGTCTCCAAAACGACTTACATGTGCTGTCCCTCTGATGTACTCATTCCTGATCCTATCCATCCTCGTTACTCCCAAAGAGAACCTCAACATTTTCATCTCTGCTACCTCCAGCTCTGCCTCCTGTCTTTTCCCCAGGGCCACTGGTTCTAACCCATACGGTATGAGGTGTAAAAGAACCATTGCTGACTTTCGTGAAGAGTAGCTGTGTGTTTCCGCCCTGCGATGGCCTGGCGAGGTGTCCATGGTGTACTCTGCCCTTGCCCGGAGTCGGCTGGGATGGGCGCCAGACTTCCCGTGACCCTTATTAGGATTAAGCGGTTACAGAAAATGAACTGAAGCCATATTACCCAGAAGAAATCCACACAAGCACAATGAGTTAATGTAAACCCCAGTCAGAAATGCTCTCGCTGAGCCAGAGACTTGAACCCAGGACCTGCTTGCTGTGAGGTGTACATGCTAACCGCTACACCACTGTGCCACCTGTCGCTTCAGTCTCTCTATCGGCGATAATAAACCAATGAAAACATTGTGATTCAGATTCACAGCAAGAGGTACCCCATCTCCGTCCCACTTTTGGCTGTGATAGGCTGCAGCCTTCATGTCACCTTATTAGGATTATGCTGTTCAGTAAATGAATGGGTGTAGTGCTTAGCTTGTCTGTCTCACAACAAAAAGTTCATGGGTTCAAGTCCTTGGCTCAGAGATTTCTGTGTGGAGTTTGCATGTTCTCGCTATACTGTACTTGTCTAGGTTTCCTCCGGGTACTCTGGTTTCCTCTCGCAGTTCAAATACATGCACAATAGGTTAATTGTCTGTTCTAGATTACCCTCGGTGTGAGTGTGAGTATGAATGGTTGTACGTTGTTTTGTGAGCTGTTCAGGGTGTACCCCGACTTTCTCACATGTTGGCTGAGATGGGCTCCAGCCTCCCCATGACCCTAATAGGAATTAAGTGGTCCAGCAAGTGAGTTAGTGATTCATAATTAGTCCTTGGTGAGCTTCGACTCACTTTATTTATTAATTTATTTATTTATTTCAGATTTTTTTCTTACTGAATCATAAAGTGACGTCTGGAGATAAACTATTTACTTTTTGCTTTATTATTTTTGATAAAAATGAAAACCAAGGCGACAGCAAAGAAATCCAAAAATGACACCTTTACTTGATGTGGTTACTTATGAAGAACAATTTTGTTTTGTTCTGAAAAAAGAAAAAAGTAAAACGGTGCCAGTTGAGATGGCGCTGACAGGATGTTGATATTTGAATAATTTAAAAATACCCTGAGAGTTGAAGCCACACAGAGACATCACAGCCACGTTCTGCTCTGGTCACGCCGTGTTGCTCTGCTGGGTGGTGACATGATTGAATAAAATCAACTTTTCACATGATCTGAGGACATTATAAAAAAAATAAATGAAAAAAATTACGCAATCCCTCCATGATTTATAAAACACATTGTTAAGAAACAGAGCCAGGGGTTCAGCGCACTCTTATTAACATCGTTCAGGATAGTAATCATTATAATTCTTTAAAGGAGACAGAAAGAATAGTTCGTGAATCGAATCTCTGCACTTGTTTTAACTGATAGAGTAAAATGTGGAACTGGTTCTGGATAAAATGTCACATAATCATGATGAATAAACATTTACAAAACCGGGTAGATTTCTGCTGGTCCTCGTCATTTCTTCAGTGGCGTGCAGTCCTCATTAGGATAGCAACATTTTAATGGGCCCTACAAGCAAAGTGATTCACTAACAGTTTAAGTCCTGGGCTCGTTGAGGGCGTGTCTTGTGTGGAGTGTGTATGTTCTACCGCTTGCTCGTGTGGGCTTCGTCCAGGCCGGTTTCCTCCAATAGCCCAAAGACGAGCGCATTAGGCTACTTGGCGGTTCCAAATTTCCCCTCGGTGTGAGGTTGAATTGTTGTATATATGTGTGTGTGTGTGTGTGTGTGTGTGTGTGTGTGTGTGTGTGTGTGCGTGTGTGTGTGTGTGTGTGTGTGTGAATACACATATCTGACCCGGTCATGACCCGGATACAATTATGTGAAAATATTAATTATCTGTATTAATTATTATAATATATATTCAGTAGTAGAAGGTCCTTCCAAGGGTTGTTTTGTGCGCGCGTGTGTGTGTGTGTGTGTGTGTGTGTGTGTGTGTGTGTGTGTGTGTGTGTGTGCGTGTCCATAAACATGTACAGTCATGTGAAACAAATTAGGACACCCCATTAATCAACCAACTCTTTATTAAGAAATGTTCACATAATGTCTAATCTTGTTTTTATTTATTTTTGGAAAAAAAAGTGATTTAATTGTAAATGACAACATAAATTAACATATTTTTACACATCAAACAAAAGTTATGAGCAACCATGTTTATTTCAGTGGAGGAAAAGATTAGGACACCTCCACATATTTTCCAATTTAAAAAGGCTATAATCACACACAGGTGTATTCGTTGCACGTGATCAGAACATCATTACCCAGCATTATGAAGAAGACTCACCCGAAACAATTGCCCCCTTGCCTGGGTCTGGCCATTCAAGCAAGTTCACCCCCAGAGCAGACCACTAATTAAAGTCATCAAATGTCATAAAATATAATGATGGGAGTTACGCAGGCTCTCGCTACTGTCGATGGAGAATGCAGGACTCTACTATCAGAAAGAGATGATAAAAGTTTGACCTTCATGGGAGGTGTGCAAGGAGGAAACCTTTCCGGACACCAGAAGAGAATACAGTATAGTTAATATTTTCCTCCATTGAGTGCAGAGTTGTTCAAATCTTTTGTTTGAGTAAACATTTATGTTTATTTACAGTTCAATCACTTTCTTCTTCTTCTTTTACTTTCGGCTGCTCCCTTCAGGGGTCGCCACAGCAAATCATCCGCCTCCATCTCACCCTGTCCTCCGCATCTTCTTTTCTGACTCCAACGACCTTCATGTCCTCCTTCACCACGTCCATAAATCTCTTATTTGGTCTTACTCGAGGCCTTCTGCCTGGTAGTGCCAACCTCAGCATCCTACTGCCAATATACTCACTATCCCTCCTCTGTACATGTCCAAACCATCTCAATCTAGCCTCTCTGACTTTGTCTCCAAAATATCTTGCATATATATATATATATATATATATATATATATATATATATATGTGTCTGTCTTCCTTTTGGCTTTTTCCCTTTTACTCGGAAGTCGCCACAGTGAATCATCTGATTCATACGTTTGATTTGGCAGAGGTTTTTTACGTCGGATGCGCTTCCTGTCACAACCCTTTTTAGCAAGGGACAGAAACACGCTGACGACTTTGCAGCTACTCTTTACGAAAGTCAGCAATGGTTCTTTTACATGCCTCACACCATAGACAGTGACAGACATGGCCCGCCTTTGATAACCCAGTTAGCCGCAATTGGGGGGGGGGGGGGCAGTGACAACCTTGTGGAGAGTGGGACTTGAACCCCCAACCTTTGGATCAGCGATCCAGCGCCCTACACCACTAGACCACCACTATATATATATATATATATATGAGAAAGTGAGTCATGCTATTCATTCATTATTTCATTGTGTTGACAGGGAGAATAGACCCCATTGCTGCCAATTCTGGGCACAGGCCAGAACAGCACACCCTAAACAGTTCACCAGACCATCACAGGGCAAAAACACACACAACCATTCATTCTCACAGGGTCAATCTGGAACAGCCAATTTAGCCCATTTTGCATGTCTTTGGGGTGTGAGAGGAAACCAGAGTATCTGGAGGAAACCACGCAATCATGGAGGGATCATACAAACGCCACACAGAAATGTCCTTGCTGAACCTCGGCCTCCACCAAGGAGTTCGTTTGTTGTTAGTCACTGTTAAATTATCAAAAGTAAACGTAGCGATAAAACTAAATAAAGCATTACCTACTATGACATTGAGGGGGATCAGCCCACACTGTGTCCTGGATTCAATTTCAAGCTCAAATGTTTCTGTGTGGAGTTTACACATTCCTCTCGTGCTTGTGTGGGTTTCCTCCGGGTACTTCGGTTTCCTCCCTCAGTCCAAAAACATACACGGTAGGAAAATTCTCTGTTTCAAATTGACCCTAGGTGTGAATGTGAGTAGGTGTGTGTGTGTGTGTGTGTGTGTGTGTGTGTGTTGACCCTGTGCTGAATCGCCAAACTGTTCAGGGTGTACCCCGCCCTTGCCCTAAATCGTCTCAGATTAAGATCCTTAAGGGGAATTAAGTGACTTCGAAAATGAATGAATGAATAAAAGATGATTCAGCCTTCCTCCAGTTCAACACTAAACCTCCGTTTCCTCTACAACATCGCCCCCTTGTGGTTATTCACCAAATTACTCACTAACCTTCTGTCTGCATTAAGATACTGTAATTGGTATTATTCCAGTTCTATTTATTTCAACTTAAATAACTTAATCCTTATATTTATGCACAAGGTGTTGAAACCACATGTTCGTGTTTTACATCATGAAGAATTTTTCACATTACTACTGATTTTCCAAACCGCTTCCTCCTTTTGTTTAATATTTACAAAGTGAAATATTTCACTTCTGGTTGAAATGAAATTCTAAACGTAAACACAACGTTTGAGAAAAGAGGAATTAATGACCAAACAAATTGTGATAATATCTGAAAGATGGGAAAATAAGTACTGTATTCAGGGACTGATGGTGTTACTATACATGATAATACCCATGTGGAATTGATTCCTCATGCTCCCTGAGCCACTCTTTCATTATTCGAGTCCCCATTTTTATATCGGTGCCATCAGGAAAGAAGAAGTCCATTGATGCAGTCAGCCAGCTGATTTCATTTTATTGCCCCAGTTATGTTGCTGAGAGGTGGGACCGTGGCCTTGTAGTAAGCACGTCCGCGTTACAGCAATAGGTTTGTGGATTTGATTCCCAGCTGGGATGTTTCTGTGTGGAGTTTGCATCTTCTCCCTCTGGTTGTGTGGGTTTCTTCCAGGTACTCTGGTTTCCTCCCAAAGTCCAAAAACATGCACAGTATGTTAACTGGCTGTTCCAAATCACCCCTATATGTGAGTGTGAGTCTGAATGGTTGTGTGAGTATTGGCCCTGAGATGGTCTGGTGTACTGTCCAGAGTGTACCCTGTTCTCGCCCAGAGTCAACTGAAATGAGCGCCAGCCTCCCGCATTTCAAATTAGAAATAAGTGGTTCGAAAAATGTATGAATGTTGCTGAGCCTTGACCTGAACATCTAGAGCAGCAACGCCATGAAAAGTACGTGCTGTGATCAAGGATAAATTCTCTCCGTGAAAATATTACTGTGCCGCTTTTTCGGCCGGACAGTGTTTACAATCCACTTTAGATTGACCTAAATTTTTCTTTTTATATAAACATATAAACATAAAAACAAAAGAAATTTATTCATCAGGATGCACAAAGACGTGTTCAAAAACAAAAATTGATTAGAAAAAATGTACCCGGGGAGTTTAGACCTCCACGAAGGTAATGCAATCCAATATTTATATTGACAAATGAGTTGGAATTACAGTGCCCCACGGAGGCCTGTTCTGTCATTATTTTTGAACTCAGCATTTTTTTTTTTTTTACTCTTGGCACATTATGGGTGATTTCAGCCTCCACACTTGATCACGCAATGTGAAAATTTCCTTCAAATCCATCCTGGATCTCAAATCACAGCCAAATTTTAACCAGTTTTATTTTTCGGCACAAGATAAATAAAGGTTTAAAAAAAACTCTGTGATAATCTGTGTACAGTATTCATTTTTGAGTTAATGTGGCACACACACACACACACACACACACACACACACACACACACATAGACAGACAGACATGCAAAAGCAGTTTCATACCATCCACCTGAGTGTATATGATGAATGTTCAGACCGGCACCGCTTTGGGTTCATGAAGTATAAGATTTCAAGGATCCCTTGATGGACCAGTTCCACATAAAACCCGTTCATACGTGCTCACTGGGATTCAAACCAGGCGCTCGAGGAAACCAGGCAAAACCTTTAAGTGCAGCAGTTTAAACCTTGTCATAGTGGACCGCCGGTCCTGCAGATTTTAGTGCTTTCCCTGCTCAGCCACGCCCACTTTAAGGTATGATGAGCTGTTCACTCAAAATCACTCATTTGCCAAACTGCGTAATCCTACTGGGGTCATGGAAGGGATGAAGCCTATCTCAGCTGACTCTGAGCAAAGGAAGCGTACACTGTGAACAACTTGGAAAACCACTGCAGGGCAACACACACACACGCACACACACACACACACACACACGAACCACTCATCTTGGTGTGATTTGGAAAAGTCACTTCGCCTGAGACGGCTGTGCTACGCCACCGTGCTGGGCCGTGATTGCTTTTGTTTGTGCAAAATCTTCCCAACCAAAGGCGACGACTTTTACAGAAATACCATATGCAACGTTTTGTTGCAGAATTTGAATCTTTTGCTTATGCATAAAAAAATTGAAGTGAATCTTTACGCTGGAATTACTTAAAAAACAAAAACAGAAGTGCTGGAATACTTATTTCCTCTGATTTTCTTACACGTGACTTCTTTTAAGGCCTGACCTGAATATAAGTTTTTGGGTGAAAGAAGATCTTGAGTATCCGAGCACAAAGGTTTTGTGCATGAGGGTGGCCCGGAATAGCAGAGCTTCTGACGCACTTGAAGAAATCCATTCCATTCCCTAATTTTCCGAGTCCGAATGCTCCCTTCAGGACAAACAGATGGTATCTGTTCATCAGCATCTACTGCAGTTTACTAAATTGTTTATTTGGTTTTGCTTTGCAACACTGATCGATAATTTGGGCTGAATTTTCCCCCTTTCACAGGCTGTTATTGTGTTTTTGAAGGAAAAAGTGTTGACTTAGATAATGAGTAATACTTAATACATTTATAAAGATGACGTGGGTTTGGCAGGACGTAGATTTGTACGTAACGAGCTGGTATGTGAAAATTCCACAGAATGTAGAAATGCCCATTAATTACTCACACAGGCCGAGGAGAAATGACTAGAGATGCACAGGCACGCTGAACTATTTTTCCTACACGAGGGTCTGTTCCATGTCAGACACATGCATGTGAGGAACAGAAATTTGGCCAGAAGCCAGAGTGTAGTGGATCTGGAAGAAAACTTTGAAATGCTATGTAGGGAAAAAAGAAGAAAATGAAGGCAATCCCCCATAATAATATTAATAATAACAATAATAAATAAAAAATAAAAAAACAAATCATCCCGAGGTGCGAGGGTGAGTGTGAATGGTTCTCAGTGTGTTGGCCTTGTGATGGGTTGCCAGGATACTTGGGGTGGCGCTCGTTACCTTTTTCTCTGGATTAAGAGGTGCACCAAATGGATTAATGTACAGTATAGTATTATTATTATTTCATTTCATTTTCTGTCACCACTTCATCCTAATTAGGGTCGTGGGGAGGCTGGTGCCCATCCCAGCCAACTCAGGGCGAGGGCAGAGTACACCCTGGACAGCTCGCCAGGCCATCGCAGGGCAGAAACACGCTGACGGCTTTGCAGCCTACGCTTGTCGAAAGTCAGCAATGGTTCTTTTACATGCCTCACACCATAGACAGTGAGAGACATGGCCGGCCTTTGATAACCCAGTTAGCTGCACTGGGGGGATGGGGGGGGGCAGTGACAACCTTGTGGAGAGTGGGACTCGAACCCCCAACCTTTGGATCAGCAATCCGGCGCCTTATACCACTAGACCACCACTGCCCCCTATTATTATTATTATTATTATTATTATTATTATTATTATTGTTGTTGTTGTTGTTGTTGTTGTTCTTCTTCTTCTTCTTCTTCTTCTTCTTCCTCCTCTTCTTATTGTTGCTGCTGTTGTTGTTGTTGTTGTTGTTCTTCTTCTTCTTCTCAATAATAATAATAATAATAATAATAATAATAATAATGATGATGTAAAAATTTGTCAGTGTTTAAAATAAAAAAATTGATAAATAAAATTAAACAAAATTAGATAAATAAATAAAATTATATTAACTATTAACAACAAATTGTAAGATACAAATAAAATTACTACTGCAATAACATTTAAATATCAATTATGTTACATTAATTTAGTTATGTTTAAATGGTTTACAGATAATTATGATTATGAAAAAAAATATATCATGGAAAAAATGATTCGGATCCCTTGTAGCCTTAGACTGAATTCCAGTGCAATTATATTATAATTATTATTAAATAACTTATAATTAATATATTATTATTAAATAACTGCTCCTGTTGTTTACATGTATTTTTCATGGTTAATTGTGTAATTAAATGATCTTAAATATTTCAAAGTCAGTGTAGATGATGCAGCGACATGATGGACGAATGTGAACTTGGACCTGCACCAGAAGGTTAACTGGTAGGAGATTGATTTTGAAAGATAAGATGAGATATCTTTTAAAGATTTATGTTGCTCTAGAAAAAAGCAGAGTCTCCTGTCATCTCCCTCGTTTTTAGAGAAGGCCCTCGCTGCACTGACCACCCACAATGATGTCATGTGCACAGTATACACAGTTTATTTATGCATCATGTGTTTAAAAATCTCTCGTCACTGAGTCGCCATGAATGGCGACAGAGCAAGACCTTTTACTCTATTCCTTTCACCCTCAGCCCCATGATGTGCTATCATTTATCTCCATCACCCAATTACTCAACGCTCTAATTGAAAAGTTGGCAGCGTGAGGCTCATCTCCAGCGTGCAGACCTGCATGTCTGCCAAGTCCTCCAAGACTGATCAGTCACATCCATTTCTCTTCCATTAGACACTATAGCTGACCTATGACGTCATTATCTAACGAGAAAACACACACACACACACACACACACACACACACACACCCACACACACACACACACACACACTATGTAACTATGTAAAAGTCCATTATAAGTGCTGTAAATCTGCACTCATTTTATCCTTTAAAGTCCCTCCTCTAATCCCAGAATAAAAACAATACAAAATATTAAAAAAAAAAAAAAAAACACAAGACAACAAAACAAAACAATAAAACCCCCACTGCAAATCAAATCAAGAGGTTGATGAACAATATTAACAGTAGGGGGCACTAATGCTTTAGAATGGAGATAAATGGCTGTAAGTCAGAAAAGAAAGACAAGAAGGGAGTGGCTGTCAGGTTTCCATTGCTGTGTTCACAGGAGTAGCATGAACTGTTTACTAGCAAACGTGCAGCTCTGTGCAACACTGACCTGCATCATCATTATCATCTTCATCATAAACACAAATAAACACAATATTTACATATAACATCCGTATCATTGTCATCATCAACAGAATAAATAATCATCACCCCTACAACAAACAAACAACAATCACAATTATGCAAAATAAAAAAAAAATAACAAAAATATATTACTGTATTGTAATAATAATAATATTGTGATAAAGTTCATTATTTTCTGTAATGTACTGATAAAAAAAAAAAAAACTTTCATGTATTTTAGATTCATTGCACACCAACTGAAATATTTCAGGTCTTTTATTGTTTAATTCTGATGATTTTGGCATACAGCTCATGAAA
Organism: Plotosus lineatus; assembly: GCA_024760905.1. Lineage (NCBI taxonomy): Eukaryota > Metazoa > Chordata > Actinopteri > Siluriformes > Plotosidae > Plotosus > Plotosus lineatus. Next base: position 103,329,725 of record CM045728.1, read on the forward strand.
ACCCAAAATTCCTATCTCAAAAAATTAGTATATTTCATCCAACTAATAAAAAAGTGGTTTTAATTACAAAAAAATGTCAACCTTCAAATAATTATGTTCAGTTATGCACTCAATACTTGGTCGGGAATCCTTTTGCAGAAATGACTGCTTCAATGCGGCGTAGCATGGAGGCAATCAGCCTGTGGCACTGCTGAGGTGTTATGGAGGTCCAGGATGCTTCGATAGCGGCCTTAAGCTCATCCACAGTGTTGGGTCTGGTGTCGCTCAACTTTCTCTTCACAATATCCCACAGATTCTCTATGGGCTTCAGGTCAGGAGAGTTGGCAGGCCAATTGAGAACAGTAATACCATGGTCAGTAAACCATTTAGCAGTGGTTTTGGCACTGTGAGCAGGTGCCAGGTCGTGCTGAAAAATGAAAATCTTCATCTCCATAAAGCTTTTCAGCAGATGGAAACATGAAGTTATCCAAAATCTCCTGATAGCTAGCTGCATTGACCCTGCCCTTGATAAAACACAGTGGACCAACACCAGCAGCTGACATGGCACCCCAGACCATCACTGACTGTGGGTACTTGACACTGGACTTCAGGCATTTTGGCATTTCCTTCTCCCCAGCCTTCCTCCACAATCTTCCTCAGGGTCCGGTCACCTCTTCTGGTTGTGCAGCGTTTTCTGCCACACTTTGTCCTTCCCACAGACGTCCCACTGAGGTGGCTTGATACAGCACTCTGGGAACAGCCTATTCGCTCAGAGATTTCTTTCTGTATCTTACCCTCTTGCTTGAGGGTGTCGATGATGGCCTTCTGGACAGCAGTCAGGTCGGCAGTCTTACCCATGACTGTGGTTTTGAGTAATGAACCAGGCTGGGAGTTTTTAAAAGCCTCAGGAATCTTTTGCAGGTGTTTAGAGTTAATTGGTTGATTCAGATGATTAGGTTAATAGCTCGTTTAGACTACCTGAACATGATATGCTAATTTTTTGAGATAGGATTTTGTGGTTTTCATGAGCTGTATGCCAAAATCATCAGTATTAAAACAATAAAAGACCTTAAATATTTCAGTTGATGTGCAATGAATGTAAAATATATGAAAGTTTAATTTTTATCAGTACATTACAGAAAATAATGAACTTTATCACAATATGCTAATTTTTTGAGGACTACTATATGTATGTGTGTGTGTGTGTGTGTGTGTGTGTGTGTGTGTGTGTGTGTGTGCATTGGTCTAATGATGAAACTGGAACTGAAATGTGTGACACTGATCTTTTACATTTTCTGCAGATTTAGAAAACTAGTTTTTCGGAATTTTAATGTATTTGGCCAATATGCAGTAAATCCTGGTATGTGCAGGATAATATTCCTTGGAGAAGCAGCATTATCAGTAAGATGCCTCAAAAACATCAGAATGTAACATGGACAGAATGCATAGCTTTCTATTCACTAATAATAGCTTTAGATAATAATTGTGTGATTAGTCACACTGTGTTGATTGATGAGGTTTGACAAGTTTAACTTTTCTTTATTATCAAAAGTCAATAAATGAAAATACATCAGTGATCGGTGGGGAGCACACGATTAATATGGACAGAAAAAGTTACGTACATCAGCGATCCTGTTTTAAGTCTGGTGTTTATTTACCAATTTTACCACGCATATGCAAATTCCATAGTTCATAATGCACCCGTGCTCCAATTCATGTGGTTATTGGACCTCTGGAGACCTTAGCAGAGGCTCATTGGGATGTGGAAATAATGAGGTCTTTTGTCACAAAATCGAGCATGAAGGTATAAACTAGGGAATATTTTAATTATTTCAAAAACTGTCTCCACCACACGTACATATTTTGATATGATATTATCTCCCAGGCATGCACTAAAGATTTTGATTCACAATGTAAATCATAAAGAAACAAAGATTCACAAATAAACATGGACATGGAAATATTTATTCAAGTTTGAAGCTGGGTAGTTAGAAAATGTGCCAGTTTTGTGATCAGACAGAAATATATAACTTCTTATAAAAACATATTTTTGCAAATATCATGTTATCTGACCGTGTCATGTCATTCTGTAATGTTCTTTCATTCATTCATTTTCTGAATCACTTAATCATAATTAGGGTTGGGGAGACTGGCGCCCATCTCAGATGTCTCTGGGCAAGGGCAGAGTACACCCCGGACAGTTTACCAGGTCATCGTAGGGTAAAAACATGCTGATGGCTATGCAGCCCACACTTGACGAAAGTTAGCAATGGTTCTACCCTGTGATGGCCTGGTGAGCTGTTCAGGGTGTACTCTGCCCTTGCCCAGAGACATCTGAGATGGGCACCAGCCTCCCCAAACCCTAATTAAGATGAAGTGATTCATTAAAAAAAATGAATGAATGAAAGAACATAAATAGTGAGAGACATGGCCGGCCTTTGATCACCCAGTTAGCTGCACTTGGGGGACAGCAGTGAAAACCCACTGACAGTTATGCTTGAACCTCAAACCTTGGGATCCGCAATCCAACACCCTACCACCAACCAGACCACCACCTCCCTATTCTGTGTTTCAGACCTTTGTAATTGTTATTTTTTTCTTAAGTATAACCTGTTTTAATGTTCATGAGATCTAATAAATAGTGTACTGTACTTGATAAAATTTATTGATAAGATTTCCTTCACATTTGTTTTACATCACAAATAGTATATTATTATTATCATGTGGATGGTAAGATACAACACATATTTAACCCAAATTATTTTTCCAGGTTTCAGTACCAACACTGACCACTTTGGGTTGTTTTATTCAGAGCTAATCAACTTGAACACCACAAACGTCATGCCAAGCCGATGTAATTACGTAATTTTCCTTCCAGTGAAGTCATATTTGTTAAAATAGCATTAAATTTTATCTTGAAAAACATCTTTAGTTTTTCCATAAATCCAATGATGTATTTCTCAGAATAATAGTGTATTATCTTTTCTTGTAATAATGGGATAATTTCATGTACCAACAAGATGAAGGTCAATGAGATATTATAATCTGTGTGTGTGTGTGCACAGATCTTATGTATACTTCTACAAACTGTATGTGAATGGTATAAACCAGAGTGTAAAACGTTCTCATTGTTTCTCCTTTAAGATCTGACAAATAACTTGGCTTCCTGAGAAAATGGGTTATTTGGAGAAAACAGCCCAAAATCACTCCAGAAAAAAATTCCCAGGGAATTATCTCATAGGAATTTTTTTTGTACTTGAACTACGGAGCATTATGTTTTAAGAATGAAACGTTAAGTGAGTTTATGAGATGGACATAAAAATGCTGGTTGAACTTTGACATGAGATAAAATGTAATGCGAGTGGAATCTGAAAGGCATCTTGTTCTCTTCTTCTGTAGTTTAAAAACTTTATTTATGATTATTTAATCAGAAAAAAAAGCCATTTTAAGAAACAGATTTAGATTTCAGGGTTTATCGCATCGAGTTTAGAAGAAAAAGTCTTTGCCATTTGTCAAAGTTATTTAAATTTGTTGATATTTTATCATCATAAAATACAAAAAGGGGTAAAAAATTTACACAAAGCTTACAATAACTTACTACACAAGGTAAAGTATATCATGTACAGAAATTATGCAGTCCACAGCTCAGGGGGCGAAACCTATTACTGAGTCGAAGGGGGCAATTACTTTCTCACAAAGGAGCAGTGATGTTTGTCTACTACTCTGTAAAGTGTAACTTCACCCAAAAGCTCTGTGTCTGCCTCCACCCACTTCATCATTTTGATAACTAACTAACTCACTAAATAAATAAATAAATAAATAAATATATTGTGAGGGCCTGAGAATGGGCAGGAAGGACCTGAGAATGGGCAGAGAGGGCCTGAAAGAGGGGCAAGCAGGGCCTGAGAGGGGTGCAGGGATGCCCCGTGGTAGGGGTGGTGTAAGCCTGAGAAGGAGGCTAATTGGTCCTAAGAAGGGGGCAAAGAGGGCTTGGTGGGGTGGAGAAGAGGGAAAGTCGGCCTGAAATGAGGGTAAGAAGCAACGAGGTAATTGATATGTGAGACACGAGCTGTTTGGTGAGTCTCCATTTATGTACATTTGAAAATGGCGGCGGCCACCCACCTCTGATTAGACAAGTTAGAGTGTTAAACATTCTAATATATGATGATTAGAAAAGCCTAAAAGGTGCACTCTGCATCAGCATCGGTTCAGCCTGGTTTTAATCAGTAGTGTTTTTCAATCAATTAGCATGTGGACTACTTTTCGTTTATACATCTATAAAATATGTATCTCTCTCTCATTTTATCTTTTAGTGCACCTCGGTATAAAACATCTTCATCCTGTCTCCCAGGAAATTTCACACAAGTGCCTAAAACGGTGCCGAGTAGAGGAGCTTCTTCAGAGCTGAGCTCACTAATGTAAATATCGCTGACATTTACCACACAGTGACATATCGCTCTACTCATCTGGACCTTACCGTACACATCCACTCAACTACTTCCTGTGTGTGTGTGTGTGTGTGTGTGTGTGTGTGTGTGTGTGTGTGTGTGTGTGTGTGTGTGAGAAAGAGAGAGAGAGAGAGAGAGAGAGAGAGAGAGAGAGAGAGAGAGAGAGAGAGAGAGAGAGAGAGCAAGCGAGTGAGCGAGAGAGAGAAGACAGGTAGGGACAGTGATGTATAAACACTGGGACAACTGGGATACCTCAGGATGACACCAGCTGAAGTCAGGGTGTGTGTGAACAGACTCATTTATAGTTTGGGGTTAATATCTCAGGATGAGCTGCATCTGTGTGGGTTTGTGTGTGTATAATAGAGAGATAAAGAAAAAAAGAGGGAAAGTGTTGGTCAGTGGGCCTACCGTTGTGTATTTATGTACCTGAGGTACGCAGGGTTAACACTAGGGTGCTCTCATACACACACAGCAGTGTTCTAAAGCCCCACCATCACAGCCAGGGTAAAGAAAAAATTTCAAGTGGAGCAAACGGTCTTTATTTCTTCCTGTCTCCAGAAATAGAGTGAGTGGGAATAAGAGAAGAGGGAGCGCGAGAGAGCGAGGTGAGCTCTGGACCGTATGTTGTCTGAGTTACGGTTTCCTGCCTCTCCTCACTCGGACAGGAAGAAAACGATCAGTCATCCATCAAAAATGTGAGTCTGCATCCCCCTGAACCGAACATGACCTTCTGCTATGATCAGATCAGATCTGACACACAACACAACCAGCCCAAGCTCCAGATTACGTAAATCAACATGTACACTTGCTGGTTTAAATGTAAGAATATGTTTCCATTCCTCATCACATTACGAATCACTCTTGTGTCTGGGCTCATGATGCTTTCTTGATGACGGGATGTATACAGCTTCTTAGCATGGCCTGTTTGGTCTAACACATCCAGCTGTTATAGCTGAACTAGATATATTTATCATATCAGTAGATCAGGCACACGGATAAAGCTAGACGTTTCAAAAGATAAATGATAAAAACGTAAGATGCAGTAGATGTTGGGTGTAGTGGTTAGCATGTCTGCCCCACAGCAAGAAGGTCCTGAGTCTGAATGCATGTGTATGCTAGCCCTGTGATGACCTGGTGAGCTATTCAAGTTGTACCCCGTCTTCGCCCAGTGGTTTGGAAAATAAGTGAGTGGGTTAATAATAGATGCCAATGAACATTTCATTTAATCCATGTTATTATACATGTTATCAAGACAATTACATTCGTTCAGTCTTTTGTGGCGCAACAGCAAAGCATCTTCATGTTTATGCCCTGGGTCATCCAGCCATCCATGGGCTCTCAAGCTCCCAGAGTGGGAAGGATGTTGCGGGGTTTTTTTTCCACTTGTCATTTAAAAGCAATACAAGGTACAGGTAGCTAATGGCTAACTTTCCAGTTAGGTATGTCCGAGACCAGATATGTGATTTATTGCTCCCATGGTAACCAATCAGATTGCAAGTGCATTCCATGTGTACGCCATGAGGCACGAATGTTTGACATTGGACAACTATTTCTCCATGATGTCAGGGTTGATGAATTTATAAGAGTTTATAACAGGAGTGGTGGTGTCTCTTTGCACATTTTCTCGACTGAGGTCGAAAAATCGTGACTTCAGAATTGTAAAGAATGCAACATATGCGTTATCTTTATTAGACAGTTAGCAAGTGAATGAATTAGCAAACAAACTGGGTAAGGGCGGGGCAGTGGTGGTCTAGTGGTATAGGATGCTGGATCGCTGATCCAACAGTTGGGGGTTCGAGTCCTACTCTCCACAAGGTTGTCACACTGTCCTCCCCAGTGCAGCTAACTGGGGTATCAAAGGCCGGCCATGTCTCTCACTGTCTATGGTGTGAGGCATGTAAAGGAACCATTGCTGACTTTCGACAAGAGTAGGCTGCAAAGCCATCAGCGTGTTTCCGCCCTGCGATGGCCTGGCGAGATGTCCAGGGTGTACTCTGCCATCGCCCGAAGTTGGCTGGGATGGGCGACAGCCTCCCCGCGACCCTAATTAGGATTAAGCGGTTACAGAAAATGATGATGAATGAACTGGGTAAGGGCCTGAGCATTGTTAGCATTTAGCTAAGTTGGGTAGCTAGCTAGCTAACAGTAGTAGTAATAATTTGTAGGAGCAGCAGTGGTGGGCCATCAGGGCCAGAAAAATCCTTCTCTGCTTGCCTAAACACTATCAGAAGCACTGACCTACAATTACAACTTAAATTCTACTGTTTGTTCCATTAAATTTTATTAATTTCTTCCCAACAGTCGATTCTTTTGATTTCAGAGCGTGTATGAGGATATTCCTCTTTATATTCTTACAGTGTGTCCCTTGGCTGCTCTGCTTTCAGTACGTGTCTGTGGATTTTAGATTTTTTTTGTCTAATCCAGTGGTTCTTAACCTTGTTGGAGGTTCTGAACTGCACCAGTTTGATATGCTTATTCAGCAAACCCTTCTTTATTGAAAAATAAAATATGATTTTTTTTTTTTAATTCAAGACATAGGTATATGTTTTTACTGGGGAACCAAAAGGAACCGTGCATTAACACCACTGTGTTTAAAGAACAAAACCAATACTATATACATACATATATATATATATATATATATATATATATATATATATATATATATATATATATACATATACATACATATATATATATATATATATATACAAAGGACAGGACAAAGGCTTTCTATTGAAACTCCATTTATCACTACAGATCTGTTTGAGGGTGGTGAAACCATCCCTCTCTTCAGGTGATTACAGAAGAATTCTTCTGTAATCACCTGAAGAGAGGGGATGGTTTCACCACCCCTCGAAACAGATCTGTAGTGATAAATGGAGTTTCAATAGAAAGCCTTTGTCCTGTCCTTTTGTTTATTTGCTCTACCAAAAAGTATTGAGCACTCTCCTACGGAAGGATCTACTCAGAAAATCCTCTCTCTATATATATATATATACACACCAATAATAATGCATGAACTCCCCCATCACAACTACTTACATTTTTATGTGAGGTGCACATCTGACTGCGTGCACGTTCATCTGCTTGTGCGTGCGCGCGTCTGTATGTGTGTGTATTTATGTTTTATTTACATCTTATGAATTATTTGTGAATGTCTAATTGTTATTATAAGCATTTATAGCATTGAATGTGTATTTATTGATATTATACACACACATACTAGTACATGTACATATACGTGAGTCAGCGAGGGTTGATTCTACTTTGCAAATCATGCAGATAGGATCCTGACTAGCATCACATTCTGTTATATACGTGAATCCATGTTGTACATATTCGTCCGACCACTTTCGGTTTTTGCTCAATATGGGTATGAGTATGGATTAAAACATTAAGAAAGAAATCACACAACGTATCATCCTGACAGTCACAGTTCGACTACAAATTTTCTGCAGCACAGATTGGCCAAGCAAAAATGTAGTGTGATCACCTGGGGCCAGTAATGGCCAAGCGGGACGTGTCATCATGAATATGAGTCGGGTGTTTGTCTTGACCTCCGCCGAACCCCTGAGACTGACTCACCGAACCCCTAGGGTTCGATCGAACCCAGGTTAAGAACCACTGGTCTAATCAGATTTCAGACTTTCCTCACAGAGCCAGCTAGCGGGATCACAATAACAATAACATTATTTTTGTTTTCTGATTAGTTGGTAAAACTGGGTGAATGGTCTGTGGTGATCTGCACATAATACAGTTAAATTAGAATTCTTTTATGCACACAGTGGCTGACAGAGGAAGAGGAATTACCTTGGTGTTGGACATTCTTAAAAATTGATTTTCAAGGTGAAATTGTAATTGTGAAAACTGCAAAAACTGTAATTGCAAAGTTACACTGGTATTAAGTTTAGTATTAAGGGGCAGTGGTGTAGACCACCACTAGTATTAAGGGGGCAGTGGTGGTCTAGCGGTATAGGGTGCTGGATCGCTGATCCAAAGGTTGGGGGTTCGAGTCCCACTCTCCACAAGGTTGTCACTGTCCCCCCCAGTGCAGCTAACTGGGTTACAAAGGCGGGCCATGTCTCTCACTGTCTATGGTGTGAGGCATGTAAAAGAACCATTGCTGACTTTCGTAAAGAGTAGCTGCAAAGTCGTCAGCGTGTTTCTGTCCCTAGCTAAAAAGGGTTATGACAGGAAGGGCATCCGACGTAAAAACCTCTGCCAAATCAAAACGTGCGAATCAGATGATTCGCTGTGGCGACTCCTGAGTAGAGGGGAAAAAGCCAAAAGGAAGACGACATTAAGAAGTGGATTAAGTCCATTAAGTTCCCCTGAAGGCCCAGGTACCAAACGCACGGTCGTGTAGTAGTCCTCATTTACACTTTTCCTAAAATAATAAACATATTCTAATGAAATAAATCAGCAATAAAATAATAAGGAAAGCTAATGCGACTTTTCTTTATACAGTGAGGATAATGGAGCTCGGTGGTGTCACTTTAGCGTAGCTTACTCAGCTAGTTAGTAAAATACTAGTTAACTGGTGATCTAATTTATTTTGACACTCATTTATCAAACTGCTTAATCCTATTAGGATCACAGGGCGAAGGCAGGGTGCATGATAAACGGCTCGCCACAATATTGCAGGGTCAACATGTGCACAACCAAACTAGCTTTGATGTTATCTAACTAAATAACTCTGAAGTCTTTTTATTTCTACCCGAGACGTTTTTGTGATCAGTACTCATATATTGCAGTAGCTTTTAATAAAACACACTCATATATACACACAAATATATGTGTGTGTGTGTGTGTGTGAGAGAGAGAGAGAGAGAGAGAGAGAGAGAGAGAGAGCGAGCGAGAGAGCGAGAGAGCGAGAGAGAGAGAGAGAGAGAGAGAGAGAGAGAGAGAGAGAGTTAAACCAAATAATCAATAATCCAAACAAGCAATAAGTCTGCTTTGGACTGCTGTCAATTAGGAGGGGGACTTTGCAGGATATTATCAGCATCCTGTCTCACTGACCTGACCACCAATAGCATGTAAGGAGTGTGACCTCGATTTAGGTCAAGCCCTCTGGAGATGACCTTATGACTCTGTCTGGAGGCCAGCCTGCTCTCTGACAGATAGATGTATGTCTGAAAAAAAGCCAAATCCAAAACCAAAATAAAAGAGAAAAGCAACAACAACAACAACAAAAAAACAACAACCCTGGAGCCCACTGGAGGGGATGGGGGTGTTTGGGGGTGTTTGGGGGTGTTTGGGGGTTGGGGGGCAGCGGACTTTGTCTTTGCACTCCCGCCACCCTGCATTGGTTCTAAAAAAAGGCAAGATATAAATCATGAAGTAAAAACAATAAGAAAATTCAGCTGGGGGAGGAAAAGCCGCCCCGGGGTTAACGTGTGCTTTCACTCCAGTGAGAACGTGTTTGTGTAACACTTGAACTCTGTGTCATAAAACTGACATAACCATGTCATAAACGTGTCAGTAGTGGAGGCTATTTTACATCCAGCGCCATGCTACAATTTTCACAATATGCTTTTGCTATATATAACAATTCCTTCTGTGAGTGTGAAACACAAACAATGAGTGTCCTACTTTCTGAGGAAATTAATCAACAGCCTATTCTGATATGTTTTCTTTCTTTTATACGACAGCAAACTTCTATCCATCCATCTTCTGAAGCGATTAATTCTAATAGGGCCACAGGGAAGATGGAGCCTAGCTTAAAGGACTTTCGGTGAAAGTGGGGTGCACCCTGAAGAGTTAGACAATCCATCACGGAGCCAGCACACACACAACCATTCACACTCATGCCTAGGGACAACTTGGAACAGCATTTGGACAGTGGGAGGAAACCTGAGTACCCAGAGGAAACTCGCACAAGCAGGGAAAGAATGCACACAAACTCCACTCAGAAGCACGCTTGGCAAGCCTGAGACTGTACCGTCAACAAAAAACTTGAAATAATGTGCAGCGACATGAGTGACATGGGACGAAGTCAATGAGTTAGTTCCAAACAGTGATGTGTGGACATGAGATGGAAATTAAATTGATGGGTTAGTTCTATGTAGCGAAACATGGACACGATATATACACAGGATGACCATCTACAACGAAGCCGATGGGTTCGTTCTATACAGAGATGTATAAACACTGGACGCACGCAGGACAACCATTCAAAATGAAGATGGTGGGTTAGTCCTCAACAGCAACACACAGGATGGACATGAGACAAACACAAAAATAAATCGATGGATTAGTTCTATACAGTGATGTGTGGACTAGGAACAGACCCAGGACAACCATACCAAATTAGGTTGATGGATTTGTTTTATATATGACTCATGGACACAGGACAGACATGAGACGTCCATCCAAAATGAAACCAGTGGTTTAGTTCTCTACAGCAACGCAAAAAGTGAAAGCGGGACAACCATCCAACCCTTATACCATGATAGTGCCGAAATGATCTATGTTCTTACTATAATATCACTATATAAGAGTTTGAAGCCTTGGAGAAGTCCCTGGTTTCAAAACCGAGTTTGTAACCTTTGCCTGAGATTCTTTCTGTGTTATTGTGTGACTGAAGCGGCACTTTCAAAACTGCTGAATGCGCTGATGGCTCAAGCGGTTTGCGACCCTTTGTGTCTTTACTGTAACCCTCCCGTACGCCCTTCTCCTCTCGACTCTGTCCATTGCTGCCCATCCAAACAGCCGTCCTCACCACACACCAGAAATAAAACCTGGCGCTTTCCTCTCGATCCTGAAGATGTAGTGGAGCTTTGAACAGCAGTACTGGAATAAACACACACACACACACACACACACACACACACACACACACACACACACACAGCAGATGTTGACCTTTCAGGACTGAGCTGAGTCGACGGCAATACGCCAACGAGCACCTCGAAGTTGATTTATCAAAATTATAAACAATATTTCCTGAAGAAAAGGTGTAATGGACGGGGCATGAGAACCAACTAACGTTTGAGTCAATAAATCTACGTGCTGGATGAGTCAGAAGGCATTGTTCTGACCAGACACTTCAGTTTTTATAATTTAAAAATCCATGATATGTTTCAATATTTGAGCGCTAATCACAACTCATGTTCCACATGCTAGCCAATCGGAGAATGTAGCAAATTGCTAAGTTCATTTCTAATTGTGAGGCTGTTATGAAGTAATGACCGGGCACATTATAGGGCTGATATGAAAGATGCTCATACAAGGTTACACACATTTTAACCACGGCCTAAATGAGTTGTGGCTAGCTCTGGCTTACTCATTAGCCTAGCTTGCTAGCTAGCATATTTGCAGTAATAAAGATCAATATTTTAATGTTTAAAGTGCAACTGACTTGAACAATTTTTTAAAAGTACAAAAAAAAAAAAGTGTGGGTGGCACGGTGTCATAGTGGTTAGCACATCCGCCTCACAGCAAGAAAGCCTGGGTTTGATTCTCAGCCTGGGCGTTTCTGTGTAGAGTTTGCATGTTCTCCCTAAGTCTTCCTAAATCTCTTCAGGGTGTACACCACCCCTGCCCGGAGTCGGCTGAGATGGGCACCATTCTCCGCAAGATCCTAATTATGATTATCTGGCTCAGAAAATGAATGACTGAATGAAAAAAAAACGGTCAAGCTGCTGAAGATGGAAGCATGCTGGTGGGGGCATGGTCATGGTGGTGGTGGTGGTTGGGGGTTGATGGTGGGGACATGAGTGCGATGGTGTTGGGAAAAGGGTGTTTTGGTGGTGATGGTGGAAATACATAATAGAAAGTATTTGAGGTTATAATAGAAACCATCTGGGATGGCCTGGCAAGCTGTCCAGTGTGTACTCGGCCTTCGCCAAAAGTCAGCTGAGATGGACACCAGCCTACCCGCAACCCTAATTAGGATCAAGCGGTTCAGAAAATGAATACATGAACAGAACGTATTTGAGGTAAAGGATATATTTATTGGCCAGCCATGTCTCTCACTGTCTATGGTGAGCGGCAAGTAAAAGAACCATTGCTGACTTTTGACAAGAGTAGCTGCAAAGCCATCAGCGTGTTTCCGCCCTCGATGGCCTGGCGAGCTGTCCAGGGAGTACTCTGCTCTTGCCCAGATTAGGATTAAGCGGTTACAGAAAATGAACCGAACTGACATATTTATTTATTTATTCATTCATTCATTCATTCATTCATTTATTCATTCATTTATTGACCAAACATGACTATTGATAAACGGGCCACAGGTTTGGTATTTTCTGGCAAGCTTTCTATAAACAGGCATGTGATTTGACCATCACCAAAATATCTGAAAATCAGCCAGGGGTCTGGGGGGCGCAGACCCCAGTTGGGTCCAGGGTAAAAACCCTGATGAGGGGATAAAAGGAGGGAAGCCCCCCCGAAGCTCCTAGGTTTTAAGCATTTCAGAAGGGGACAAAGGGAGGCTATTTCATGACACTGAAAGAGCTCAAGAAAGTTTAATTTCTAATCCTCATATGCATACTGTACCTCAACTTGTAGGTTTATCATGTGGGATTCCAACACTCATAAAAGTGTCACAGTCACAAATCAAATAGTCACTCTTATAGATATGTCCTGCCTCACAACACTATTATCAACAGTCATTGTCTTTAAACACAATCTGGAAACAAACTATACACATGGCATGCTATACATGACATAAGTTTTTTGAATGAATGTTTCTTTATCTTTAGTGCTTTAGCATGGCACTTTCTTGCTTCCTTTTGTGCAGCCTGAACTGTCCTTCTGGAGGCTGCCTTAGAAAGTTTGTTGTCCTTCTGGATGCTGGGGCGTTTCGGTTGAGACTCAGATTCATAATTTTACATTTCCAATATTAATGAGCTAATTACATGAGCACACACTCCCGCTGCTGTTTAGAAACACTGAATAACAATGCCTATTTACATAAGATAATTATGAAAAACTGGTGAGTTAATGCGGCAATAATCTATTTATTCTAACAGCAGAAAAATGGTTCAGTGACCATAGAGTCGGCTCATTTGATTCAGTTCACGGAACAAACACATGAACACCCTACGCCTAAAACATGCATGCATTCACAATAATTTGAAAAATATAATCAGAAACTAGACAAGAAAATTCTCAGACATACATCAAAATTAACTACTCGATCGGCGACAGAAACTGGTTGTTTCACTGGTTCTTTTCTTTGCATGGAAGTTTCTGGTTGAACGGCAAACAAAGGGTTAAGTCCGTAGGGTTCTGGAATCTTTGATTGAACACCAAATGTTCCGGCAATTGAATGCTATGGTTCCCTTTTCCATCCATTCCCACCTAAACTTGTTTTTCACGACTTTGTCTATTTCTTTGATTCAAGCAGAAGCTTTTCTCTGGATTACCGACATGCTTTCGATAGCTGAACAGATCGGAAGTGGCGCAAATGTCTACGTACATATTTCAACATCAGCGATTGGCTTTTAGAAAGCCATCAGCCAATCAGCAGTAACGTTTCAGGAGAGGTCATTTTATGCAAAACTGGGAACGGAATAAAAGCGGAAAAGGTTATTTTGCCATATTCGACGTGAAAAAAATGTAATTTTTTTTTTCCAAACTGGACCAATGAAAAAAAATCGGAATTCCGTGAATTCGTGGAAAAATCACATGCCTGTATAAAAGGTAGGGGAGGACACGGAACTCAAACCCAGGACTTTCTTGCTGTGAGGTTGAGATGCAAACAACTATGCCACCATGCTGCCCCGCTGGCAGGCTAATGCCTATCTCAGCCAACACAGAGGAATAGTGGGGTCCACCCTGAACACATCTCCAGGCTATTGCACCCATTCTTCATTTAAATCAAATTGTAATTTTTGTCAAATTGTTTTGTGAATACTAGCATAGCATTACAGACACTGTTCACATATCTCCACTTCCTGACATCATAGTAGATAACAGTACAACACTCAGTGTTTTTCTCCTTCCATAACGATGATATCCAGTTCCAGATCTGGGTTTACAGACTTCCTGCAGTTAAGATGATGTTTACGATGTTTTTCAGTTTCACAACAGCAACCTTAAAATGCTTTAAAGAAGTCAGGTCACAGGTCACCACTTTGGCCTTAATGACCTTCATGTTGTTGTTGTTGTTGTTGTTGTTGTTGTTGTTGTTTTAATTGTTGTTGTGGTTGTTGTTGTAAATTTTAAATCAAATTGGGATACAGTTAAAAATCAAATAGAGGAGAATTCCCGTTCTGGAAAAATCCATATTCAGGAATTTAGGGATTATGCAAGTGGGTGGCGTCTTTAATGCTCTTGGGAGTGGAAATGTTTGACAGATTGATATAGTGAGGTCTGAAGTGTGAGAGTCCAGCAGGAAAACAGCAGTCGCTGACGTGTGTGCAGCCGCGGGCAAGAATCCGTTTCCTTTCCTCGGTGCTGGAGCAAGAGCGTGCTTCTCTACTCGGCTGAAATTAGTGCAGTGCTAGTGCTGCACTTCCAGGCTGTCCAAGGAGCTGATTCACGTGGGAAGGGTGAATGTACGGGACAGACCAGGGCCTTCAGGCGGCGCGGTGATGGATGGGGCAGACACAAGAGAAAATAGGAGGTGAGGGGGGTGTGTATGATGAGGTGACTTCCTGCTCTTAGGGCTAGAATCCCATCTCTCTCGCTCTCTCTCTCTCTCTCACACACACACACACACATTGCTGTCTCTCTCCTGCAGGCTGTGGATGGAGAATCAACCACCTATTCATTCTTTCTCTCCTTCTTGCTCTCCGAATTATAACCTGCCTTGATATTTATAATTTTCATCAACAAAAACAAAAGATAATACAGTTTTATCATTTGCTGTTCTTGGTATGGAACTAGCTTTCAAGGGCAGCACAGTACAGTGTGGTTAGCATGTCTGCCTCAAAGAATGAAGTTCCTTGGTTCAAGTCTCGGGCTCAGTGAGAACATTTTTGTTTGGGATATGCATGTGCTTCCCAAGATTGTGTAGGTTTCCTTTGGGTACTCTGGTTTCCTCTGACAGTCCAAAGACATGAACTTTAGTCTAATTAGCATCCATCTTCCCCATGACTTTAGTGCATTGAAGCAGTCTGGCAAATGACTGAATGAATTAATGAAGAGCTCAGACAGTAGCACATCACAGGTTGATGTACGGTACTGTGTTTATTCTAACATCCTGTATTAACATTTCTCTAGCAACAACGTCCACAGGGACTTGTATGACCTATTGGCAATGTAAACATACTGTATTTACCAAACACTTGGCTGTTGCTATGATGTAAGGTTCTTTAGATGCGTAACACTCAGATGTATTTTCTTTATTAAAGTTAATCTTTATTAAAAATGAGAGAGAAAATAATGGAATGTTGACGAGTAGACAGTTGTTTACGCTTTGTATAAAATGAATCAGGACATGGAAAGTCCACAGCATGTAAGTGCAGTTATACATGGTAAAAAAGTACATTGTGTTTTTTTATTCTCAAATATACAAGTCCTTATAGCATTAGTGAAGCCATGATGTCATGTAACCTTGCTAGCGATGGCGTCGATGGCATAGTGTGACTATTCATCAGTATAAACTAGGTCGGTGTATCATTCCGGAGCGCAATCATCAATCGGACAGTCGCTCTATCTTTAATTAGGTCAGTATTTAAATGATTTCATTACATATTACAACTTTAAAGTACTGCGCAATAACCACAGACTTTGAAGATGTTTTAAGTGATAGAACGTTTTATCTAAAAACCGTATCCAGCTTTTATTATATACGAACTATAAACTGTTTGTGTCACGAAATCATTTAAATACCTTTCTGATTAAAGAAATCCGTCTTTTCTTCTGAACTGGATTTTTAGGAAATTTACTACAGTGCATCTCTGATTGAAATCTGAAATGAAACTTGGAGCCATTTCCTATCCATAAACATAATCACACCGCACCATCGACACCATTTTAAATGATCCAGTAAAAATGCATCCTTGACGTCATATTATAATGCTATGGTCTCACGTGAGAGCTGTCACTGGGATTACTGCAGAAATTCTGTGAACATTCTGGCAGATTCTGGAGGTGGTCTATCTTAAAAAATATGCACATGTTTGAGAAAAAGGGACATCTACAATGCACATTGTGGAAGCTGTCATGTCTAGTGCCTGTACATGTGATGCATATATGACTGTTGCACTTTCATGTGCATTGTTACCTCGACTGAATCTGCGGTAACATCCAGCAGAGCGTATACATCTCATAGATCAGGGGTCGGGAACCTTTTTGACTAAGAGAGCCAAAAAAAGACATACAGTATTTATATAATCCTCTGAGAGCAATATATATATATATATAAATACTGAATACAACTAAATTGAAAAAGAGGACCAACAATTTGAGAGTATCATAAGACTCTGAATTTATTTTAAATGAAATTGTTATAACAAAGTTATTTATTAATAAGAAAAGTACTTCTTAGTATTAATGCGACTTCTGGTGCTGCATGGTTTTGCTGATGGCTTTGTAGTCTGTTTGATACGTGGTGAGGTTCAGCTTCATGCAGACGTTTAGGCTTCCATCTATTACATGTAACCGCAGGTTGGTCTTGATGTTTTTCAGGTGAGAAGGACTGCTCTCGTGCGCATGTAGAGCCAAACATGGTCAATATGGCAAGACTCACATGCTGCAGTGTTTATGTGACAGGAAGCCCGTTCCAAGTTTTGGCAATCAGCTGTCTGCGGGTTAAAGTTTTTCCATGTCTGTCCATTTGTGTTTCCTTGCCAGCTGTGCTTGGCTTCATGCAAATGAGCTGATCAAAAACAAGGGACATTTACCTCTTTACTCAAAAACAACACGCGCAGTCTGTGGCTGATGTTATAATCCAATAAAATTAGAGTTTCAAGGTATCGGAGCCGTCCGCGTACTGACGTACAGAAAGGATTGGCTCTCTGCTGCGCGCCGCCACAGTGACGTGTCATTGAAAATACAGTAGATGTATAGATTTAAAGGCGCGGGATTCATTCATCTGTTTTTGTTTTAGTTTTTTTTTTGTTTTTTTTTTAAATGACAGTGAAATTATGTATTCATTATTCTGTTAAGAAAGGCCACCTGATTTATTGGAGTCAGATAGAGTCATCAAAAGAGCCACATCTGGCTCGCGAGCCATAGCTTCCCGACCCCTGTCATAGATGGTTGCAATGGTGTAATTGATCCAGTGCTCAACGTACACTCGTTTTCAAATTGACCAAACTTTTTGTGAATGGAAGCCATGCCATTATGGCTCTCCGGGAACGCTGAAGTGTGAGGAACACTTAAGGGATAATTCGTGATAATTACTGCTCCACATTTGGAAACAATAGCAACTGAAAATTGAAATGGCGCAGGTGGCGGTGACACAGGAAACAGAAAAGGGGAAGTGAGTGGGGCTAAGGGCCAAGCTAAATCCTGACCCCTACAAACCACCCATTTCAAGCTTATTTCTCACCAACTCTCATCCACTCAACAACACGGTGTTATGACAAAAAGTTATGACTGCGTTTCAATTCATTCTACATGGATGGTGTAACAGTAATTTCTAAAACTTGGTTGGCGACTTTCACTCGGGATAGAGCGATTGAACTGGCGGGCCATACTACCTTCAGAGTGGACAGAAACGTTTCCTATAAGAAACGCGGAGGAGGCCTGTGTGTGTACATCAACAACAGCTGGTGTTCCAACTCTATAATTAAAAATATTCACTGCTGTCCGGATATAGAGTATCTGATGTTACAGTGTAGACCTTTTTATCTGCCGAGAGAGCTCACATCTGTAGTCATAATCATTTATGTGCTGCCCCAAGCTAATGCTAAGCTAGCCATGGAGCTACTACAACACTCCACTAACAAACAGCGAGCAGTGCAGCTGGACAGTGTTATAATCGTGGCAGGAAACTTTAACCATGCAAACCTGTAGTCTGTCCTGCCTAGATTCTAGAAAAATGTGAGTTTTCCGATGAGGGAAAAAAAACAGGTCTACACCAACATTTCAGATGCCTATAAAGCCATCCCTCTGCCACATCTTGGACTTTGAGATCACCTCTCTCTGTTTCTGATTTCAGCTTATAAACCTAAAATCTGTAGCCAAAGACCAGTAGTTAAAGCAGTCCAGGTGCTGACTGAGGACGCCACTGCAGTGCTACAGAATTGTTTTAACTGTACAGACTGTGAAATATTCGCAAAGGAGACAGACCTGGAGGGTCACACATCAGCTGTGCTCTCCTACATAAACTATTGCACAGACAATGTGACCACAACAAGGAGTGGTAAAGTGTTCCCGAACCAGAAACCATGAGTTAATGGTGAGGTGCTCACCCTGTTCAGAACACAGGATGATGGCTTCAAGTCAGGAGACCTGCAGGCTTACAACAAGACACACCAGGCCCTGTGAAAAGGTTTCAAAAAAGCTAAGCACAGAGCACTTGATGCATACGGAGCAAACAGATCAACAGATGATGCCATCAACACAGCCCTCCACATAGCACTTACACACCTGGAAAGCAACAACACCTATGTGAAGATGCTGTTGGTAGGCTTCAGCACCACTTTCAACACAGTCCAGCTACATAATCCGCTTCAGAATTTGGGCATTCTGGGCCTAGGGAGCTCACTGTGCACCTGGATAATGGACATTCTCTGCAACAGACCTCAGAATATCAGGATGGTACAGCACATTTCCTTCCCTCTCATCCTGAACACCATCATCAAATTTACTGATGCCACCACCATCATAGGTTTGATTACAGATAACGAGCCAGCCTACAGGAAAGATGTCCGGCATCTGTGGTGATGATGTGACAACAATAACCTGGGACCTCACAGGGGATCTATCAAATGCTGACCTCTGCCCTTTGTCTTGCTTCCACTATTCTTTCCCATAACTTCATTGTATGGCTCATCAACTTTATCCCTCTGTAGTTGCCACAACTCTGTACATCTCCCTTGTTCTTAAGAATGGGTACAAGCACACTTCTCCTCCATTCCTCCGGCATCTGCTCACTTTCTAAGACCTTGTTGAATATTCTTGTCAGAAAATCTACTGCTACCTCCCCTAGACACTTCCATACCTCAACTGGTATGTCATCAGGGCCAACTGCCTTTCCACTCTTCATCCTCTTCAATGCCCTCCTCACTTCTCCCTTACTAATCTTTGCTACTTCCTGGTCCTCAATGGTCACCCCTTCTACTCTTTTTCTCTCTCTCATTTTCCTCATTCATCAGCTCTTCAAAGTACTCTTTCCATCTTCCCAGCATACTTCTGTCATCAGTCAATACATTTCCCTCTCTGTCCTTTATCACTCTAACTTGCTGCACATCTTTCCAATCTCTATTTCTCTGCTGTGCTAACCTGTATAAATCATTTTCTCCCTCCTTACTGTCCAACCTATCATACAAGTCATCATACGCCCTTTGTTTGGCCTTTGACACCGCTACCTTCGCCTTACGCTGTGTCTCCCTGTACTCCTGTTTACTCTCTTCGGTCCTCTCTGTCCCACTTCTTCTTAGCTAACCTCTTCTGTTGTACACACTCCTGCACTTCCTCATTCCACCACCAAGTTTCCTTATCTACTTTCCTTCCAGAGGACACACCAAGTACTCTCCTACCAGTCTCCCTGATCACGTTGGCTGTGGTTGTCCAGTCATCTGGAAGCACCTCCTGACTACCCAAAGCCTGTTTCAACTCCTCCTTGAAGACAACACGACACTCTTCCTTTTTCCACCACTTTGTCTTCTGCTCTGCCTTTGCCTTTTTCACCTTTCTCACCATCAGCGTCATCCTGCACACCACCATCCTATGCTGTTTGGCAACACTCTCACCCACTACTACTTTGCAGTCACTGACTTCCTTCAAATTACATCGCCTGCACAAGATGTAGTCTACCTGTGTGCTCTTACATCCGCTTTCATAAGTCACCCTATGCTCCTGTTTCTTCTTGAAGAAAGTATTCACCACAGCCATTTCCATCCTTTTTGCAAAATCGATCAACATCTGTCCTTCTGTGTTCCTGTCCTGGATACCAAACCTGCCCATCACTTCCTCGTCCCCTCTGCTGCCTGCACCAACATGTCCATTGAAGTCTGCCCCAATGACCACTCTTTCACCTCTGCGGGTACGCTGCATCACTTCATCTAACTCACTCCAGAATCTCTCTTTCTCTTCTAGCTCACATCCTGCCTGTGGGGCATAAGCTCTAACAACATTGAACATCACACCTTCAATTTCTAACTTGAGACTCATCATTCTGTCTGACACTCTTTTCACTTCTCGAACATTCCTGACAAACTCCTCCTTCAAGATGACTCCGACTCCATTTCTCTTCCCATCCACACCATGATAAAACAGCTTAAACCCTGCTCCTAAGCTTTTAGCTTTGCTACCTTTCCACCTGGTCTCCTGAACACACAGTATGTCCACCTTCCTCCTCTGCATCATGTCAGCCAGCTCTCTGCCTTTTCCTTGCATAGTTCCAACATTCAAAGTCCCTACTCTCAGTCCTAGGCTCACGCCTTTCCTCTTCTCTCTCTGCCTACGGACACGCCTCCCGCCTCTTCTTCTTCGACGTCTTCGACCAACAGTAGTCCAATTTCCATCAGCACCCTGTTGGTTGACAGAACTGATGGCAGTCGTTGTTAACCCGGGCCTCGACCGATCCGGTATGAATTTTATTTTGACCATTTGCATTTTTGCATTTTTACCTGTCTGCGGTGATAAAAAGATTGTGCACCACAGCGGAATTATCAGGGACCTCACACACCCTGGACACGCCCTTTCTCCCTTCTCCGCTCTGGAAAAAGGTACAGGATACTAAAAACCAAAACTAACAGACTCAAGAAGAGCTTTTACCAACAATCTGTTAAACGTGTAACTCCGTTACCAGCACTATCGCACACACTGACTGAAGAAACATCATTCAGACCATCTTCCTGGACAATGCAACACTTGTGTTTAAGTTTCAAGTGCAATGCTCATGTTCAGAGCAGGTCTCAAACATCATAACATTTTCGCACCATGCACCTTATAATGAAAAGCTCTACATCTTACCCGGTGTATGTGATGCACCTTTGACACATCGTTCACCCTTCTGTGTGTGAATAGGTGAATGTGTAGCATGGTGTAGATCCTTAGTGTCTTTTGTGCATTTTCTGTTTAGATTTGCTGCTGAACAAGGAGCTGCTAAACTGAGTTTTATTGTTCATGCAACAGTTGACAATAAAGATCTCTTTATCTTTATAATGCCTTTTGATAAATTAACCACTCACCCTCATACATAGGGTCAATTTAGAACAGGCAATTAACCTAAAATGTGCATGTCTTCGTAGTGTGGAAGGAAACCAGAGTACCCAGAGGAAACCCATGCAAGCATGAAGAGAACGCCTTTGCTGAACCTAGGACTGACTCAAACCCAGGACCTTCTTGCTGTGAGGCAGATGTGCCAGCCACCTCCACCACCGTGCCGCCCAGTGAAAAAGCAAAACTAAGTAAAGACGTTAGTGTGTACGCCTAAACACAATAAAGTCAGACTCAGTTGCGTTTATACTCCCAGCGCGTCCTTAATGAAAACATGTTCAATAATCTGTCACCACACAGAATGTGCTGTCAGTGCAAGTGCTGCCGCAGGCCACAGCATGGACAGTGACCCCAGAGACTGATGTTCCCTTGTGCTTGTACAAAAACATTCTGTTTTGTGCCAGTACTTCTGGGCCCAGATTTGTCATCTATCACCAGGGAATAGACAAATCTGTGTTTACACTGGCTCGCTACCTCTCTTCTTTACCCAGAGTGTTGCTTTAACCCTAGTGGGCAGCTGATTTATCTCCAGAATACTGCACTGGGCCATTACTGCTCCTCTCGCCCACCATCCTCCTCCTCCTCATCTTCTTCCTCCCCCTATGCAGGGACAAACAAACAGCGGGATGCTAATGAGCAAGGGTGGTGCTGGTGGCTTGGCATGGCACGGACGGACTGGAACAGAGAGAAGGACTGAGATTTAAGTTAGAAATTTGACTGAAATAACTTCATCAGCATCATCCTGCTGAATATTTTTGAAGTGTTAATAAAAGGTTCGACTCCCATCAGAGTATGTACAGTGCAGTAACCAAGTGCCCCAATGCAAGAAATATTCAGAATACATTCAGTATTCAGGTGAAATTTATTTGTACAAATCACTTCAGTACTTAACGCTAAAAATAGCAGCAGTATTAGCGCACTAGCACCTTGTGTTATTTTATTGAATGCCAATTTAATTATCATTCATTCATTCATTGATTGCTCTGTTCATTCATTCATTTAATGATTCATTCATTCATTCATTCATCTGTTCATTCACTAATGCATTAATTGGTTCATTCACTAATTCATTAATCCATTCATTCATGCATACATGCATTAATGCATACATGCATTCATGCATTGATCCATTCATGTATTCATTCATTCATTGATCCATCCATCAACCCATCCATTCATTCATTCATTCATTGATCCGTTCATTCATTCATTCATCCATTCATTCACTCATTCATTAGTTGATTCATGTATTCATTCATGCATGCATGCATTCATTCATTGATACATTCATCCATCCATCCATCCATTCATCCATCCATTAATGAATGAATGAATTAATTAATTCATCAATCCATCCATCCATTCATTCATTCATTGATACATTCATGTATTCATTCATTCATTGATCCATCCATCCATCCATCCATCCATCCATCCATCCATTCATCGATCCATTCCTTCATTCATTCATTGATTCATGTGTTCATTAATTAATTCATTGATTCATCCATCCATCCATCCATCCATCCATTCATTCATTCATTCATCCATCCATCCATCCATCCAGTCATTCATTCATTCATTCATTGATCTATCTATCTATTCATTCATTCATTCATTGATCCATTCATTTATTAATTAATTCATTCATTGATCAATTACCCTATATTAGGATTGCGGAAGGCTCCAGGCTATCTCACCTTACTCCGGGTTAAAGTGGGGTACATTGTGAACAGCTGGCCAGCCCAACACACACACACGCACATACACACACACACACACACACACACACACACACACGTGCGCGCGTGCGCGCACACACACAAACACACACACACACACACGCACACAGAAGCATTCACTCTCATACATAGGGGCAATTTCGAATAGTTAGTCTATAACTTCTATGTCTTTGGAGCGGAGAAGGAAACCGGAATACCCGGAGAAAACCCAGATTTCAGTACAAACAATAATAATAATAATAATAATAATAATAATAATAATAATAATAATAATAACAATAATTACAATAGAGCACATTTAATTCGCAGGAGAGATTGTGGGATAAAACAGAACCGCTGTTACTATGAGATTAATATAAAATAATAACGAATCAATAATATGTGAACTTTTTTCTTTGGGTTTGAGACGTGGTTTCGGTTGTGTAGAAGTTGGATATGCGCGGTGTTCAGTGATCAGTTTGAATTGGAATGAAGTTGAATCAGAAACGCTGCTGTCGTGCTGTCATGTTAAACCACTGACAGAAGGTCAGGATTACAAGCTGATGGAAAACGCACTGAACAAAGAGTTTTCTCCTTCGCCACATTCTGGCATGTTGTGTACACAAATATCATTTTAATCGAACCCAGTTCCTCCGGGTCGGGCTCGGGTTTCTCCTTCAAAAGCAAAGCGTTGGCTCTCCGATACACACACCGTGCAGTTACTGCATTGCACCATCAGGGGGCGCCCTTCACAACATATCACATAGATACAGTAGATAACGATATAGAAAACAATTATGCTACATAAATATATTTTAATATAAATAAATATGTACGTATAAAGAAAAATAAAATAGAAAATATATAAAAAGAACAAATAAAAATGATTGTATTGTAATTGTTGTATTAAAAAACTCTCAGTAAACTCGTCACCCCTCCCCAATAAAATATCAAACATCTTTGACTTTTAATTATTCCCATTGCACAGGTCCAGCATTTACATCTAAATGATTGTAACACACATTTCCGAAGCGTTTTTAATCATCCTTTTAAAGAAAGATAGATTTGATGGACGTCAAATTTTATGAAGAGTAAATAATAAACATTATGTATGAAATTAAACATATAACCTCATAACACCAACAATACATTCAAA
>CM045728.1:103359314-103374314 GCA_024760905.1 Plotosus lineatus
TCAAACCTTTCAGCTCTCTCTGTACAACTAGGACTGAAAGCTGAACCTGAAGGCTTTTATCGACAATGTGTAAAGATTTATTGTGATCTACCAGCGTGTCAGCGGTTTCCAGGTTTGTCTGCGTACATCGGCCCTCGCAGTCACAGTCAGTTTAAAAACATGTGCCCCTCAGGGGCTATAATCTAATTCTGGAGTATCCTGCAGTGATCTCAAAGTACATTCATGCTGTTTATCTGGTTTTAATCAGGTACCGCCATCAAAAAGTAACATCTTCTGAGCATGTAGGTCACATGACACATGGTCTGTGGTTCACAACATACGCAAAATACTGATGACGAGGCAGCGGAAAGCACAAGATGGAGCGTGTAAGCATCAGAGAGAAGGAGAGAGAGAGAGAGAGAGAGAGAGAGAGAGAGAGAGAGAGAGAGAGAGAGAGAGAGAGAGAGAGAAGGACAGAGGGAGAGACAGCGTGGGATGGATTTGCCCTTCTTTCTTCATCATCTCAAGTGATCCAGTTACACGTCTGAGTCATACACCATTTGGGAACTAATAAATCTGAAGTTGTAGGACATGTGAGTAGGTAATGTTTCTACAGAGAGAGAGAGAGAGAGACAGAGAGAGAGAGCGAGAGAGAGAGAGAGAACTTGTGAGTCAAAGGGTCACTGTTTGTTATTTGTGTTTACCTCCACTCAGGGGGCATCACGCAGTTGACAGCTGTCATCATAAGAACCCGGCTAACAGCTGGAGGACACGATGCACGGCGTGACCGAGTGATCTTCTCTCCCACATGCGCATGTGCCTGACACAATGTCAACAGCTGAGATGGTCAAGATCAAGAACAAACCCCTTCTGGCTTCTACTGTCACACATGAATGAGATATCAGAGTTCCACAAAATTCTGGTCCTGTAAAAAGCGTGGACTGAAGAACATCAGCACAGGGTTCTGTAATGAACCGGACAGGTCAGACTGTAAAGTTCAGAAATAATGTTTAGACATGCAAAAGGGACGAGCTTCTTCTTAAAACATGTCAGAATCTTCTAGAAACATCCAAAGGTCACATGGTACCCATCATGATTCTGATTTTCCCAGATCATATTGTGATGTTACATTGAAAAATATTGGCGATATTATTGGAGATATATTGGAGATATACAACAAAGAACTGTGGTACACTAGAAAACTGGAGAAAAAGGGTATACAGTGAAAAACACTGGTGCACATCAATAAACATCAGAGGACATCGGTACACATTACACGTTTCAAAAGCATCCACCAAGAATGCTGAAAAATAAATTAAGGCTCTATGCAGAGCTCCGCAATGGAAAAGGTTCCAAGCAGAACCCTTCATCAAAATTTTGATAAGTCTCTATTAAAGAAGTGTCGCAGAACCACTGATTATAAGAGGTTGCACTGACCCGGGAATGAAGGTCCATGTGAGGTGGGATACGCTTAGAAAAACCAGAACCCTTAAAGGTTTAATGGTTAGATGAACACTAGAACCCTAGAACCCTGTAAGAGGTTTTAATATCAACAACAATATCAACATCCCCAGCACCTGACAAGAGTACCACACACACACACACACACACACACACACACACACTCCCGTAAAACTTCCACTGAATCTGGGTTCTGTATGACGCACGTTCAGAATACTTTGGTCAATAATCACCATTTTATTGCAGGAAAAACACCCACACGAAAATAATCATGGGGTTGGGACAGAAATCCCGCTCATGTAAGGAGTATGACTCAAGCGATTCATCTCTTGGTCCACACTGAGAACACAGAACAGCAGGCGAATCAAAACTGACATTTCAAATCGCCACTTCATTTCCTCTGCCTGGACTGTAATTGTCCTTATATAGGAAAGCCTCCCCCCAAAAAAAAAAAAAAAAAAAACCTGAGTAAATGCCTAACAGGTTCCCTCTAATGCAATTTTTACAAATGTAACAACAGGGACAAAAGAATATAGGCGGCAGGACGGGGCCCTCGCATTGGGAGCCTCTTCACGGCCGTGTGTCTGTCTCCCTGCAGGCTCCACGATTAGAGCTGGAGATAAGCTGCAGATCCATTTACAATCACAGCTTCTGTGATTGAAGATTTTTTTGCTCCAAATAAGTAAATTACCTCTAATACACCCTGTTTCTCGAGCTCTCAGCCTTCTCAGCTCTTATGTAAAACAGATGTGGTTCCCCCCCAACACACACACTCACAGCTGTAATGTATGCTACAAGCTCAGTTTCTGCAGAGGGGTGTGTTTGCTTCATCTCTGTCCATCCTGGCATGGCGTCGCACTCAACGTCACATTCCTCTTTCACATATCCTCAGAACTTCCTCTCATTCTAGTCCTGCCCTAAATTCCTGTTTGCACACCTTCCACACCATCCCACGTCCCACTGAATCAGGTACACAAAGCACTAAGTAATCACCCAGGGCTGCACGGTGGACAAGGGGTTGGGATATACATCACAGAAGGAGGGTCCTGGGTTCAAGTCCTGGGTTTGAAGAGGGCATTTCTGTGTGGATCTTTGCATGTTCATGAAGCTTTCCACAGGTGACTCAGGTTTCCTCTCACAGCTCAAAGACAATCATTAGTTTGCCGAACTGCTTAAACTTATTATGGAGGCTTTTGCAAATTTCAGTTGACACTTGACGAAGGCGGGGCACAATGAAAAACAGCTATAGTGAATGGGCCACCCAGGATAAATATACAGTCGGCCCCCAACTTACGAAATTAATCCATTTCAGAGCCCTTTTCGTATTGCGGGCATTTCGTAAGTAGGGGTCGCACCTTACATGTTAAACGCCTAATTTGTTCCAAGGCCCCAGTGCTTGGACTGGATAAACCCCATAAACTCTTTAAAAATGATAAAAGTACAACAATTTTGTATGAAATATGTATTAAAAGTAAAAGAAAATTATTTATTAAACCATTTAAACATTTTATTAACATATTTATTAATTAAACCATTATTAAACATTTTTTATTAACACACACACACACACACACACACACACACACACACACACACACACACACACACACGCACACACACCTCTCTCTCTCTCTCTCTCTCTCGCTGTCTCTCTCTCTCTCTCGCGCACGCGTTGTGGGCCACGCCCACAAGACGTGGAATTCAAAGCGCATTCCCTGCTTGACAAACTCAACCTTAAATTTGATTCCTTGAGGGTTCGGAATTCCAGATGAGCTCAAATGCGCCAACATTTATTAAACATTTACTGAATTAAATAACTTAAAAAACTAAACTAAAAACTAAAGAGTGAAGCCTCATTCTGTCTCTATCTGGGAGGCCAACGGGGCGAGATGTTGAGAGACAGTCAATGAGAGAGCAACTCGCTTTTGAATTTTTAATTTCTTTTCGTAAGAGGGGGTTGTTTCGTATCTCGGGGACGCAAACTCAAGAAAATGTTTTTCGTAACCCGGGGATTTCATACACAGGGGTCTTCGTAAGTTGGGGGCCGACTGTATTTGAAATATAAAACAAAGGCTTGACCCTTATCCTGAATGACTTACATATTGAAGTTTGGGGACTTTTTCAAGGGTCCACCAGTGGCAGCTTGGCGCTGCTGGAGCTTGAACCCCCAACCTTCAGATCAGTAACCCAGAGCTATAACCACTGTTCACCACTACCGCTTACCAGATGTGGTTAGTACTAACCACTACACCATCGTGCTGCCAAAGGCATGCGCATTAGGCTAACTGGCAGTTCCAAATTGCCCCTAGGTGTGAGTGTGAATGGTTGTATAGTATGTGTTGGCTCTGTCATGATCTGGCAAGTTGTTCAGGGTGTCGCTCCACCCAGAGCTGGCTGAGACCCTTTTGCTCTGACATGCAGTCAGTTTTCAGGTTGGGATGGAGCTCCAGTTTCAAACACAGGCCAAGACCCAATAATCATCTATTTGTTTAGGTGTACTTTAAGTGTATAATTTATTACTGCTTACAAACATTAAGAGTACAGTTGTGACTACATTGCGTAGACTATAGAACCAACGTGTTTTGGTTTCGCCCTCCCACCACTGAACGTGGTGAAGTCCGGCAGTGTTGCACTCTCATTCGTCAGCCATAATAACAAACACTGGCCATGTGACATGACATTGCAACCAAGAAACGGCATCATATCCATCACCTGGCCAAAAGAAAATTCCACCTTTTGATGATGTAACTGCTTCTTTGACGAATTTGTATTTGCCGAACTTCAAATGGCGCCATTCAACACAGCCAAGCGAGCCTTAATTAGCTTGCCGTATATAAAATAATCATTACTGATCTATCCTTTTTACTGACAGATTCAAATAATTCCTGGACATTCATTGTATATACAATCTTGATGGGGCAGGGAGGGGTGGGTGTGTGTGTGTGTGTGTGTGTGTGTGTGTGTGTGTGTGTGTGTGTGTGTGTGTGCTCGTGTATAATCGTACAAACAGAAGTGCTGAAATGTCATGGTGTGTGTTTGGGTCTTGAAGTCCTTTCTCGCTCTTCAAACACGTCGTCGAGGTGAGGAAAAAGTCACAGGCTATAAAAAGACGAGAGTTTTCCAGAGACGGCGAACTCACCCACACCCACACACATCGAACCGCAATCTCAGGGGCTGGACCAGGTGTGCGTGTGTGGTTATAGATGGCCCGTACCTGGTTAGCTGGGGTTTGTTTTATGTTTAACATCTCTGAACACTGCAGCCTTTGTGCCACCACTACAAAAAAACCTTCATCTGGACCCATGGCTGTCCAATTTCCATGTGCATGGTTTTAGTTGTAGTCAAATGAAGGCACAGACCTTTGAATGACAGGCAGACAGTATTCCTTTCATCCCTATGCAAGCATTTCTTCTTTCTCTACGTTTCCATGAGAGGATAGATGCAGGATGGGTAATTACCTGGCATCTGGAAGTCATTGGTAAGTTAAGGCCCCTGAAGCAAAGACCTCCTGTCTTCTTATCAACATAAAAGATACACGAGACCTCGAATCCCGATCGACACGGATGTACAGAGAAGTCAGAAGATGTTACAAGGAAAAAAAATCAGACGTATGAATGATGGAAATCTGATACAGAGCTTCGAAAGTGGAGGGTAATCTAAAAGCGGGCAGGGATGTGGGAAAAAGCTCAGGTGATTGCTTTTCTCGAACTGGCTGAAGTGGTGCTCCTGGCTATAGATATCCATCAACGCTCTGTGAACCAGTGAGGAGAGAAAAAGAGAAAGAAGACAGTTTCGAACACAGGATTATTGAATGAAACAGAGCCCGAGGGCCTGAGGAAGTCCCTGAATACACACAGGCTCGCTCGCAAGAGGTCTGGCTCTTCTACTGTCAGTCAATCTCTACGATAAGAGGGGATTGAAAAGAAAAAGGGACTGGAGCCTATGGAGTTTACATCTCAAGATTTTCTTGAATCAAATGCGCTCACATTGTACACCCCCCAAAAAATATGTGGGTGTTTTCTGTAATCCTGCTATCAGCTCGAGCTGTCTGTAGACTCCGATCATCCATCAGAGTGCTGCCTGACTGCTTCATGTCTTATCACACTTAAACCTGCTTCGACCCACAATTCTGGCAGTGATACATGACATGGGTGCCAGAGGTGAGGGCAAAGTCATGGCGGTCTCAAGCTCCCTGCCACACACGGACTCCAGACAGATCAACTAAACCAAGAGCCCCAAATCCTGCCAGAGCATATAAAAGAAAGGAGAAGGAGCACCATATCAATTGACAGAAAGGAATTCTATCATCCTCATGCTATTACTGGGAGTCCCAGCATGCAGCATAGTGTGTATCTTTCATTTCAATAGACAACTAATTTAGTGGTTAGTAATAGGGATGTGCGGCGGGATGGCGGTGTAGCGGTTAATGGTGATCGCACTAGAGGTGCGATAGTAAAGAAAGTGATGCAAATTTATTTATTTATTTATTTGCGAATTTTGAAATTTGGGTCAAGATGTTTTAAGACTCCACATGCAAAAAAATATTTTGAGGCTTGAAACGTATAGAACACGAAATCTGCAAGAAGGTCAGGTGACAATTTTTATGAGTAATCTGCAACTGGTTTGTGGATATTTCGCAAAAAAAAAAAAAAAAAAGTGAATCTCCTGTCATAAATCAGTCTCGATTTGTTTGCTTTTCGTTCTCAACTCATTCACTTTTTGTTAGAGTGAGCAAAATGCAAATAAAATATGAATGGTGACAAAATATATAGAATATGGTAGACGCCAGCAAGTATCAAACTTTCAGCGCTTAATGAAGTCTGCAATTTGTTACCTTTCCTTGCAAATGAAAAAAAAAAAACCTCATTGGGAGCAAATCGACGACCCCGCGACCTTCTCATGACATAAACAGACTTCTTGAGAAGAGTCTTTTTGAGACTACTCCGCATCAGAGCCTCATTTTGCAACATTCCCAGACGTTTTAAACATGTTTGCATTTTTTTTCAGATGGGTTCACGAACCAGGTGACTCAGATGTGATGCCACGAACATCGCACAATGAAATTGAAAATGAAAAGCGACAGCCGCGAATTGCCCTTTGCATTAGTCGCTTTTTTGTTACACTTCTAGTGTGGGTTTTCATCAGGCACTTCGGGTTTCCTCCCACAGTTCACAAACAAATAATTGCCAGCTCCAAACTGACCCTGTGTGAATATGAATGATTGTATGTGTGCTGCACCCTGCAATGATCTGATGAGCTATTCAGGGTGTACCCTCCCTTCACTCAGTGTGGGATGAAATAGGGTCCAGCTTCCCTGCGACCCTAACAGAGAGGGATACGGATAAGAGACGTACATCTATGAACCACGAGAATCTCCAGATAAACCATGGTTGGAAAATCAATTATGGAACTTCACAATTAAGCAAAACTAACGGCTGGTTACAGACACTACATTCCTCATTTCCTAAATGGTGGCGGTCAAAAAAGATCTAACCCAGACAAGAACGTCTCAACAAATACAGTGTCGGTTCTCAATCCTACAGCCTCTCCAGGTGGATGTCATGGCCTGCAGAGTTAAAAAAAAAAAGCTCCACTAGCAGTTCGAGAGGCAACTGAGTGCACAGAGACAAACAACAGAAAGACCAGAGAGACCAGGAACGTAATGACACGAGACAAATCACTGATACAAAATAGAGACCAGAACGACATATAACAGAGACCAGTGCTGAACGAGACACACCTCCACACAGCTGAGGGAGTTCAGCAATTCAACAAGCAGAAGAACTGAGTAAGAACTCCAGAAGGACGGAAAAGAGAAAGAAACTAGAGCACTGCACAAAAAAATGTGAAGGGTAATATAATAGTTAGGGCGGTCACATGACTCCTTTAAACACTTTACTCTGATTGGTGTTCATGGATTTTTGTTTCATTGTTAAAGACCATTTTTATTTATGGCGTGTGTTGTTAGCAGAAGCAATAAAATTGCTTTCAATAAAATAATCAGAAATAAAATGAATTTTAAATATTGCTCTGAGGTGTGAGTGTGAGTGGTTGTATGTGTTGCCCCATGATGGTCTGGTGAGCTGTTCGACCAGCGCTGGCTGAGCTAGGCCCAGGGTCCCCACGATCCTAATATTCAGATTAAGAGGTCCTGAAAATGGGTGAGTAAAAGCGAAAACATGGTATTTCACGTTTATGTAATATGCATGGGGAGTGGTTTGGCCTTAAATTTGTTTTTGATTTGGTCTAATCTGGGCACACAATGAAAAACATTCATCCATACATCCATTTATCAAGCCGCTCAATTCTAATGAGACTGGCGCCCATCTCAGGCGACTGTGAGAAAGGGCAAGGTACACCCTGGACAGCTCGCCAGACCATCGCAGGGACGACACACCATAAAACCATTCACTTTCACACCTAGGGGCAATTTGGATCAGCCAAGTAGCATACTGTGCACAAAGTACCCAAAGGAAATCCATGTAAGCGCAGGAAGAAAGTCAATTGAAAAAACTGTCTTAATCAAATAATACACACTAATAAAGAGAAAGAATAACATCAGATACAATTAAGACTCAGATCCAGGCAGTGCAGAGGTCAACTCAATGTTTCTCTATGCTCAAAGCACACTCACTACCAAGCTCAGAAAGAAACCTCAGGTCATGGGAATGTGATGTTGATGATGATGATGATGATGATGATGATGATAATGATAATGATGATGATGATGATGGTTTTGAAGGATCCTAGTCAACATCTACAAAGACCAGCCCATAACCAACATGATAATACAACACATGCATACGTAGGAATGTGAAGATCTTCTGGTTGTGTGACGGCTACATCACAAGATCATCAGGGCTGGTGGAAGTTCGTTCTCCAAGGCATATTGGAAGAAACATGAAGAACAAGAAGAAGAAGAAGAAGAAGAAGAAGAAGAAGAAGAAGAAGAAGAAATGGGTGGATAATATCAAGGAGTGATATCAAGGGCTGGCTTCACCACAACACAAGTCCCGGTTAAGAACCATCAGAAATGGAGAGAGAACAGCCCAAGCGTGTGTCTGCTGGAGAGTCTTGATGATCCAAAGAATCAAGGTTAACTCTTTACACGAAAAAAGAAAAGAAACAAAACTGTGCAATTGTTCTCATAAAATATAATAGAACAATTATGTTCTAAATTGTATAATAGAACAATTATGGGCAGCCCGTTAGGACCGCCTGACATAGACGAATACGGATCCGGATATTATTACAGTAAATATATTACACTAAACATTAAAACACATAAAAAAAAATTTAAAATTGTACAGATTGACACATATGCCTGACCTTTGACCTGCCTTCTAGTGGATTCTGAACACAAATCAGCACGCGAGTATACTTAGCAGCTAGCAGCTGTAAGATGACTCAAGTGTCAGAGTGATGGAACTGACTAGATGACCTGTCAAGGTCTTGAAACGTGTAGGGAGGTGTTTGCCTCGAGCGCTAAATGTGCAAAGAGTCGGCTCTGACTGAAACGCAAATTTTGAGCATCCCTTCACACACACACACACACACACACACACACACACACACACACACACACACACACACACACACACACACACACACACACAGATCAGAGGATCGGAGAAATCAAAGACAGGAAACACAGAACACATACAAGAGAACAGAACGACCAGAACAGCCACAAATATCCCCTCACACACAGACCACAGAGATTAGCAAAGCAAGAAGCAGAGCAGTCGTTACATGTAGGCCAGAGAGACCGGAAAAACACACAACAGAAAAATCAGATCAGAAACACACCCACCCATCCTTCCACACACACACACACACACACGCACACACACACACACACACACGCACGCACACACACACACACACACACACACACACACACACACACACACACACACACACACACACACGCACGCAGACACATGCACACACACACACACACGCACACACACACACACACACACACGCACACACACGCACGCACACACACACACACACACACACGCACGCAGACACACGCACACACATGCACATGCACGCATGCAAGCAGAATGAAGAGATATAAGGTGGCAGATTGCTACACAGCTGTCACAGATGATGTCAGTTGAAGGAAAAATGAGAAATTTTAAAAAATGAAGGATTTGGTGCAAGATGATATGAAGTGCAGGAGGCATGATGGCATAGTGGCAAGCACATCTGTCTCACAGCAAGAAGGTACTGGTTTCAAGTTTCAGATTTGGCGAGGAAGTTTCTGTGTGGAATTTGCATGTTCTCCTTGAGCTTGTGTGGGTTTCTTCCAGGTGCTCAGTTTTCCTCCCACAGATAAAGACATACTCATTCGGCAAGTTCAACCTTCCAAAGCGTCCCTCAGTGTGAGTAAGAATGCTTGTGTGTGTTTCCCTGTGAGGGTCTGGCAAGACAGTGTCGGCTGAGATAGGCATCAGCCTGCTGGCGAACACTACAAAAAACACAACAGACACCACATAGTACAAACTCCCCCCCGTCCCTGGATATTCTGTAACACCACACTTCAGGGAAAAACAAACAAAAAAACGCAACAACAAATAACATCCTATTTCCAACTGTTAAAAGATTCCTGGATCAAGAATCTGATCCAGATCATCTCCGAAAAATAATGGAGAATATTATTAAGGGGACATACTCCACCCGTCCAAAAACAAAAACACAAACAAAATCTGTTCATAAATTTTTGTGTAAAGTTACTAATAAACAAGCAACAAACAAACAAATAGTGATGACAGAACCTCAAAACCATAAACTCGGATGTCTGACAAAATACAGACGACGTCTTCTAGACATGCCACTGTAGAAAAACTATTTTTCCAATAAGAGCATCACGATATTCCTCCAATATCAGCACTGCATCTGAATCCGGAGAAAATATTTCACGATTCGGCCGCTGATGAGATTAAACCTGAAATATGAATCACCGGCTCGAGAAGCAAAGATAGCCATGTTTTTCTCGGTTGTAGTTTTTTTTTTTTTTCTCTTTGATTGTTTCTGAGCAGGTTGACTCATACTCACCACTTTAAAGCATCACACACACACACACACACACACACACACACACACACACACACACACACACACACACACACACACACACACACAGAACTCAGGGGGGAGAGTCTTATGTTGAGTCAAGCACTGACAGGCTGCACGCCCAGCCATTTAAATCTATTAAAACTTTATAAAGTAGAAAGGAGCTGGCCTGTGTGTGTGTGTGTGTGTGTGTGTGTGTGTGTGTGTGTGTGTGTGTTAGCCCTTGAATGCATGGCTTTGTCGAGATGACATGGGCTTAGTCTTACAGCCGATGCCTGGGGCACCAATGCACCCCCTGAACCCCCGCCCCATTTTCCCTTTACCCTCCTCGCTGGGGTTTTTAGAACGAGGCCCTGCTGTTGTGATTGCACTCAGGCTTCTCCAGTCGCCTTCAACAGTTCACTTCAGTGCAGACTGTATAAAGACACGACCACCCACACCCACGGAGCTGTCCAAACAGCATCCGTCTCTGTCTTTATACCAGTCCTGGAAATTACACACCTTACACACACACACACACACACACACACACACACACACACACACACACACACACACACACACGTAAGTGTATATACACTCTGATATAAAATCTAAAATGAGATATATAACATTTATCTAGAAGCTCAGAGTCAGCTGAGATGAGCATCAGCCCCCCCCCGTTTGAATCGATGGTTATTATTTCAATTCTTTATTTACTCAACTATATATATATATTTGTGTGGGTTTCACCTGGATACTCTCGTTTCTTTCCATAGTCCAAAAACCTTCACAGGAGGCTAATTGGCTGTTAAAAATGGCAAAAGTTGCATAAGTGGCATAGAAAAAAAAATGAAATGTTACCATGGCAACATAGCATTCGCCCCCTTTTGCCAGCTGCACAAAATATTTGTCTTTAGATTTTGATAAAATTTCTTATTTTTCTTGACATGTGATTATTTTACGTTGCGTTTGACAAGCCATGACCCAACAGCTCATAAAAGCATCAACTCCAAGACTGTTATTAACAGCATTAAAAGTTTAAGTTTTAATAAACTGTATTTAAATATTTAATTAAAATATATTTAAATATTAACAATAATAACAATATTAATTGAAAAACAAACAAGTATTTCATTTAGCTCTTGCTTATATAACAGCTGTTTGTTATTGTTAGTGAAGGGTGTGAACGGTGTACAGTATGCCAAAAAGAGAAAGTGAGACGGGGGTGAAAACTGTGTGCTTGTTTTTATACCAACCAAAACTTTTTATTATTTCCGTCATTCGTTCATTTGGATGGAGGGATCTTGTTGGCGGCTACGTCCCAGTAGGGGTGACAGGCTTGAACGAATGAAATGAATTCATTCATTTGCCAAATTGATTAATCCTGCCAGGGTTAATGTGGACGTTGAAGCCTATCTCAACCGATTCTGAGTTTTATTTATTTATTTTATTTATTTAAGGGACAATGTACAGGAACATTAAGCTCATAGAGACAGAGATGTACTGTACCAGATTATAGCTTAATAGCTAGTTTCCATCTGTAGTCCCTAATTTAGAACTGCCAATTAACCTACAGTGCATGTCTTTGGATTGTGGGAGGAAACCGGAGCACCCGGAGGAAACCCACACAAGCACGGGGAGAACATGCAAACTCCACACAGAAACGCCCAGGCCGGGAATCGAACCCGGGCCTTCTTGCTGTGAGGCGGACGTGCTAACCACTATGCCACCGTGCCGAGGGTGGGGTTCACCATAAACAGCACATCACAGGGAAATATAACTATTCACACTCACACTGAATTTGGAAATACCTTAAAGTGCATGTTTTTGGACTGTGGGAGGAAACTTAAATAACCAGATGAAACTTATGCAAACATAGAAAGAACACGCCCACTATCCACAAGACCAGAAACAGCCTCCCTTAGCCTGGGACTCGAACCTTCTTGCTGGGAGCTAGATGTCCAAACTGCTATGTCATTGTGCCATCCAACACTCTCACGTATGGAAATTTGTTATTTTGGCGGTGGAGCGTTAACGTCCATGCCTTGTTGAAACTGACTTAAATGATAACAGAAAAAAAAGTGTGAAAATCATTTTTATTTTGGTTTTGCTATGACTTGATCTCTTTGAATTATATCTGATGGTCATTGGACGCACAAATTTAATGATTGTTCAGTATCTGTGGTGAAACTGGGAGGAAAATAAATGTAATATTAAAAACAAGGAGTTGTTTTCATGAAACTTGGAGGGAGTTCAAGGGGTTAAGAGAAAAGAAAAGCGGGACCAATGGAGAGAAAGACAGCGAGGGAGGCCAATGACCGAGGGGCGAAAACTCAAACTGAACCCAGACTGTTAGAAGAGAATCATGGCATGGCATCTAGTGTCCCTCCTCCCTGCAACTCAGCCCGTCTCATCTCTGCCTTTAATCACGCAAAAAGCCTGCATTAGCTCTGAGGGTTAGCTCACTAAAAGCTCTGCCCGGAAAAAAAAGAAGAAGAAGAAAAACTTTTTTTAAGAGGCATCGTTACGCCCGCCCCAGTGTGTGTGGCTCCTAATCCTTCACTGCATTATCTATGAAAAGCCCTGGGCTGTATCTCCTCCTCCTCCTCCTCTCTCTCTCTCTCTCTCTCTCTCTCTCTCTTCTTTACACTCCATGACATCCATCTCCCTTACTCCCCCACCTCCCCTCCTTCTTCTCCTCAAACCCCAGAAGTCAGAGTCATAGCAGAGATCAGATAGGCGAGGTCTGATCCAGTCCAAAGCCCTAAAACAAAGCTAACAAATAACCTGCGCCTCCCACGCACTAAAACACACTCTCAGCTCATCCTGAACTCCTACACTCACACACACACACACACCATCCCTCATATTAGCGTTAAACACACCCCAAAACAGAAACTGAGGAATGAACATATGAACATGTAATAATTTTGATACATCTTAAAGGGGTGCCATTCTCTATAACAACACAAGCACCACACACACACAGAGATACCTGACTGCCAGTTATAAGAAAATTGTACCCAAAATGGAATTAATAACAATTTTTTTTTTTTTTTACATTTTTTAAATATTTACTTCTCTGTTTAATAAAACAAACCTTCCAATTAATGGCATCTTGCTAACAAATCTAAAATTTAACACCGGATTGTAGGAATAAGCGCTAAAAGGGCTAACAACAAGCATTCAGCTAATCCTAGTGCATGGTCAGTGTTGTTAGTATGCTAGCTAACATCCATCTGCCGCTAGCTATTCATTACTTGGTGACAGGGATGAAGCTACAGGTATACCTCGGCTTACATTGTGAAATAGTTCCAGGAGAGATGACTTAAGTCGAAGTAGCTTGTCTCTAGGCTAGGCTACACCAAATTTCCTTACACACACGCACAATATTTAGCTGTGGTGGCCTGGTGGTAAAGGTGCTGGATCACTGATCCTAAGGTTGGGGGTTCAAGCCCCGCCTCCGTGGGTTGTCACTGTCCCCAAAGTGCAGCGCCGCCAGTGTGTTTCTGCCCTGCAATGGCCTGGCAAGCTGTACTCTGTCCTCGCATGGGTTGGCTAGAATAGGTACCAGCCTCCCCGTGACTGCAATTAGGATTAAGTGGTTACAGAAAATGCTGAATAATGAACATAGTATTTAATATATATAATAAATGATTATTATGACATAAACTTTATTTTTATATTTTTTTATTTTTCCATATATTTTTTGAAAACCAATGTATAATTGGGAACCACTTGAAAGGACTTAAGTCGAAGTATACCGGTATTGTGTTGAAGAAAAACATAAAGCTAAATCTGTTCCCCACAACTTTTAGCACAGAATTTATTTCAACTACCGGTGCTCTTGTTATTAAATAAAATGTGAGTAGATACATATATATAATTAAATAAATAAATATTTATTTCTTTATTTATGCGATAATATGATAATAAAGTATACATATATACATACACACACACACACACACACACACACACACATATATATATATATATATGTGTGTGTGTGTGTGTGTGTGTGTGCATATCAGGCTTTATCAGGGTTCGCCACAGCGAATGATTCACACGTTTGATTTGGCATAGGTTTTTACGTCGAATGCCCTTCCTGACACAAATGGACAGAAACACGTTGATGGCTTTGCAGCCTGTATGTATATATGCACATACATACATATATGCATATGTATATATATATATATATATATATATATATATATATATATATATATATATATATATATATATATCTCACACATACACACGCACATGCACGCAATTTTCATACATCCCCCCAGGAGCAAGTGTTCGATCCTCTCTGACTGCTTGCATTCGACTCATGCATTTTAAAAATGAATTCCAAATGTAGTGAAATGTTCAGTGAATTAAGCACTTTGTTAAAGCTGATACACAAATATGTCTAAATAAACAGGTCACAAGTGACAAGAATGTCTGTAAGAAAGTCCCACATCTTAAAAGGCTAAACAAGACAAA
>CM045728.1:103381814-103386814 GCA_024760905.1 Plotosus lineatus
TCTAAGCCACTTAATCCTGATTAGCGTTGCAGGGAGGCTGGTGCTCATCTCAGCTGACTCTGGGTGAGGGTGTTGTACATCTTGCACAGCCAGGCCATTGCAGGGCCAACACACATGCAACCATTCCTACTCACACCTAGGGGTGAATTGGGACCAACAATTAGCCTACTGTGCATGTCTTCGGACTGTGGGAGGAAATTGGAGTACTGATATCGGACACCTACACAAGCATAGGGAGAACATACAAACTCCACACAGAAACTCCTGAGCCCAGGAATCGAACCCAAGCCTTCAATCTGTGAGGCAGACATGCTAATCAATGCTCCACTGTGCCACCTAGGGGTAATTTGAAACAGTTATTTGCCCCAAAGTGTACACAAGAATATGAGTGCATAGGAGAATATGAAAACTTCATACAGACACACCCTCACTGAGCCTGGGACTTGAACCCAGGATCTTGTTGCAATGAGGTAGACATGCTAACCCCAATACCACAGCTGATTTTATGTTTTAGTTAGAAAGCGTGCTGTGGTCAGATATTACTAAAATGCTTTCTTAAAAAAGACGAGCATGTTGAAGATGTTCTCAGTCTAAAGTCCTGCCTTATGAGTCACCTGTCTATTACAGCAGCGAGGAAATAAAGCAGAAATCTTCTATTTGGAACATGGTCTTTGTATTGTCCCAAGGGAACACAAACTTTTGCACTTTGCTGCATAACAAGTGCAATCTGTGACAGGAACAGACACGAGGATCAGAAGACGAGCTCAGGCTAAGCAGGACAGATATAACACATCAGAGAGCATCACACACAAAGAGAGACAGAGAGACAGAGAGAGCGTGCAGGCATAGAAATCATGTAAGTACTTGACATGCTCGTTCCGCAGCCAAGAGCGACAGAATCACCCAGATATGACTTATTTCTGTAATTTCAGAGTTCAGGAACTCTGCAGTGTAAACATGGACGCTGCTTTAAGACAGGCACGGCTCGACTCCTGACAAAATTCTGAAGCTTTCTGGGCTGCTCTTCTGTTCTCTCGGGCAGGGAGGGAGGGATGGAGGGAGAAAGAAGAGATGGTGTTGGGGGTGAGAGGGAGTGGAGAGCTGCTTGGACCTGGTTATCCTCCTGGGTGGTCTTCGTTCATATGCGAGTATAAAAAGCAGACAAATAGGAGGATTATAGATTGTAAACCCAAGCCATACTCATCACTCTGTCTCAGCCAAATCAATCAGATGCCATGCTGAGGTCAATACCTGTCCAGAAACAGAGGGAAGAGGGAAGGAGATGAGGATGTGCTGCGGATACAGTTGTGCTCAAAATAATAGCAGTCAGACATCACTAATCTGATCAACCTCTGCTTTTGATAGAAATGATATTTCTACATGGCAAATAATTTATGAGCAGGTGTAGTAGAGTAATAGAATCCAACAGACCCAACAGACATGACATGCATGCTGCTGATTCTGTGTAATTGAATCACTAATGGAGAGGCGTGTCCAAAATAATAGCAGTGTGGAGTTCAATTAGTCAATCATTCTTTGAAAAACAGTTACCAATTATTTAACTTTTTCAAGGAAGAAAGACAGTAAATGTTATACATGCTGCGAGCATTTTTCTCTGAAATTCTGTGGAAAATGGGTCTTTCCAGACATTATTCAAAGGAACAGCATACCTTGTTTAAAAAGTTTATTGGAGGGAAGATGACATATAAACAAGTGTAGAAAATGACATTCATCTCAGCGAAAATGATCAGAAATGCTTTAAAATGGCAAAGAAAACCAGAAAATGAGGAAGAAAGTGAAAAATGACCATTCAAATGGATAGAAGAAGAGCCAAAATGGCAAAGACTCAACCAAAAATCAGCTCCAGGAAGATCAAAGAAAGTCTAAAGTTATTTTTGATTCCTGTTACTATTAGAATATGCCGATGTGAACAACCTATCAGCAAGAAGGTCCCGCAAATTCCCACTGTTAGAAAAAAAGACGTGCTGAAGAGGTTACAATTTGTTAAAGCATATTGACTGGCCCAAAGAGAAACGGAGCAACATTTCGAGGAATGATTTTGGGTCTAGTGGCCACCTAGATGATCCCCAAACACTAAATTCAAGTCACAGGACACTGTAAAGACAGTGAAGCATGGTGGCACAAGCATCATGATATTGGAATGTTTCTCATGCTACGGTGTCGGACCTATTTATCGCATTCCAGGGATCATGGATCAATTTAAATTCATCAGATTACATGAAGACGTCATGCTGCCTTAAGTTGAAGAGGAAATGCCCTTGAAATGGGTGTTCCAACAAGACAATAACCCGAAACACACCAGTAAATGGGAAATATATTGGTTCAAGACCAACAAGATTGACTTTATGGAGTCACCGGCCCGAACCCCGGATCTTGATCCAATACAGAACTTGTGGAGTGACATCAGAAATACAGTTTCTAAGGAAAAAACAAGAAATACAGAAGAACTGTCGAATGTAGTCTAAGCATCCATGGTTCCGAAACAGTGGTTATACAACTAAATACAGTGATACCTCACCTTAGGAAAGACCCAACAAACGAGAAATCAAGTTACGAAACGTATTTACCTAAAATTTCCGTCTTTCGATTAAAAAAAAATTCACGTTACGAAACATGCCATCTCAAAAATTCAAACAATGCACGAGTTCCTCTCCCATTGGCTATCTCCCAACACCCCGCCCCGCTGTCCTCCCATTGGCTAGGATCTAGCTGAATCTCCTGCGACCCATTGTTTGTCATGGACATGCAGCTCCTTCCCATTGGCTATTATACAGCTGCATCTCCATAATACCCATGATGCTTTTCATGTGCCTTTCGAAAAGTTGTTCGTCACGGAGATGCAGCTCCCTCCCATTGGCTATTATGGAGCTACATCTCCATAATACCCATGATGATTTTCGTGTGCCTTCAACCCATTGTTCGTCATGGAGTTCTAACACGTGTAAAGGACAGAGTTAATGTTGTTTTGTGAGTTTTTCGAGTGTATTCATT
Organism: Plotosus lineatus; assembly: GCA_024760905.1. Taxonomy (NCBI): domain Eukaryota; kingdom Metazoa; phylum Chordata; class Actinopteri; order Siluriformes; family Plotosidae; genus Plotosus; species Plotosus lineatus. Next base: position 103,384,827 of record CM045728.1, read on the forward strand.
GCAACTTTATTTTTCGTCATTCATCATGGGCCCCAAGAAAGTGATTCCTGGTGTGAGTGAAAAGAAGAAGCGGGCTTGTGGCATGCGGTTGAGTAATATCGCAAAGGAATATGGCGGAAACCCGTCTACCATCGGTATGATATTGAAGCAGATTGAAGCAAAAGGTATACTTTTATAATTTTAAAAGTTTTTAGGGGGTAGTATTGGGGCCTTGGAACAAATCAGGCCATTTACATGTAAAATGTAAAACTTACGAAACTTACAAAAAAATCAGGTTACGAAACCACTTCTGCAACGGATTAATTTCGTAACGTGAGGTATGACTGTATTAGTTCAGTGATTCAAAGGAAACAAAATATTAAACAATTTTTCAGTTTATAAAGTGAATGTTTGAGTTTATAAAGTAGAAAGCAGACACTAATATTTTTTTAACTTGAATATTCATTTTTCTTCAATTTCTTGAAAGGAATAATACAAATTTGATATATTTCCTCATGTTTTTATTTGGAATAGGATTTTGAGCTTTATTCACTTTTTAAGCACATTACTATTATTGTGTATATCATTTATTGGTGCTGAGCGCCGAGACCGAGCCATGGGGGTGTGGGAAGTTTAAGGCCTCAGGATCCCTGATACCATGATAACGACAGAGAAACAAACAAATAAACAAAATGAAAATCAAAGACACTTTTTGTTTTGATGTTTTACTGGTAAAATATATTTATTTATTTATACAATTTTAATTTCTAATTCTCCTTCTTATCAAGAAGAAAGAAGAAGAAATTTCTAATTAATTTATTACACAACAACAGATTCCAAAAGAAATAATACATGTAGGTTTTTATTTTTTAAAATCTGTATAAAAATTTGAATGCTAAAGTTTTTGGCCCCTCACAGCGACCAAGCCTTCTTGTTATAAAATATGTGTATCATCATCATCACCATCATTATTATCACCATCAACACCATCACAGTTATTATCACCATCATCATCATCATCATCATCATCACCATCATCATCATCATCACCATCATGATGCAAGGCATTTCTGTGTAGAGTTTGTGTGTTCTTACTGTGCTTGTGTGGGTTTCCTCCGGGTACTCTGATTTCATCCTACAGTCCAAACACATGCACAGTAGGTTAACTAGTTGTTCCAAATTGACCCTAGGTGTGAGAGTGAATGGTTGTACATGTATATCCCTGCAATGGCCTGGGAGTTGCATAGGGTGTACCCCCTCGCCCAGAGTTGGCTGAGATGGGAACCAGCCTCCCCGTGACCCTAATTAGGCTTAGAAAATAAATAAATGAATATATGACATAAGTACTGAATTTTCATTGATTCATTTTCTGAACTGTTTAATCCTAATTAGGGTCACAGGAACGCTAGTGCCCATTGCAGCCAATTCCAGGCGAGGGTAGAGTACACCTTGTACAGCTCACCAGGCCATTACGGGGCAGAAACACGCTGACGGCTATGCAGCCTACTCTTGTTTAAAATCAGCAATGGTTCATTTGCATGCCTCACACCATAGACATTGAGAGATATGGCTGACCTTTGATAACCCAGTTAACCGCGCTGGGGGATTACTGAATTTCATTATCATTACTTATGATATTTGTACAATAGGTATTTGAGTACAGAGTTATGTACAATGACACAATGAAGTTGTAAGTGGATTCTGGTCATGTTGTCATGTCATGTTGTCATGGACACCAGATAGAGATGAAAGATCTTGTCCTGATCCCTGTGAAACAGAGATGCCCAGCTGAACATGAGGCTTGTTTTCCGGACCGGGGTGTGTGACCCGAGGACAATGGCTAGGAAACGGCTTTGATTCCATTGAGAGGCTTCTGACTCATGGAGAGTGAGTATAAAGAGAAGGCGAAAGAGAGAAGGACAGAAAGAAAGTGTGTGTGTGTGACAGAGAGAGAAAGGAAAAGCAGATCGTAGCTCCTGACTCTTGCGTTTTGCTTCAGTGGCGAGGCA
>CM045728.1:103389314-103431814 GCA_024760905.1 Plotosus lineatus
CCTTCTTCCCAGTTCAGTAGTGCGTGTTACCCCTGTGTTAAGAAGTCGTCTCTGTGATCTTTGTGTTTACACTGTATTGCAGACTTTTGTAACCCTATGCAAATATGGTTGGTCAGAAGAGTAAGCCTACTAGCATGGGTGCAAGTTTTCTGGCATATGCCGGAATTTCCGGTTTTCCCAAGACTGAATTAACTATCTGCTCGGATCGGCGCAATCTAATATGCATACTCAGTTAAGCAAAGAGAGTTATAAAATGAATGAAAACCCGAATCCAGAAAAGAAAGAGAACTCTCCGCTCTGCTGGTGATTCACATCAGTGCAGGCTGAGTACTAAACGAGTATTCAACGGCGCCCTTGCTCACTTAAAAGACCGGAAGTCTGGATAACCCGTGCTTTGTCTCAAGCACAAGCAAGTGAATTACTTTTGGCGGAGCACCTCACATATTGTAAGCGCTGATTGGCTGTTTTAAGCTTCATGTAAAGTGACTCGGCTCAGCTTCATGTCAAGTGCCCATCCATCGACCATCGGAACCATGTACAAGCAGAACGATCGCATCGGAGAGAATGTTAAAGGTTATATTTCATACTGTATTTGATATTTGATGAGTGAATTTGATTAAAATTTATCTATTTGAAATTATTTTGCTTGAATTTAATTTATCTGAAATGAATGTTGATATTATTTGATATATATGATATTATTTTACAATGTTATGTTTATAATAATTGATTTAGGGGTGTTTTCTGAGATATGGTAATGGTATTTATGGATGTATAGGACAGTATAAATGTCAAACGTCACTGGAACATACAGTAACAACTTACGTTCACTTTCAACTTACGTTCGGCCGTCCGGAACAAAACAAAAACATAAGTTGGGGAGCGTCTGAACTTGTTTACTGAAGCATTTTGTTAATAGTCTTTAATTGGGTAAAGGATCAGATCTGGGGGTCTCAGGCATAGTGAGTTCTGGTAAACTGTGATGTTGGCATGCTGTCACTCCACCCACTCTACATGCTCACCCAGGTCTGTTTGACGGTGGGGTGGTTGATTGCCCAACGTAAAGGTGCCCTCATGTCTGCCTTCCTTCTGGTTCTCTCTCTTTTAGTTACACTGCCATAGCCAGTCATGCCGGAGTCACTGCCTGCACTCAGTTTACAGTTGTGGTATCAACCACACTACACTTTACACCGTAATGAAGTTTCTCATCTATAATCATTGTCTTTATCTCACCCAAATGAGGATGGGTTTCCCTTTTGGGCCTGGTTCCTCTCAAGGTTTCTTCCTTTCGTCAACTGAGAGTTTTTTCTTGCCACCTTCACCTCATGCTTGCTCATTAGGGATGTGTAGGGATTGTAGGAAATGTTTAAACTCTTTTATACTTTGTAAACTCTTACTGTGTAAAGCTGCTTTGCGACAATATCAATTGTAAAAAAAAAACGCTGAAAAAATAAAACTGAAATGAATTTAATTGAATTTTGAAAAAGTCAGCTTATTCCTGTTCCAAATTCATCCACTATCCATTCTGACAAAGAATTAAGCAATCTGAGGGTAGTATTGTACTAGAAAAATCATCAACAACAGTGGAGCAACTGATGAAGGGTAAGGATGTGAGTGATTGCCTTTGACAAGTGCTAGATGATTGGGTCAGGTAAATGGCAGCTCTTGGGGGATGTTTCTGGTCAGCAGTGGACGAAGGAAAGAGAACTGATGATGGGGTCATGAATAGCCCCCATGCTAATCAACACAAAAGGAGAACATCTGTAGGTCAAATTACTAAAAAAAAATAATAATAATTTTAGCATGTCCAACTCACAGCAAGGAGGCCCTGGGTTTGGCTCGGGCATTTCTGTGCGGAGTTTGCATTTTCTCACTGTGCTTGTGAGGGTTTCCTCCAGGGAGGAAAAAGGAATACCTGGAGGAAACCCATGGGTTCCATCGGAATTAGTCGATGGAAGTTTGGTTAACGTATACGGTTGGGTAACTGCAGATTGGTTTGAGTGCCCATGCTGAACATGTCCACTGCTAAAAGGCAACAGAAGGGACATGAGCAACAGAACTGGAGCTGCTCCGCCCACACTAATGTGCCAACAATTGTTCTTAAAGTACACATCAAATTATTTAAATGGTTCAGATTTCATTTTAAATATCATGGAAAATACAAGAGACAAGTTACCGCCGGTTCTCATTTATGTTACAGTCGTACTAAACTGTTATTCTGCCACCAGCATGTCTCTTTCTCTCTCTCTCTCTCTCTCTCTCTCTCTCTCTCTCTCGCTCTCTCTCTCTCTCTCTTTTGGTCTCTCTCCATCTTTTTTTTCTATCTGTCCATCTCTCTGTCTTGCTTTTGGTCTGCCTTTCTTTGTCTCTCTTTTTCTATCTTCCTCACACCACATCAATGTGTATACTATTTTGTTAAAGAACATTTAAAAAATACTTTGTTTGTAGTCCTTGTTTACGCTGAGCCTGTATATATGAGTTGGTGCAAAAGAAACGCTAAGAGATCATAAAGAGCACATTAACACAGCAGCGGTATAAGACCAGTGAACTACTTCACTTTACGATATTCTGTACGTATCTTCTGATGGATTGTCTCATCACAGCTGTGCATGCACCAATCACATAGAAGATGACATCATAATTCAAGGACTATCCCATGAATCACTCGGGATTGATCTTCAGGCCTAATGGAAGCAGAGATGAAGTGGCTGCTGAGAAGGTGGATATAAACACTGAGAACCATACAGACGACGCAATCCACTATTCATAATTGCTAAAGTGATGAGAATGTTTTCATTGGATGATGAAAGGCTAGCGCACGTGAACACATCTGGCTTGGTTAGAGTGTGTGTGATTGCTGCATACTAACACCTACACATACATTTTGCTGCTGAGGACGTGGGTACACAAACAACCTCAAGCACACGAGTGCAGTGCTTCAAACATGCATACGAGTACGAATATACAAACGCTCACACAAATCACACCCACGCTGCAGTCACGACCTCACTCGGGCAGATCATTTGCACGCGAGCCACGTGGGGGACAATCATTTCCTCAGATTTCTCTTCATCCGTACCATTTTCAGCAAATATTTATTTCTAATCACTATCTCCCTAACAAAGCGATTTTATTGGCCGAGAAGGCAAAGGAGCATCATCATGAGCTCAAATCTAACTAAAAATTGCCCACCGAATGAAGTCTGACATCTCTTTCAGATCATTTTTCAGTGCAGAAATAACATTAATTTATTCATTTAATTCTGTGTGGAGTTTGCATCTTCTTTTTGTGCTTGTGTGGGTTTTCTCTCTGTACTCCGGTTTCCTCCCACAGTCCAAAGACATCCACATTAGATCCAGTGACTGTTCCAGATTAGGTGTGTATGTGAGAGTAAATGGTTGTGTGTGTTTTGGCCTTGTGATAGCCTGGTGAGCTGTTCAGGGTGTACCCAGCCATGGAGTTTGCTAAGATAGGCTCCAGTCTCCACATGATCCAAGAGGATTAAGCAGTTTGACAAATGATTAAATGAATGATTGATTTTTCCATATGATTCATGAGTATATATTTGATTCTTTCCTCATGATTCTTCTCACAGTTTACTCATTTATATTTGATTCTTTCAGCATTATTAATTTTTCACCAGATTCATTTGTTTACATTCGATTTTCCCTCATGATTCACTTCACACGACTCTTTTGTTTATAGTCGATTTTTCCTCGTAATCCATTTCATACGACTCGTTTATAGTCGATTGTTTCTTTATGATTCATTTTTCACACAATTCCTGTGATAGGATTTATTTATTTTCATGTAGTTTTATATGATTAATCCTTTTATTGTCTCACATGAGGCGTCTCCCATTATTGGTTATAATTGTCTGATGCATTATATATATTTATTTAGCAGATTTATCATTATTACTTTTCTTATTGTATAATTATTTATTTTATTAGCACATAATATGTGCTATTATAATATTATTATTCACATGTTGCTGTTTATTATAATATTTAAGAAAAACATATTGAAATTCATCTTTGTATATTTTGTACATATTATATGTCAACAGAACTAAAAGTGCTTTATCTCTGAGGTTTGTAGTGAATATTGCACGTGTGCATGAGTGAGTGTGTCTACACGAGTGTGAATGTGTGTGTGCATTCTCTCTTTTGGTGTGAGAGATAGTGCACTGTCCAGCTGTGCATACACTGATCCCCACGGAGCCAAGATCATAACTCCAGGGCTATCGCACGAATCACAACTTCATCACAAAATGGATTTTGTCAGAGCATGCCAAGTCCAGTCAAGCTGTTTGGGTGAGACACTACACAGCTGTAGGTTCTCCTCTGTCTTTATAACCCCCCCCCCCCCCCTACACACACACACACACACACACACACACACACACACACAAACACCTTTGTCCTTTCACTTACCTAGAGATCGAGAGGACAAAGAGGGAACTCTGGACAGAGAGTGATCTGGTTTAGCTTAGCCTCTTTACATCCTGTTCAGTCTGACAGTGATGACATAAAATGAGCCCCTTGCTGGACTAACAGACACCTCTCGTGCTCACCCTCCGCAGGTCTTGCTCCGGCACGAGCCGAGAATGTGAGGAATGCCCCCCCACCCACAACATGATGCCTCACTGTGAGAAGGACATGGGGTATAGGGTAAGGAATGCATGACAGCTCTAACACTCACCAGAGCCCTCACGTCGCTAACCAAGAATGGCACAGGCCACCCTCGCTGCCAGGAGGTACGGTTTATTTTTGTAGCTCCCACACTCCCCCTGAACCAGACCACCGAGTGTGGGTTTTGAACGTTCGTTCCCTCCGCACTCTCAGGTTCTCATTTTGCTCTCAACCAAAATTCTGAGGGTGGGGTGGGGCAATGAAACAATAAAATTACCTACACTTAACAGATACACTGAGCATGTGCCATGTAATTAAATGTCAATGCGCTTGATGAGAATTTGGAGTCAGCCAAGAGTTTAATATTCTACCTCAAAATTCTGTAGCATGACCTCACAATTATGATTCCGCATATGATTACCAATTATCAAGAGGATCACATTCAATCCAGGAGCCTCCACCAGCGCTGGGGCAAAGAATTGTTGTATGTACAACCCAAACATCAAAAGCAAACTAAAATTTGAGTTTATTTTTGACATGCTTTTAACATGACAGAGGCATGACAGGTATATAACTAACAGTCTATACAATCTTTATAAACTCAAAGTTTTAGTATATCCGACACAGAAACATCAGAAAAAAACAAACCAAAACAAGACACCTAATGGTTTACTTCTCTACTTTTAAAGCTCAGCAAAGATGACAGCACCTGCTTCAAGTGACTGTGGTAAACTGTAAGCGACCAGTGTTTTGATGTAGTCATAATCCACTCAGAGATAGGTGACCAGTCAGTATTAATATATAACAATAAGTTTAAAGAGCTGAAGTTTCTTTATTTATTGAATTGAGAGAATTTACATTCAGCAAAACGATATCTTTAAAGCATCTACATGCTAACGCGTTCATTTTTCCCATTTGCTTTGAATAGATTATTTCCTTTTGAATGCTTGATACTGATTGGTATGTGTTGATTTATTTTCTATAATAGCAGCCCAAAGATTGTAATAAATGCACTTATTTGGATATTTTATAATTTCCATAGTAACAGCTAAAGTGCAGCAAGCAGCAATAGTAATAATTCATACACAATAATATAGGATGGATGGATAGATAGATAGATAGATAGATAGATAGATAGATAGATAGATAGATAGAGCAAAGTTTTTTGTTTATTTAATATCGATGGAATGAGTCTCCAGTATCAGACTATATAACAGGTAAAATTTAAGACACACACCTGACTGAACGAAGTTCTTTTCTGCATTCATTACTAAAAAGTACTACCAGTATTTCCTGGATGTTTCAGTGTATACATAAAAAAAAAAACCCTGCGTTCCAGAGTGTGATCTGGCTCCAAGACATGCCACACCAACAGTAGTGCCGGTTGTTCAAGCCACCATTAAAGTCTCTTCCTGTCTAGACTGGGGGGAGATAGCGTTAATGCAAATGCTGCCATACCCACTGAACACTGTCTGATCACTCCTGAGATCATTCTTGTGAATCCAACGTCAACTCAAACAAAACTATTTATTAAGACCGTTCAGGGTCTATGCAAACTTTTTTAAAAAAGTCCTTCTTAAGATTTATTTAGACTGTATTTCTCAAGATCCTAAAATGAAAAGTGTATAACCATTGTGATGGATCACGTGTGCATCACTTGCAAACATTAAAAATGTTAATATTAACAATAACAAGCTTGTATAAATCTTTTAACATTGTAAATTCGCATCTGCATCTCACTTTTACAGATGAATACGTTCCCGAACATCTCTTTAAAAGTAATTAAATATTTGCACAATCAGTTTTTTTTCCTGACAAATAACCCACAAATCTGAAAAAAAGTTAATAAAACTAAACTGTCAAGCTGATTGTTTATGTTTGACCTCACGGTTTTTACGACTTTTTGTTTCTCATCATTGACTGCTAGGATCTACAGAACGTAGCTCAGACTCTTATTTTGATGTCATCCTAAACTCACCAGCACGTCACTGTTCAAGTCTTTCCTCAGCTCTAAAAAGCTATTAAATATGAATGCAGCTAACTAACTTCAGCAAACTTCAGCTATTGTGTAGCATTTAGTCTTCATTATGAAGCTCAGCAGACAATGATTGTGCTCGTGTTCTTCATGTGAATAAATTTGCTACTTAAATCCTGAAGGAAGTTCTTTCCTCAAGTTAAAGCAAGAGTAAGTACAAACTGTAAAAGTCCAACGTCACCCTGAGAGTAAAAGTACCTGTCCATTAAATGTAAATACTACTAGCTAATGCTAAGCTACAACAGATTTCCTCCTAATCTCTCAAACAGTAACTGTCATAAATTATCCACAGAAATTGTAGAAATAAAAATAGAGGATTTCTTCTCACAGATATATCTCCTCAAGTTCAGATTTGTTAGCAAACTGAAGCATTTTGATGTTAACAAGCCATTCAGTGAGTTTAGAAGTTCTTAGAGAAAAATGGAGAAGTCATAAGTATTAATTAAACTATAGATATTGCAAATTAACAAATACAAAAACAAAAAGCCCTGCTAAAATATGGACTCAAATGAAGAAATGAACTTCATTTAGTCTGAGATATTTAAACAAGGTGTGATTACGAACAGGTGAGGGTCTTGATAGCTACAAGGTTGGCTGCATACCGGCTCTTTCAGGAAGGCTGATCTTGTGTAATTGTGTATCCTCGATCAAAACTCCTGAATCATCGCTCCTCACTGGACAAATAAGGGAAATTAGCTGGCCAGTGGAACAGAACAACTTCCAATTTGAGCAAGGATGAAGGAGCATGGCACCAGCAAAGGTTTTGAGAAGCACCCAGAGAGAGAGAGAGAGAAAGAGAGAGGTCAGACATAAAATTCTTAAAATAAAAGATTTCGAGCATGTTTTGTTTATCTTGTTCTGTGTTGTAGCTCTCACATAAGTATGACACCCAATGATGAGACTTTGACATCAGCCATCTTTGGCCAAATTATTGATCTTGCAATCCAGTGTCACTGTAAACAATAAAATTAGGCCTGGATTGGGTTCGTTACAATGGTGTAGCATTTAGCACATCTGCCACACGGCAAAAAAGGCCCTGAATTTAATTCTTAAGCTCAGCAAGGGTGTTTCTATGCTTAGTTTGCGTCTTCGCCCCGTACTTGTGTGGGTTTTCTCTGTGTGTTCTGATTTCCTTCCATAGTCCAAAGACTGTTTAAAATTGCCCCTCGGTGAGGGGGTGAGTGTGGCTATGTGTGTGTGTGTGTGTGTGTGTGTGTGTTGCACTGCAATGGACTTGCGCCCTTGCACAGCGAAGATAGACTCCAGCCTCCCCATGGACTTAATAGGATTAAGCGGTTTGGCAAACAGCTTATCTGAACTTGGATTAGAAATCACATAGTTGACTTAAAAGCCTGACTTAAACTACAAATCAACAGGAATTCAAATGTGTCAAGAATCTAAATCGTGTATATATATATATATATATATATATATATATATATATATATATATATAGACTCCAGGACCAAGACTACGACACATGTAGGCCTGGTTCCGTAGACACCATATATTGTATTGTCCCACCATTAATATACTTAAGTATAAAATCCCATGTTTGGAATAGTTTTAAGATGTTTTCATAAATGAACCAACACCTCCACACTTGACTCGAAATCTGTGTTGAATTCCGGCCCCCCGTAAGCGCCGGCATTGTTTTTTTTTCAGAAAAGAAGCGCCATTTCTGAGATGTTCCCAGAATAAATGGTGGTCAACAGTTCAGTGTGTTGGCCCACAGCTCTCTGTAAATATAGATGACTGTGCTTCAGCCATGGGGGAAAATGTGTGAGTGTCTAAAGCAGAAGCGTCCGCCGTTTGCCAAGAGAGCACCTGGATGGTGTTAATCATGGCCTTGCATAAACATTTCTCCTGAAGAACATACGGCAGAGCTATTCGCCTACACAGAACAGACTCCATCCCCACCGCCCACCCCAACCGACACACACTCAACAATCCCTCACATGGCACTGCCACACATTTCCACACGTCAAGCACACCCCACATCACATCAGGCAATATATCCAGGAACACCAGAGACAACCCACAACCTAATTTAGCACTTTAACGACTACAGATGCTGTATGTACAGCATGATTTCTGCTCAAATAAGCACATTCTCCGCTTCTTTGTTTTTTTGAGATGCCTGACAGAACAAGAAGAAGACAATTCCAATTGCGCAAATATCCAAACATAACACATCGCATAGCAACAAGAAGAAATGCAAAGTGTTCTAAATGTGGTCACAGTGAAGGCCAAGCAAATTTATTCATACATAACTTCAAGAAGCATTCGCACAAGAAGTGTGGTGTTAATGAAAATGTGGGAAAATGATTCGCTTCTGAGTTCCTGTGCAAATAGACCTCAATTGATCAGCTTTAAATTGTATATTTAATGATAACTTTCTGAAGTTTTAGGTTACCCTGACTAAAATACTGTAAATACATAAACGCGACAGAAAAATGAATTATTTGATGCAGGGAAAAAGGTGACAGAGGTGGCTTTGACCTTTTCGTAGTCATTTTGTAATTTTTAGTCGTCGATGAGCTTTGCCCTTTAATGAGATTTGGGGTGTGGCTAAGCCATAACCAGTCATGCAGTGGATAGATAGTATTGTACATATCACAAGCATTTCACCATTCAATGTATGCATGTTCTTACTTATTTATGCCAACCCCCCCCCCCCACACACACACACACACACGCCGTGCACAGCATAGGCCGCATACAAAAAAACCTCCAGCGATCTCTCTCCTATACTCTTATTACAAGTTGGCTCCAGGTCATACCCATGGTCTTAATGTCTGCTTCAAGATCTCTGTGCCTGGTGTTTCCTGGTCAACTTCTTTTCCAGTTGGTCTGGGGACTCCATATTAGGACTTGTCTGGTAGTGTAGATAGTATCCTTTTGCAAGGTGTGTCCAAGCCCAGCTGTGAAAGGAGGAAGTTGAATCTTGAGGCAAGCTACACCACTTTATAAAACTAAATTTAGTTACAAAAACATACATAGATAGAGATGATAGGTATTTTATTAATCCCAAGAGGGATCTTCACAATACATCACTGTATGCGCCAGCAAAAAACAAACAAACAAACAAACAAACAAACAAAAAAGATTCTGGAATCTTTGTAGATTATTTCAGTTTTATGAAATGATACTAAATGTTGGTATTAATGATTATTATGGAAGAATAATGTTTCAGGTTTGTAGAGTTTGGTATAAAACATAAATGTATTCATCGGACAAATAAAAACACACGTTTTACAGTCAAATATAGAAAAATATTTAATTTTTTGCTTGACACAAACAAAGAAAATACCAAAACGTCGATGTTTGAAAATACAGTCCGAGCTAGAAAAAACTCAGGCCTGTCTCATACCATCCTATACATTTCCCCAAGAGGTCACGAGGCATCGTAACTGTGGCAAACGGTTGCGCAACCTCAGTTAATTCAAGATCATAAAGCCACATCTACACTCCAGATACATTGCAGTAGTGTAAAAGAGTTTATAAACTGAAAAGTGTTGCATGTTGAGTATAACTGCTGCATTGAAAGGTTTAGTGCTATTAAAGAGAATTTTAATACCGCAGTACTTCACAACACCAACTTTTTCTTTCCATTAATAAACATGGGTTAGAGCCTCATCCTCATTCTGGGAAACTTCAACACTAATTGGGCATCCTTGATATCTCACTGAGAAAAATAAGTGTGCATTATTATTTTTATATATATATATATATATATATATATATATATATATATATATATATATATACAAAAGGACAGGACAAAGGCTTTCTATTGAAACTCCATTTATCACTACAGATCTGTTTCGAGGGGTGGTGAAACCATCCCCTCTCTTCAGGTGATTACAGAAGAATGATTACAAAGTGCTGGGGGAGGTACTATGTCGATGAACATGGTGTCCTCTAGATGGGGTGGTTCACATTATGTATTCGGGGGCGGGTTTTTTTAAAATATCGATACATGCATACATGTGCAGACAATATATATATATATAGGGATCCCTTGCTACTTCCCGCTTCACTTAATGCGACTTCAGTGCATCACGGTTTAAAAAAAAACTCATTGAATTAAAATTAAGGAAATTAAGGAAGAATAGGGGAAAAGTTACAGAAAAATGTCACAAAAACAAGGCCAATTATGCAAAGAAAAAAAACCCCTAAACAAACACAAAACAAAAAACAACCCAAAATCCCACATCAAAATTGAATAGGTTGTTGCATCTGGTGCATCTCATGCGTGAGCGCGTGTATGTATGTATGTATGTGTGTCATGCAATACCATCTGTATGTGTGTGTACAGACGCTCCTCAGCTTACGAATGAGTTAGGTTCAGGACGGCCGTTCTTAGATGAATTTGTTTGTAAGTCGTTACAGGGCATTCTTTAGAGGGGAACGTATGTTTAAACCTTGTATAACCTATAGGAGTTTGTACTGTACACATTCACTCTCTCTCTCTCTCTCTCTCTTTCTCTCCATAATTATCATTATCAATATGGTGTTTAAACTCCTGGTTCCTCTCAAGCACAGCACAGTGGATCTGATCAGATTTACAGAGAGTTTCACTCTTGTCCAGTTCATTATAATACTGGAGTTAATTTGTTTCTTCTTTGAAAGTTTTGGCAGGACTTCAGAAAAGAATCGTTCTGCTTCTCTTCTTGGACCTGTGTAAAGCACGTATCAGCCACGCCCCCCCCTCTGCCGGAGCCTAGTATTAAGTGTACCTCAGGATAATGTTTAATTATATTTCATTATTTCATACTTATATTTATGATATATCGTTCTGTAGATTTTATTCCATTTCTATTACTACTTGTTCTTCAATTTCATTTCACTTTCACTTGCGATCTCAGACAGACCTGCTAGTATCTCTGGATGTTTGCAAAACGAATGTGGGTAAGTTGGGGAGCATCTGTATTTATATTTCATTTACATCTTATGTTATTTTTTAATAATTAATTGTTATTATAAGCATTTATAGCATTGAATATGTATTTAATGATATTATATACACATATACATGTACATATACGTCAGTCAGGGGGTGGGAAAGTGGGGTGTAATCCTACTTCGCGGATTTCGTCGGTAGAGTGGGGATCTTTGTCTCAATTAACGGTGGAAAGTGAGGGATCCTTGTGTGTGTACATATATATGAGTGTAGGGGTCGCATTTTACATGTTAAATGCCGGATTCGTTCCAAGGCTCCCAAGACGACCCCATAAACCCTTTAAAAATGATAAAAATACACCAATTTTGTATGAAATATGTGTTAAAAGTAAAAGAAAATTATTTATTAGACCATTTAAACATTTTATTAACATATTAAACCATTTTATTAACATATTTATTAATTAACCCATTATTAAACATTTTTTTATTAACACACACACACACACACACACACACACACACCTGTCTCTCTCTCTCTGTCTCTCTCTCTCTCTCTCTCTCACACACACACACACACACACACACACACACACACAGATATACAGTACGCGTTAAATGTGTATTGTATACACATTAAATGTTTATTGTAGTGCTGCGGGCCACGCCCACAAGCTGTGGAATTCAAAGCACATTCCCTGCTTGACAGATCAGCGGTCCAAACTCAACTTTAACTTGATTCCTTGAGGGATCGGAATTCCAGATGAGCTCACAAGCACCACATTTATTAAACATTTACTGAATTAAACCACTTAAAAAACTAAAAACTAAAGAGTTAAGCCTCCTTCTGTCTCTGTTAATATTGAACCCCTAACATGACGCAATAAAAAGGGGACAGAGGTGATGAGCCACACCCCTCTCCAAAGCCTGCCAGAGCAGCATGGCTTCGTTGTCTCTGATGAATGTTTAATTTCTTGACCATTTACGCTCAAAGTCGAACTAGTTTAACAGTCTCTCTCTCTCTCTCTCTCGCTCTCGCTCTCTCTCTCTCTCTCTCTCTCTCACACACGCATGCCCACACACACTCTCTCTCACACACACACACACACTCTCTCTCTCTCACACACACACACACACACACACACAGACACACAGATGGGATGTTTTATTTAAAGCGGAAATACAGTATCTGTTTGAAAGATCAGAGGTCCTCACTGAATTTCCACTTTAAGGTCTCCTTCTGGTTCAATATCGGCCGGATTGTAGAGGGTTTTCCTTGATAACGAAATACTGTATAACGGCTGCATAATCAATCTCAAAACAAGCCAACAGTCAACTCTCTTTTACGTGTGTGACAAACAGGAAGTATGTGTCACTTTCAGCTGAATCATCCCTCCTAGCCAATGGGAGGCCTCCCATTGGCCTCCCATTGGCCAGGAGGGAGCTGAATCTCCATAGTACTGTACCCATAATGCTTGTTTGTTACACGCATAAAGGAGAGTTATACTGTTGGTCCGTGAATTTCGTGAGTTTTATTGAGAGTGCTCATTGAAGGATTATTTTTCGTTTTTAAGTTGTTTAATTCAGCAAATGTTTAATAAATGTGGCACGCTCCACCGAATGTGGGCAAAACGTGGCTCATCCGGACCTCCGATCCCTCAAGCAAACAAGTGTATGTTGAGTACTAAACAAGTACAAAGCGCACTTGCCTGCTTGACAGATCGGAGGTCCGGACAAGCCGCGTTCAGCCGCTTGTATCCATGATCCTGTTCTTTTGATCACTACCCAAACCTCATGACCATAGGTGAGGGTTGGAACGTAGATTGACTGGTAAATTGAGAGCTCTGCCTTGCGGCTCAGCTCCTTCACCACAACAGACTGTTACAGGCTACATTTAACAGCAGAGGCTTCAGCGATCTGTCTATCGATCTTCCGTTCCATCCTTCCCTCACTCGTGAACAAGACCCCAAGATACTTAAACTCCTTTACTTGGGACAGGACCTCATTCAAGACCTGGAGGGTGCAGTCCATATTGTCCAATTGAGAACCATGGCCTCGAAATTGGAGGTGCTGATTTTCATCCCAGCCACTTCTCACTCAACTGCGAATCACTCCAATGAGAGCTGGAGGTCCCAGTTTGCTAAAGCTAAAAGGATTAATATTATCTGCAAAAAGCAGAGACAAGATCCGATGCCCACCAAAGCAGAACTCCTCAACACCTCGGCTGCGCCTAGACGTTCTGTCCATAAAAATTATGAACAGAATCGGTGACAAAGGACAGCCTTGGCAGACTCCAACCCCCACCGGAAACGAATCCGACCTGTTGTTACCAACATGGACCAAACTCTGGTTCTGGTGATACAGTGATCGAATGGCCCATAGCAACGGGTCCAGAAAGCCGTTCTCCCGGACCACGCCCCACAAGAGGGACATGGTCGAAAGCCCTCTCCAAATCCACAAAACACATGTGGACAGATTAGGCAAACTCCCGTGCCCCCTTCAAGATCCTGTGGAGCATATAGAGTTGGTCAAGAGTGCTACGGCCAGAACGAAAACCACATTGTTCTTCTTGAATCCAAGGTTCAACTAACGGTCGGATCCTCCTCTCCAGTACCCCTACATAGACTTTCCCGGGTAGGCTGAGGAGTGTGATTCCCGATAATTGGAACACAACCTCCGGTCCCCCTTTTTAAAAAGGGGGATGACCTCCCCGGTTTGCCAATCCTGAGGTACTGCCCTCGATGACCACGTGATGTTGAAGAGATGTGTCAACCAAGACAGTCCTACAGCACCAGCATCCAGAGCTCTAAGATATTCAGGGCAGATCTCATCCAACCCTGAAGCCCAACCACCGAGGAGCTTTTTGACTACCTCAATGACCTCCACTCCAGTGATGGGCAGACCTGAGCCCAAACTCCCAGGGTCTTCCTCCTCCACGGAGGGCTTGTTGGTGGGATTGAGGAGGTCCTCAAAGTATTCCTTCCACCTCCTGACGACATCCCCAGTCGAGGTAAGCAGCTCCCCACCTCCACTGTAAACAGTGTTTGTGGAGAACTGCTTCCCCCTGCTGAGGCATCAGATGATGGTCCAGAACCTCTTTGAGGCCAACCAATAATCACTCTTCAGGCCCTCACCAAAATTCTCCCATGCTCGAGATTTTGCACCTGCGACAGCTTCGGATGCAGCACATTTGGCCTGCCGGTAACTGTCTGCTGCCTCAGGAGTCCCACAGGCCAATAAGAACCTACAGGCCTCCTTTTTCAGCTGGATGGCCCCCGTCACCACAGGTATCCACCACCGGATTCGGGGGTTACCGCCACGACAAGGACCGACAACCTTCCGGCCACAGCTATGGGCTGCCGCCACAGCAATGGAGGCACAAAATATAGTCCATTCGGATTCCATGTCACCCGCCTCCTCTAGGACATGGTTGTACCTCTGCTGCAGGTGGGAGTTAAAGGCCTCTCGAACAGGACCCACCGCCGAACATTCCCAGCAGACCCTAATTACATGCTTGGGCCTAAAAGGTCTGAAAGGCAGTCTCCCCCACCATCGAAGCCAGCTCACCACCAGGTGGTAACTGGTTGACAGCTCCACTCCCCTCTTCACCCGAGTGTCCATAACATGTGGCCACAAGTCCGGTGACACAACTACATAGTCGATCATCGAACTGCGATCTAGGGTGTCCTGGTGCCAAGTGCCCTTATGTTCGAACATGGTGTTCGTGATAGACAAACTGTGACAAGCATAGAAGTCCAACAATGAAACACCATTTGGGTTCAGACTGGAGAGGCCATACCTACTGATCACACCCTTCCAGGTCACACTATCAGTGCCCACATGAGCGTTGAATTCTCCCAAGACAACGAGTGAGTCTCCCGAGTGAGCGTTCTCCAACACCCTCCCTAAAGACTCCAAGAAGGGTGGGTACGCTGAACTGTCATTTGGTGCATAAGCATAAATAACAGTCAGGACTTGTTCGCCACCCAAAAGTGGAGGGAAGCTACCCTTTTGTCAACCGGGGAGAACCCAAATGTTTGGGCACTGAGACGGGGGCAACAAGAATGCCCACATCGGCTCGCCGCCTCTCCCCATGAGCAACTCCAGAATGGAATAAGGTCCAGCCTCTTTCGAGATGGATTGTTCCAGGGCCCAATTATGCATTGAGGTGAGCCCGACTATATGTAGTCGGTATAGCTCATCCTCACACACCAGCTCAGGCTCCTTCCCTGCCAGAGAGGTGACATGCCATGTCCCAACAGTCAGAATCAATAACAGGATCAGTACGACAGAACCCATGCCTTCGGCTGCCACCAAACTCACATTGCACCCAACCCCTATCGCCCCTCCCACAGGTGATGGGTCCATGGGAAGGCAGACCCACGTCTCCTTTTCAGGCTGGGCCCTGTTCGGGCTCCATGGGCAGAAGCCCGACCACTAGGCGCTTGCGCCTCGAGCCCCTCCCCCAGGCCTGGCTCCAGGGGGGGAGGCCCTGGTGACCTGTGTCCGTGCAAGGTAAACTATGACCCTACCAGGGGCATTATGCCCCTGACAACATAGCTCCTAGGATCATTAGGTCATGCAAACCCCTCCAGCATGATAAGGTAGTGATTCAAGGAGGGGAACTTGGTGTCTGACATTCTTAAAAATAGATTTTTAAGGTGAATTTTTCCAGAAAAGCTAGATATCGTAAAGAAAAGTTGAAGAAGTAAAGGCAACCTTTTTTAGTTTTGGTCGAACGCCAATTTTCCTGGGAGTTTCCACCATTGGACACAATTAAAAGTTATGTGATACTCAGAGTTACCCAAAATGCCTCTCTGTTTGTAATGTCACACATGGATATATTGTGGTGTCATATATTATTGATGGTTTGTATAATTGCAACGTGATAGTGGTGGTATTAAGAGGTGGATTAAGTCCCACTGAAGGCCCAGGTACCAAATGCATGGCTGGCCACTGATTGTTTTTTTTTCGTCAATCATAGTATTTATGTATGAACAAAATTTGTCGACAACGAGACAAGAGGGGCTTCTTTCACAAGTTGATCTGTAATAAATGAGATAATGTACAGCGAATTGGCCATTATTATAAAATAATGACATTCAGAAAAATTCGAGTCCGATGTGTTTCATCTCAGGGTCCTGCATTACACTTCTTCTTCTTCTTTTACTTTCGGCTGCTCCCTTCAGGGGTCGCCACAGTAAATCATCCGCCTCCATCTCACCCTGTCCTCTGCATCTTCTTTTCTGACTCCAACGACCTTCAGGGTCCTGCATTACACTGTCAGGTTTATTTTATAACAGTAACTGATTAGCTATACAATATCATTAGATTTATATACTTAACATTTGGTTTATAGTAATCTTATCATAGGAAATATTAAGCAATATTGATATTTTCATTACACTAACACACCACATTTTACATATAAATGTAAATATTTTAACTAACATTTTTCCAAAATCAGAGAATGAAATATTAGTTGATTCAGTCAGTATTTACCTTGTGAATATTTGAACTCAATTTAAGCTTAAAATTTTTTAAACTAACAATTAAAGCTTCCTTTTTCAGTATTTTACCAGAGGTTATGATTATTTTTCAGTATATTAAACATTAAAATTAGAGGAAAAAAAAGCCTGAAGGATTAAAGAACAATATTATTTATTACTTTAAATTAGTACAAAAGGTCTGAAAACAGGTCTTAAGTATTACTATATTATAATAGCCTGTATTTGATCAATGTGAATAGAAGATTACTTTTTCTTTATTTTTCTTGTTTTTTTTTCATGTACATACGAAGCTCTTTGTTTTGGTTTCAGTTTGTTACTGCTAAAGTGTCTTTTCAAAAAGTAAATCAAAGCAAATACTGAGTTTGACAACCACCTTATTGTTTTGCTCTTAAATCCCCTTCCTTCCTTCCTCAACACACTGTGTGCAAAAATAAAACCTGCTCATATTTTTATATCCCAATGGGGGTCAGATGTCCCCACATGGATAGTAATGCCTGCAAGATTAGACCACGGTTGGTCCTCATTTTCATTTTTAATGGGAAAAAAGTTTTTATTCAGAAATCTGAAAGAGTTATAAAGGTTTTGCAGTTGGTTTTTGAGGTTGAGGTTAAGATTAGGGTTAAATTTAGATTTAAATGAAGCTTAACGTCAGTTAGACACATTAATAATCACACCAAGGGAAAACAAATGTGTGTGTGCGTCTGTGTGTTTAACCTTTTTCTAATCCTCAGTCAGTAAAACACTGTAAATCATTTCAGTGGCGCTCAGCCATCAGCTTTGTTATCTGTGCAAAAACTGGAAAAAAGGTTAATGGATCATAATTACTGTCACTTTTCATAAATGTTAACTTTGCCTCTCCACTGTTTGAGGAAAACTGCTCCAAGCTCACACTCAAAGAAAACTCTCCCTCCTGTAGCAAGTTTATGTTGTAAAAATCGATTTATTGCACTTTCAGAAAACTTTAAAGTTACGCCTTTACTCAATTATTAAAGGGACAATCAACAATTTAATGTAAAGCTTGTTAATATTTTGACTTTCATTACTTCCTTATAAACGCCACCGCAAAATCCATGGACAAGGCAACAATACTAAAAGTGACACCAACAGCGACACCATGGCTCCCGTCCCCACCAAATAATCAACAACAGGATACATTTGTGCTTCTTGTTGCTGATTGGCTGACATGGTGTTGTGTGGCGCACTTTGCTAAACTGTGTTGGTTTTTGTCTACAGAACCCTGACTGTGTATGAACGTTAGATTTTCTTTTCTTTTTTTTTAGCACGCACAAAGAACAGACACCTGATGGACTTTAGAGAAGATATTCAGTGAACTTGACAAAAGGGGCATAGGAATAAATTTGAATAAATGATTGGACATTTAGTGGGCAGTGGTGGCCTAGTGATATAGGCACTGGATCACTGATCCAAAGGTTGGGGGTTGTCACTGTCCCCCCAGTGCAGCTAACTGGGTTATCAAAGGCCGGCCATGTCTCTCACTGTCTATGGTGAGAGGCATGTAAAAGAACCGTTGCTGACATTCGTCAAGAGTAGCTGCAAAGCCGTCAGCATGTTTCCACCATGCGATGGCCTGGCGAGCTGACCAGGGTGTACTCTGCCCTCACCCAGAGTCGGCTAGGACAGGCGACAACCTCCCCGCGACCCTAATTAGGATTAAGCGGTTATAGAAAATGAACTGAACTGATTAGACCTTTAAACAATCTGTGTAGGCACACTTAAGCAATATGTATTCAATGCATATCATGTAGGGCAGGGGTCCCCAACTCCTGGCCCACGGACCGCTACTGGTCCGTGGATCCTTTGATACTGTTCCGCAAACAAAATCTTTCATGGTACAAATTATAGTCTTTTTTTATTAGTTTCCAGAGATTATTTTGAAAAAGGACTGTTTTTACATTGCCACAGAAGCACTGAAAGCCCTTCTTCCGTTTCCAACCACATATCTTTGTGAGGTGGAGTTTTCTGCGGTGACAGCCACCAAAACAAGACTACGGAATAGACTCTGACCAGTCTGCGGAAACATTTTAATACATAGAACTGGTCCCCAATCAACGTTCCCTCTAAGCTGCGCAACTGCGCAATGGCGCACCGCTCGAACACTCTCAGCGCACAAGAAAACCGATCCAGCGCAGTGAACTCGCTGCAGATCAATTACATACACGGTATAGAACTTTTAGTGAGTGACAGGTGTCCAGCCAATCACACGATGCGATGCAATCACACTCCGCAGCCAATCACGGCACCGACACGTGCTGCGCTCATACACGCGCCATAACAATAACAACAGTGCTGCTGAGTGAAGTGATGCTAATGCTAACCCCGTTATCATGACGAAACGAGCCGCCAGGGAATATGATACGTCGACTCCCCAAACCAAAGTAAAAAAAGAACTGTGCAAAGTCTGTGAGTACAACAGAAAGCTGGCGAAGCAAAAACTATACCTTTCAATTTGTGAATCAATGAGAGAGTGCAGAATGAGACTATGTGTGAGGTTAAAAATGCACCCTCGCACACCCTGATAGTAGATGAGAGCCAGAAATGACAGGACACAAAATGCTCGTCATATATTTCAAATTCAGGGAGGAAAATGATGTCATCTATAAAACTGTGTTTAATAAGCCATGAAACTTTCAATGATCCCAGGTGTGATACTGGGGTGTGGCCACAGCGAGCACTTGTGATGTTGCTCACAGTGGGCCTCAGTGTGCTCAGGGAGGTTGTCTGTATGCCCAGACAGAGGAAAAATTACAGGGAACATTGTCCCTAATACAAAAAGGTTTGGAGATCACTGGAATAGGGGGCTCTGGATAGAGGTAGTACCTTTGCTGTCTGTCAACTGCATCCTGGTAAAGGGTGGATAGACAGCAATCTTCCTCATTCATCTCTTAAATCTCTCACATGCCGGCTTCAAGTGGCACAACCCGATACACTGCTTCAGCTGGTAGGCTAAACGACGTGAGGGGATGGTATTTACACTGCACCACTAGGCGGATGAGCACTTTCTGGCAAATGTAAGGGAGTAAACCCTTCAAATCAGCAGTGGAGGCCCATAGACAGATGGCTGCCTGAACGCAAGCACCATTCTAGCAATTCCTGCAGCCAACCTGTTGCCAAACATTTTGCTCTACTTTCCTGTGGACAATATCAGCGAGGCTGAGAGGGGAATTTTGATGAAAGGGCATCCCAGGATCTCCATACTTACAGCCAAGATTTGCCTTGGATAAGTCACTTCAATGCTCCTGTTCCAGAGACAGAAACAACACACAGGAAGCAGCAGTTATGAGTTAAAAGTCTAGAGCATATTAGAGTGAGCTTGAAAGCTACACGTTGTCTTCGATAGTGGGAAAGGTCATCGTGTGGCACTTTTTAGCTATCGCCCCCACCTCAAGCTGGACAGCTTCTGGCCAATAAGGTGTTGGCCCTTCACAGTTCGCCTTCTTCAATGGGTGCTTGGAGCTCAGAGAAAATACAGAAAACCAAGCTGCCAGCACTGAGACTGGAACATGGAAGTCCAGGACCATGTGATCTGCAACAATTTTACCAGAAAAACAGCCATCATCGACTGTGACCTCAAGAGGCTTAACACTGACATTTGCCAAATGCTGTAATTGTAAATGACTGATGCAGGCTTTGCCTGCAGTAATTGCAACAAACTTTGCCGCTCAAGAATAGGCCGGTTCAGTTTCCAGAAGGCGCTGCCATTCTACTATTAACGAATTGAATGTGCAAACTCTATTTTCTCCCGAGACAGACAGATGCCAACAATGAAATATCCAGCCATCCACAATGCACAGCTATGCTTTCCCCACTTAGTGAGCTGTGATCTATCCATCCAGCTATCCATTTGCTGAACCATCGATCATTAGGATGTCAGAGAGGCTGGACCATATCTCAGCCGACTCTGGTTGAATGTGAAGTAACAGTCCATCACAAGGACAACACACAAGCTACAACGCACTCTCACACACCCAGTGGCAATCTTGAGCAGCCAATTAGCCTAATGTGCATGTCTTTCTACTGTGGTTGGAAACCTGAGTCCCCAGAGGAAACCCATGCAAGCAGGTGAAGAACATGCAAACACCACAAAGAAATGCACACACTGAGCTCAGGACGGAACCCCAGGATGCGTTTGCTTTAGGGCAGACTTGCTTACCATTACGCCACAGTGTCCCCATAAGCTGTGATGTCACATCATATTCTTTAAAAAATTAATTACTGTAATAGTTATTCTGAATGTTGTAGAACGTCTATAAAATGAGTTACCTTCTGTTCTCATTCACATTATAACAGCCCTAAAGAGTCGCTTCCTTTCTTATCAAGATGTGATAAAACGGGACCTCAAACCCACGTGGATTCCTTCATAACCACTGTAGAATAAACTTTAATCTGGCAACCAGCAGCACAAATATCATTGCATGCATTTCTGAAGCAAGAAAGAACTGATCAGATTTTAAACAGATGGTCGTTGACAGCTTTAGCTACACCTCAAGCACGTGTCCAAGATGTCCCGTAGGGTGAGGTCACACTGCTAATGTGAATGGACAGAAAGGGAGATTTTGAAGCAGTGAAACATGGCAGCCATGACACAGCCAGCATGTCTCCTCCGACAGCTCATTACCCGCCTCGCCTGGTCCAGCTGTGTCTCAGCGTCCAAATGGGAATGTATCGCAATCTCATTTTCACGCTGTTTTTAAAGAGTGCTTGTATGACCTCATACACACCTGGCATATCTCTCCAACTCCTTTTCACTCTCTCTTTCTCTCTCTCTTCTTCAGGAGGAGATTCTGGAGACGTAGCAAGCCAAGGAAAGATAGCACTTGCTTTAAAGTCTTTTTTTATTCGTACATGCCACCCACATGTCTGTGAACCTCTTTCGCCCTCCTCGCAGTCGCACGTTGATTATCCCTCGGAGTGTTTTCACATTAAAGTCCAATCCAGTGAAATCAAAGCAACATGTGAACTCCGTTATTAGCGTCAAAGCTATTACCACGCCACTCACTCAAACTCACATTCCTATTCCTTTCTGCATATCTTTGCCACAGGAAAAGGGGAAGAAAGGCAACTTTATCAGTTCGGATTATTTTTTTCCACCTCTCTCTCTCTCTTTCTCTCTCCCTTTTTCTCCATCTCCCTCACACTTTCTCTCTTTCTTGCTTTCGCCCCCTCTCCTCTCTTGGCAACCTCAATGAAGCATGCACAATCAGTTAAAAAAATATTTCTCTAGCTCAAAAATATCCATAGGGAATTTCAGCCAGCATAAGAACCCCCACAGGGGCAAAAGGGGCAAAGCTCAAAGAAATACCTGCACTCGAGATTTCCAACAAGACCTCCCTGAATCACTTTAGTATTTTTTTTTTATTAATTCATAAAATGTTATTAGGACCAAGAATCAAATTAGAGTCACTATTATTTTTATTGTGAGTATTAGTATTATTGATTTAATGTTTTCCTTTTATGGTAAAAATCCACACTCTGTGACATCACTTCCTGTACATCACCACTCATACTCTGTATTATTCCCCTCACATGGATCCTGCTCGCATGAATCGCTGTTTGCAGATATGCTTATCAACATTGCCATCGTCACTATTATTTGCTGAACCGATTAACCCTACTAGGATTGTGAGAAGGCTGGAGCCTGTCTCGACCCACACTGCACAAAGGCGGGGTACACCATAACTGAACAACCAGTGACTCAGACTACTGCAGGACTAACATGCACACACAAATATTCACACTCATACCTCGGGGCAATTTGAAACAGCCACTTAGCTTTATGTGCATGTCTTTGGACTATGGGAGGAAATCCATGCAAGCACAGGGAGAGCACACAGATACACCCCAGGCCAGGACTCAAACCCAGTACCTTCTTATTGGGAGGTGGATGCCGCCCCTTATTATTGTCATCATTATTATTATTGTTATTATATTACATAAAGGACCAATTGTACAAGCATTGCCTTGCAAAACGTTTTCTTCAATCTGTTCAATCTTTGAAAAAACAAAGAGGCCCTTACACAATGCATTCAGTGAGGATTCGTCCGGAAGCAGTTGCACCACATGACGGCCGGGGTGAAGGTGCAGATAGCATGTGAGCAGGATGTGTATTTTTATTGGACATAGCTCCAGCTTCTGCTTGTCTTTTTGCTATATATCAAACACTTCAGGGGCAAAGACGAAAGGAGAAGTCACATGATCATGATATGAGATTCAGGATGCATTTCAACAAGAATTGTCCAAAAAAAAAGCTATATTTTCAAGTCTGGAGATAATATCCTATAAATGAGCTTCAGTGGAAAAGGAAGTGAGGGAGTGATAGGAGGATATTATCACAAGGAAGGAAATGTTTAAGCTCTGAAAGATGACAACGATTCTCTGGCTATGTACTACACAGCAATTAACTGGTTCTCCAGGCTGAGCTCACGGATAAGAGCGCAGCGCTGCTTATCATCCATCGCCACCATCATATGTCACGCAAAAGACACATTAATTTCTGCTCATAAAGTAAATTGAGCTCATTTTTACAACACAGTGCTGAGCAATTCTCAAAGCTGATTGGTCGAAACATTTTGCTAGAACTTCAAAGCAGCAAACAGATGCATATAAATCAGGTTTGTTGTGTATCCATCACTTGTTATATCGTTTCTATAACATCATACGTCCATCTGCTTTACAGTATATTGATATATATTATAATTTATAATGATGTTATAATTAGTAAAACTAATAGAATAAAATCATATTCGGTCAATCACAATTGTGTATGTAAATCTTTTTCTTCTTCTTTCAGCTTTATCCCTTTTTCAGGGATAAATCATCTAATTTGCATGTTTGATTTGTCATAGGTTTTTGCGTTGGATGTCCTTCCTGACACAAACCTTTAGCAA
Organism: Plotosus lineatus; assembly: GCA_024760905.1. Lineage (NCBI taxonomy): Eukaryota > Metazoa > Chordata > Actinopteri > Siluriformes > Plotosidae > Plotosus > Plotosus lineatus. Next base: position 103,413,304 of record CM045728.1, read on the forward strand.
GGGGCAGAAACACGCTGATGGCTATGCAGCGACTCTTGTTGAAAGTCAGCAATGGTTCTTTCACATGAACCTCTCACCATAGACAGTGAGAGACATGGCCAGCCTTTGGTAACCCAGTTAGCTGCACTGGGGACTCGAACCCCTAACCTCAAGAGCAGCAATCCAGCACCCTTTACCACCAGCCCACCACTGCCCTACACTTGTGTAAGTAAATAAGCTACCTGTAAAATAATCAATTTTGCTATGAAGTAATGTTGCATGTGGATTATAACGGCATAATTTAAAGTGTCATTCTATGTTAATCTCTCTCTCTCTATCCCACTCTTAATCTCTGTCTTTTTGCCTGTTTCTACCTCTGTCCCTCTCATACTTTCTTTTTCTCCTTTTCTGGTTCTCTCTGCCTCACTCTTTCTGCCTCTCTCACTTTCTCTCATTCACCTCCTCATCTGTCTTTTTCTGTGTCTTTTTCTTTCTGTACATATCCATATATATGTTTATACAGTGTTTATACATACTAGTCCTTCTCAAAAAATTAGCATATCATGAAAAAGTACTCTAAACGAGCTATTAACCTAATCATCTGAATCAACCAATTAACTCTAAACAACTGCAAAAGATTCCTGAGGCTTTTAAAAACCCCCAGCCTGGTTCATTACTCAAAACCGCAATCATGGGTAAGACTGCCGACCTGACTGCTGTCCAGAAGGCCATCATTGACACCCTCAAGCAAGAGCGTAAGACACAGAAAGAAATCTCTGGGCGAATAGGCTGTTCCCAGAGTCCTGTATCAAGCCACCTCAGTGGGACGTCTGTGGGAAGGAAAAAGTGTGGCAGAAAACGCTGCACAACCAGAAGAGGTGACCAGATCCTGAGGAAGATTGTGGAGAAGGGCCGATTCCAGACCTTGGGGGACCTGTGGAAGCAGTGGACTGGGCTACAGGTGCCACATTCCCCAAGTCAAACCACTTTTGAAACAGAAACAGCGGCAGAAGCGCCTGACCTGGGCTACAAAGAAGCAGCACTGGACTGTTGCTCAGTGGTTCAAAGTACTTTTTTCGGATGAAAGCAAATTTTGCATGTCATTCGGAAATCAAGGTGCCAGAGTCTGGAGGAAGACTGGAGAGAAGGAAATGCCAAAATGCCTGAAGTCCAGTGTCAAGTACCCACAGTCAGTGATGGTCTGGGGTGCCATGTCAGCTGCTGGTGTTGGTCCACTGTGTTTTATCAAGGGCAGGGTCAATGCAGCTAGCTATCAGGAGATTTTGGAGCACGTCATGCTTCCATCTGCCTGAAAGCTTTATGGAGATGAAGATTTCATTTTTCAGCACGACCTGGCACCTGCTCACAGTGCCAAACCCACTGGTAAGTGGTTTACTGACCATGGTATTACTGTGCTCAATTGGCCTGCCAACTCTCCTGACCTGAACCCCATAGAGAATCTGTGGGATACTGTGAAGAGAAAGTTGAGACACCAAACCCAACACTGTGGATGAGCTTAAGGCCGCTATCGAAGCATCCTGGGCCTCCATCACACCTCAGCACTGCCACAGGCTGATTGCCTCCATACCACGCCGCATTGAAGCAGTCATTTCTGCAAAAGGATTCCCGACCAAGTATTGAGTGCATAACTGAACATAATTATTTGAAGGTTGACTTTTTTTGTATTAAAAACACTTTTTTTTTATTATTGGTCGGATGAAATATGCTAATTTTTTGAGATAGGAATTTTGGGTTTTCATGAGCTGAATGCCTAAATAATCAGTATTAAAACAACAAAAGACCTGAAATATTTCAGTTGGTGTGCAATGAATCTAAAATATATGAAAGTTTAATTTTTATCAGTACATTATAGAAAATAATGAACTTTATCACAATATGCTAATTTTTTGAGAAGGACTAGTATATAGTGGGGCCAATAAGTATTGGGCAATGTAAAAATGTGCAAGTTCAGCCATTTAAAAAGTTAAGAGAGGTTTTTAATTTTCATCATAGGTACACATCAAGCTTGAGAGACAGAATGTAAAAAAAAAATCCAGGAAATCACATTGTATGATTTTTAAACAATTTATTTGTGAAAATGGGAGGCCAATAAGTATTGGGCAGCGAGAAAACAAACATTATTTCGGCTCCCACTTGTTCACAGTATGAATGACACCTGTTTGAACTGATTAGATGCATAAGAGATGCCTTCAAACCTGCACACACCTTCAAACTGTCAGACTGCAGTCTTCACCATGACCAAGACCAGAGAGCTTCCCCAAGACACCAGAGATAAAATTGTACAACTGCACAAAGCTGGGATGAGTCAAACTGCAATTGGTAAACAACTTTGAGAAAAGATCAACAGTTGGAAACATTATTAGAAAATGGAAAAAGTATAACATCACTGACAACCTCCCTAGGAATGGCACTCCATGCAAGATCTCACCTCGTGGGGTTCAAAGGATCCTGAGAACAGTGAGTAATCAGCCCAGAACTACACGGCAGGAACTGGTCAATGATTTGAAGACGGCAGGAACCACCATCACAAAGATGACAATAACTAACACACTATGTCGTCATGAGATGAAATCCTGCGTTGCCCGAAAGGTTCCCCTACTAAACAAAAAACATGTAAAGGCCTGTCTTAAAGATGCTAAAGACCATCTGGATGATCCAGAAGAGGATTGGGAGAATGTGATGTGGTCAGATGAGACCAAAATTGAACTTTCTGGTTTAAACAGCACTCTCCGTGTTTGGAGGAAGAAGAATGCTGAGTTGCATCCCAAGAACACCATACCTACTGTGAAGCATGGGGGTGAACACATCATGCTTTGGGGATGCTTTTCTGCAAAAGGGACAGGAAGACTGCACTGTATCAATGGCAACATGAATGGGGCCATGTATTGTGACATTTTGGGTAAAAATCTCCTTCCCTCAGTCAGAGCATTAAAGATGAAACATGGCTGGGTCTTCCAGCATGATAACGATCCAAAGCACACAGCCAAGAAAACCAAGGAGTGGCTCCATAAAAAGCATATCAAGGTTCTGGAGTGGCCTAGCCAGTCTCCAGACCTAAACCCAATCGAAAACCTGTGGAGGGAGTTAAAACTTCGAGTTAAAAAAAGCGACAGCCCTCAAACATCACAGCTCTAGAGAAGATCTGTGCAGAGGAGTGGGCCAAAATACCAACTAAAGTGTGTGTAGACCTGGTCAAGAACTACAGGAACCGCTTGACCTCTGCCATTGCCATCCAAGGCTACATTACAAAGTATTAAAAGTAACTTTTGCTGGCTGCCCAATACTTATTGGCCTCCCTTTTTCACAAATAAATTGTTTAAAAATCATACAGTGTGATTTTTTTACATTCTCTCTCTCAAGCTTGATGTGTACCTATGATGAAAATTACAAACCTCTCTTATCTTTTTAAATGGGTGAACTTGCACAGTTTTACGTTGCCCAATACTTATTGGCCCCACTGTGTGTATATATATATATATATATATATATATATATATATATATATATATTGATATTCGCAGGGATTCGGTTCCGACCCCTCCCACGAATGAAGATAATCCGCGAGTTCTGTACCCAGAAGTAAAACCCCATGTTTCATATTACATGCATGAATGAGCAACTGGAAGCAATTGCAAACGGAGCTTGTGAGACGAAGCACGGCTTATTCCGCTTATCAAGTGAGCAAGTGCATCCTTGTGTCACCTGCAACAAATGCCTCACATTCAAAGGAGAAGGACTTAAGAAGTGTGCTTTAATTGAAGTGAGCGTGCAGTTTGTAAATACAAAAAAAAAATAGGGAGTAAATAGATTACTTAATTCAAGTATGAACTGCATTCAGTCCAAGCAGCTCAGCCACGCCCCTCTGCTGGAGCGGGAAAAAGTAGACACACAAACATTCTAAACATTAACTTAGGCACTGTACTGGAATAATAACAAAAAAAACTTTAATACTACAGCTTTACAATTGTTCAGATGATTATTCCTCTTCAGGCACTTCAGAGGAAACTGTCCTTTCTTCAGGAGAAAGTCTTATTTCTTCAGAAGAGACATCCAACATCATTACCTTTTCTATCACTTAGCCAGAGAAGTGAGTGGCATCATAGAGCTTAACTGGTAATTCAAACACACTAAAAAAGGCTCATTGACAACTTGTGCGCGAATGAGGAAAAAGGGGCGTTACATCATCTCAACCAATCAGCAGAAAGTAGGACTGCCATTGGCTGAAATTGACTGACGTGACAGTTGCTCGGCGACCCGTGAATATGCAAACCGTGAGTGCAAAACCATGAATAGTCAAGGGCCTCACATACATACACACACACACACACACACATATATATATATATATATATATATATATATCTGTCATGCTCTTTCTATTTATTTCTTTTTTTTCCTGTTTCTCTCTCTCTCTCTCTCTCTGTCCCTCTCAGTTTTCTCTCTCTGCCCCTTTCTCACCTTTTCTACGCTCCTCTCTCTTTTTTGTGAGGCTCTCTTTCTTAAAGTATTTCATAGTTGGAACATATTATATTTTTAATAATTTGACATGTGATTTCTAAACATAACATGGTTTTATTGGCGTGCAGTGAGAATCAGTCCTTTAGTCCTCACTGCCTGATGCCAGGGACTAGGCGAGAAGTCATCATAAATTTTCTGCCAGAACTGGAAATTTACAACCAGCTCTTCCATAATTATTTGACATTTAGAATGTAGAGTATATTTAAAATTTTCTATAGTAATCTTAAATAATAAAAAGTTTTTCACACTGGTTCTAGTTCGGGGATGTCCCATGTCGTTAACAGCACTCTGAAGGTAGCCGAACTCTGAGTCCTTCTGTCCTGATGAGCTACCATTGTATCACATGACCTACATACTCCGTAATGATGTCACAGAAAGGAAGGCAGCCCAGTCATTCAGCGTAGAAAGTAATAAAGGGTTTTAAGAGTTTTATACAGTAATTAATGGATGTTGAAGCTTTAAGCCGATAAAGCAGTCCTGAGATCAGTTGATTGAGCCTTTATAAATGCTAATATATACTGTAGCTACATGTAAGCAGTTGGGAAAAGGCTAATGTGGGTGATGTAAGGTGCCATGAAAGCAGTTCTTATGAGGGCAAACACCCATTAAATGATTTTTTATGAATGTTTATGAATGCTTGATGTCAGTAGTCATTAATAGTCAGTGTAAGTGTTATTTATCCTTATGAACTCTATCATTAGGTACCGACTCAGTAATTTAATCAATGAGCCGTCCACAAGCACATGGCAGATTCTCCATCACACATCACGGTCATGACCTACTGTAACTATTTTAAACAATGCATGTGCACAGAGAAAAGCCGCAAAGTGCAGAAGCAGACATCTGTACCACCAGCAGGTCAGAGTCGCAAAAGTCCATCATAGGTCTTTGCAAAAAAGAAAAAAAAAAGGTGTCCGTGTGTGTGAGGGGAAAAGTGGGCACATTGTGGCTTGGCTCAGTGCTCAGTTTATAAAATTCATTCAGGTCGACCCAAAGCAGAAGCCAAAACCTAGCCTCGACTTTCAAAACACTTCATGTTTGATTGAAGCGAACATCCTGGCTCTGGTAATCCTCCCACCCTGACACCATCGTCCGCAGGAATTCTCTCCACACCACAAAGGGTGGGAAACTGGACAGGGATCTAGGTCCCAGTAACTGACAGACAACATAAATAAATTGTGTTTTTTCTTGTAATCCTGTATAATCTTATATCCATATCTGTACTGCTTATCCATCAGAGTTGTTGGGAAAACTTGAGCCGATCACAGATGACTTCATGTGAGAGGCGGGATTACACCCTGAACCGGTCTCCGGTATATCGCAGAACTAAAACGCAAATAATCATTAACACTCAAATTCACACCTGTGGGCTATTTGGAGTAACCAGTTGACCTACTGGGCATGTCTTTGGACTGTTGGAGGAAACCAGAGTACCCAAAGGAAACCCATACAATCATTGGGAAAGGATGCAAACCCTACAAAGAAAAGCCCTGTTACAAGATTCTAGAGCAGATGGGATGCCTACCACTTGAAGCGAAGCTTGAGCCTATGTTAACCACCTCTGACTGAAGGCAGGATACAGCCTGAACAGACTACCCGTCTATTGCAGGGCCAATACACACAACAATTCACATTCACTCACAACTAGGAGGGATTGGGAATAACCAAGTAACCTAATGTGTATGTCTTTGGATTTCAACATCCAAAACATCCAACTCCAAATGATAATACCCTTGCTGAAGCTGCAACTATAATAGTGACTCTCTCTCTCTCTCTCTCTCTCTCTCCCTATATACATGTATATATGGGGCAGTGGTGGTCTGGTGGTATAGGGCGCTGGATCACTGATCCAAAGGTCGGGGGTTCGAGTCCCACTCTCCACAAGGTTGTCACTGTTCCCCCAAGTGCAGCTAACTGGGTTATCAAAGGCGGCCAAGTCTGTCACTGTCTATGGTGAGAGGCAAAAAGAACCATTGCTGACTTTCGTAAAGAGTAGGCTGCAAAACCGTCAGCGTGTTTCTGTCCCTTGCTAAAAGGGTTGTGACAGGAAGGGCATCCGACGTAAAAAAAAACCTCTGCCAAATCAAACGTGCAAATCAGATGATTCGCTGTGGCGACTCCCGAGTAAAAGGGAAAAAAACCGAAAGAAAGACAGACAGACCATATATATATATATATATATATATATATATACATATATATCGATCTCGCAAGAAAGCAAGTTAATATTAAATTAGAATCTCTGATCTTTCAAACAGGTACTGTAATTCTGCTTTAAATACAACATCCTGTCCATTTAAACATTTAAATAGAATTGTTCCATCAGCTGCGCATTGCGTGTGAGCAGAGCCTGCATTCGGCAAAACACACCATAGAGACAGAGTTTTGTGTGTGCGTGTATGTGTGTATGTGAAAGAGAGAGAGAGAGAGTGAGATAGAGAGAGACTGCCTACAGAGTCAGTCAGAGATGAAAGGAGGCTTGACTCTCTTTCGAGAGAGCACACTGCAGCCTATTTTTCGTTTATTAAGCTGTTTAATTCAGTAAATGTTTAATAAATGTGGTGCGCTCCACCGAATGTGAGCAAAACGCAGCTCATCTGGACCTCTGATCCCTCAAGGAATCAAGTTAAAGTTGAGTTTGGACCTCCGATCTGTCAAGCAGGGAATGCGCTTTGAATTCCCCATCTTAAAAAGCTCCGGTGTCCTGCCATGTGTATTGTGTATGTGTCTGTGTGTGTGTGTGTGTGAGGGAGAGAGAGAGAGAGAGAGCGAGAGAGAGAGAGAGAGAGACAGTCTTGTGTGTGTATGTGCATTAATAAAAATGTTTAATAATGGTTTAATTAATAAATATGTTAATAAAATGGTTTAATATGATAATTGATTATATAGAGTATGAAAAACTTGACTCCACGTCAGTGTCCACCTTTTTAGGATAAGGATAATTTTCACCACTAGATGGAGTTCAGTCATTTTCAATCCATAAAATGGCGATTTTCATTTTAAAAGATCTTATTATTAACACAAACACTGATGTGTTTTCATGCACAGTTTAAATCACTCCCTCGTTAATAATTTAACAGTTTATATAGTACACACCTTAACTAACAATGTTTTACACACTATTGCGCTGTATTTAGGAACCTTTACTTCACTGGGGGATACAGACTTTTGATTTTAGCTGCAGTATTATCTGTAAAAGTATTTTTGTATCTGGAACTAAAACAGGTTATTTTCCTTCCCGTGTTGTTGGACTCTCTCATTTAGGAAATCAATGCAACATTTCAGGCTTATTGACAGGTTTTTGTTGTTAATGGGCTGTGGAATGTGGCATGCCTGGATGGAAGGTGAACATGTGGGCAGCAGGCTTGTGGCTTTGCCTCATCCCTCCATAAACATACATGAAGACTGGGAACCTATGAGCCATTCATATGGTCCCACTGTGCCTACTTTTCTTAGTTGATGCTGAGGTAAAACTGCTAAAACCAATTGTACTGCAAAGGGTACATTCAAGAAATCTGTCACTGCCTCATGTCCAGGGTTCATATCACCATTTATATTCCCATTTGTATGCCTGATTATACCCTATTCATATCCCTGTTTATATCCAGTTCATATCCCCATCCATAAGAACTCCAACCAGTAGTAACACATCAAAATGAATCACAGAATTCAGAGAGCAGAAGAATCAGGATCCCTGGTATCTCAGAAGTAGCATATGTAGCTCAACAACGACAATAAAAAAAAAGTGTTCAGTACTAAGCGAATGGTTTTAGAAAGCCTTTGTGATCTATTTTACTTACAATAGATAACATATAACACTGTATTTCATCTTCATTTAATATATCTGGGAACTGAATAGACTCCTTTAAAAGATCTATAGTGTTAGCTCGTACCTCAGACATATGTTCAGTCTGTAGAGTAAACATTTGCGGAGCAGCAGGTTGGGTGAGTGCTGTCACGTATGAAACTCAGACTTCCCTCCTACAGAGTCGAGCTTCATGCTACACGCCACTCACAGTTCACCTCAGCCAACCTGCCATGAGCGAGAAGCAGTAGACCAGACATGTCTCCCAGACAGCGAGGAACAAAAACCTAGCAACACACCCCGTATTCTCACCGAGTGTGTGTTATATACAGAATTACTCCAATATGAGCCACAATAGGTGGCATTTTTAAAATAAACTTCTGAATACACTCACAAATCATTTCAAGTTTCCTGGCAGCATGATGGTGTGATGGTTAGTTAGCATGTTCCTCTCAAAGCAAGAAGAACCTGGGTTTGGGTCCCGGGCTCAGCTTGGGCACATTAGGTTAACTGGCTGTTCTAAATTGCCCCTAGATGTGAATGTGTGAATGGTTGTATGTATTGCCCTGCAATGCCCTGGCAAGCTGTTCAGGGAATACCCTGCCTTCATTCAGAGTCGGCGTTGATAGGCTCCCACATCCACATGACCCTAGGATTAATCAGTTGGACAAATGAATGAACGAATAAATCATTGTATGACTGTGATGGCTTGGTAAGCTGTCCAGCATGTACCCGGCAAGCCTTTACTTCAAATGACTTTAATGAGATATGATTTTGTACTAATTAGAAACAAGTATCTTATGAAAGTCATTTGAAGTAAAGGCTTGTGTGTTTACACATGAGAGTGAGACCCTCAAGGGCCACTTTTGTGTGATCTAAAAGGACTCGGGTGAGAATTTTACATGTCTCTGTTTCCTGCTATTCTGTATGTGTCACCAAGCCTTGAGATTGGAATTCCTCTAGGAACACCGACACATCGAGATCTGTCTGCTCCAAGAACAGAGCTCTGCTTCCATATCCTGACCTCGTTGAGGGAAAAAGTGACCAGTGGCAGGCTCAGTCACCCTCGAGTCTGCTCTCGATTCTGGCCCGAAATTAAAAAGTCTGACCACATGACCGCAGTCTCAGAGCTGGTCCGAGCATGGAAAAGGGGGCATCTTGGGAGGTCTCGTAGTGGAGGTTCACATGCAATGACAGGATGTGTTTGCCATTTGTTGAAGCTTAACCCTGTAATCATCATAAGGAACAGATATTTTGCATGCATGCTGGGAAGCCAGTATTCTTTTTGGTCACATATCAACAAAAATGCGTCAGGTTGCACCTGGATCACATGACAGAATAAATGTGTATATTTAAAACAAAACAAACATATTAAAAGTTGTCAAGAAGCCGTTTACAGAACAGTCACACTCATACCCATACCGTTCACAGGACATCTACACACATTTATATGACCGCAACACGTGTTCAAATGGAAGCCGTACACTTTCTCCCCCATCCCTCCCTTTCTCGTCACACTCCATAAACTAGACACAGTGATTAATGCATCGATCATGCAACCTTAAAAAAAAAACAACACTGGGAGTTTTTTCAAATCCAGGACTGTCAGAATGACCAGCGTTGTGGCTGAGTGACAGGAATATTGATGCCGTTGCTGGTAAATGAGCTTTAACGGTTCCTCGGGGTCTCACCACACGGCCGGCCGCCGCTCCCAGCTCGCTGATAGAATTAAGGAGCACTTGAACCGTGCTGCTCGTGCTTCCTGAACCAATTACCATGACACAGCAGGGCCACTGGGCTCAGCAGGTCGTGTGTGTGGAGTGGCGGAGGATTCGAGGGGTGTTTACACATGGCTACGCGGGGTGCATCCCACCACCAATGCAACATAAAATAAAAAAAACACAGAATTTTTTTTTTCTTGTGTTTTTAGAATCGGAGCCATCAAAAATGGCCGACTCGGCACATAACGTGGGGAAATGTTTCGTTACATTACATTACAGACAGATTTCCCTCATCTTCGTTCATATGGGGGAAGTGCGAGTAAAAAGAATTATTCATGGGATTTTAAGAAATGATTTTACCATATAAAGTATGCATGAGTAACTGTTCTGTTTATTAAATGTATCTCAATTGAGTTCATTTTAGTCTTATCTAGTGTTCACCTCAATCATCAACAAAGCATCAGAATTTCAATGCACATTCGTTGCAAACGCCAAACAATTGAGAATTTGATTTTTAACAATTATTTTTAAATTATGTAATGATGTTGAAAATTAACGAATCCAAATAACTGCCTTGAACGATTCCTCCTACATCATCAACATGCTGTGAATGTTTTGAGAGTGTAAGAATTTCCACTTTTCCGTAGGATTTTCTCACATTTTCCGTGTAAAATTGCCGAAGCGCTTCTGCAGACTGCGTTCTGTGCCTTTCCGCTACGATCCCTGCATGCCATCGTCCAGTGAAATGGGAGTATAAAAATTTCCATTTTTACGTAGGATTTTTACGCGTTTTCTGTGTAAAAACGCCAAAGCTCTTCCGTAGACTGCGTTCCGTGCCTTTCCGCTACGATCCCTGCATGCTGTTGTCCAGTGAAATGTGGGTATTAACCACAAATGAAATTTGCTCCAACTTTGAATTGAACTGTATTCTATGGTTTGAAGAAACATAAATAAAGCTTTATGCCAGAAAACACAAGGAAGGTGAGTCTTATATACGAGAACTTTTTCTTTTCCTTTCAGCTTTTTCCCTTTTTCAGGGGTCGCCACATTGAGTCATGTGATTCGCACATTTGATTTGGCATAGGTTTATTACCTCGGATGCCCTTCCTGACACAACTCTTTATCAAGGGACAGAAACACGCTGACGGCGATGCAGCTACTTGTTACGAAAGTCAGCAATGGTTCTTTTACATGAACCTCTCACCATAGACAGTGAGAGATATGGCCGGCCATTGATAACCCAGTTAGCTGCACTGGGGGGACAGTGACAACCTTGTGGAGAGTGGGACTCGAACCCCCAACCTTAGGCTCAGGGATCCTGCGCCCTTTACCACCAGGCCACCACTGCCACAAATGTTATGTAAGAGAACAATAGCTGTAATAAAAAGAATCTCATCCCAAGAGTATTACGGTGGGAGTTCTGTGAGGCTGTGGGGGTATTTGTGCACCAAAGGCCCTGGAAAACTTGCTCGGGTGTATGGCATTATGGACTCCACAGTAGCCATGAAGCCTCAGGACAAACAACATCAAAATCTGGCTGCCTCTGCCAGAAAACAAACACGTGTATAGCAAATGAGTCAATATCGGGAAATAACCCTATTTCAGGTCCCTGCCAAAAAGCAGTTTATTTTGTGACAATGACCACCACAATGTCTGTTACCCCACTTATTACATATCTACAAATATTTTATTGCTTTGTGATGTGCTCTGCAGCAGTGGTCTGTAATACCTAGCAATAATGTGCTTTTCATTAATCTCTGTAAAAGCCATTAATCCGGCTGGTCACATGTTCAACTTTCACCTCATTAATAATGTACAGCCTCATGAATATTCATTAAAATCCAAACACTCCTGTTATCGCATTTATGCTCTGGACGGGAGCATACGAGCATTAAAGGGCGTACTTATTTTTAGACTAGTTTATATTAAATTTAATTATCACTAACATCTCGGTAAATTGCCTGAATTCCCAAATGCCGTCCAGAGAAGGAAACGCTTGGAATTCTGCCTCAGGAAGGTAATGACGCTGCTGCATTTGGGCTGCAGTAGGTACCATGGTTAGGGTTAAAGGTCATAGAGCCAAGTCATGCGATTCTGCCCTGGCGCCTGCCGGCCCAGCCTTCAATTTGATCGGAAAAAAAGGGGGGAGGCCCAGTCTGAGCTCTGAGGATTTCCCTGGCAAAACACAGGAGTTTAAACACAAGCATCTTGCCCAAGGCCTCTCAGGTGAAATTCCACATCCTGACTCCGGCGAGGCATATAAGAGGAATTACCCCACCAGTCTTGTGCTCTGTGAAAACACACTTTAATAAGAGGAATTATGTTCCTGAAGGGTGAAGCCATAATCAACAATCCTAATAAGAGGAATTAGCTTGTTGAGGAGTCGCGTCCCACTGGCAGCACTTATTAAGAACTATTAGCGAAGTGAGAGAGCGAGCGGCTCCACCCAGACCTACGCCTCATTATTACTGGATTTATGTGAGACTTTACACCATGTGCAGGGTGGCACACTCAAGTGCTTAACACGTCTGACCTGAACTGGAAAGCAGGAAGGAGGATAAAGTGAGATCATCATGAGAACCACTCAAACCAGAAAAAGAAGACAAAAAACATGGAATTTTTTCATGCAGATAATTTCGAAGCCAAAAGCTCTGATTCAATATTAGGATTAAATGTTTTAGATTTATATTGATGACAAAAGTTCATACACCCCTGCTAGGACCTTAACCCTAATCAGATACCCATACCCCATTCAGATAGTCTGTATTTTTATGTCTTCGACTATTAAATATATCATAAAAATTAGCATGATACAAATAAATCATCTAGAAATCGAGGTCTTCACAAACAACCTTGAAATGATTTCAGTTTCTAGATTTTGAACACTGCACCGTGAAGCTCCTCAGTATCTTCTCATCTAGTTTCATGAGAAGGCGCTTCATGAACTTCTTAAATAAAACTTTCAAAGAAAAACAAAAAATTAAAGAAAAATAAATTTATTCTGAAATAAATGGTCTGATAGGGCTTTTAATTCCTTAATCGATTTCAAAATAAAAGTCATTCTTTCTGGACCACTTAATCCTAATTAGGGTTGCGGGGAGGCTGGCGCCCATCTCAACCGACTCTGGGCGAGGGCAGAGTACACCCTGGACAGCTCTCCAGGCCATCACAGGCCAGAAACATGCTGGCGGCTATGCAGCTACTCATGTTGAAAGTCAACAATGGTTCTTTTACACCTTTCACCATCGACAGTGAGCGACATGGCCGGCCTTTGATAACCCAGTTAGCTGCAGTTTGTAAAATTATGTTGAAAAATTATTTATTTAATTTAACTACAAATTTAATTACACTACAGAAAGAAAATAATTCATTTTATTACTAGAAATTTAGATAAATCTCTGTGTACTGTACTATCTTGTTTTTACAAAAATATTTAAAGCTATCGAAATATATCTACGGACTTTTATAAATATTTATTATAACTTATTCTGTAGTGTAAAAATGTTGCAGCAGAACTGAATAAAAATAAATGAGAAAGAAATTTTACACATGCAATTTCAAGTAAAATATTTATATATTTAAAAATTATCAGATAATATAGCAATTTTGAAAAAAAAATCAGAATGCAGATTTTATAATATGGACGTGAAGCACAGTTTATATAAGATATTGAAATAGTGTATTGAGATTAATTTTGTGTATTTATGCACACGTAAAACAAACAGTATATTATTATATTATATATAGTATATTAGTAATATTTTTAAAATTGAGGTGGCCCGGTGGTAAGACACTGGATTAGCAATCCCAAGGTTGGGGGTTCAAGCCCCACTGTCAACGGTTGTCATTGCAGTCCCCCGGTGCAGCTAACTGGGTTATCAAAGGCCGGCCATGTCTCTCACTGTTTATGGTGTGAGGCTGTAAACGAACCATTGCTGATTTCATCAAGAGTAGCTGCATAGCTGTCAGCGTGTTTCTGCCCTGAGATGGCCTGGCGAGCTGTCCAGGGTGTACTCTGATTTGGCCCCAGTTTGCAGGGATGTGCAGCCGCTTCCCTGCAACCCTAATTATGATTAATCGGTTCAGAAAACAAATTAATGGCTTTCTAAATCGATTTTACTTAATATGTATGACAATGTTGTTATATTTATTTCAATTTTAAAATAGATAATCTTAAATAAATATATAATAGGTAAATAAAAATACTAAATATGATGAATTATAATAATAAAACAGTGAAATATCAATGTATCATCATCTAAACATATAAATAAATAATAATTTAAATACAAAAATCTAAATCAATAAATACATAAACAATTATTTTTATGTTTTACTTGCAAATATTAAAGCAAGCAGATCTTCAGAGATGGTTTCAGCTTCTAATATATATATTATGTTATATATATTGTTACATGAAACCAAAATCACTTACAGTATATACTGTACACACCTCTCCTGTTATTTTATAAATAATAATCAGACAGACAGAAGGACAGACAGACAGATGGAGAAATTCCATCTCATGTCTTTCTGCATCGCACCACATCTTTTTTTCCCCCCATGGAGTCATTTTCCATCGACACATGGGCTGCAGCTTATATCCAGACAACTCTGTGTCTCTTCCTGTTTTTTCATCCCAGGTGTTAGTGAGCAATTATTACAGCCAATGAGCCAAAGTCTATGACACACTAATTGCTCCTGGATGCTCGCTGACAGATTGTGAGGACTGCATTGCACCCTGAACTATCCCGACATGTCTAAGGTGAATAAACCTATCAGGAGGAGTCTGTAAGTCGCTGGGGTCAGTTGACATCATATTAACATCTATAAAAGCCTCTCTCTCTCCGTGTGTGTGTGTGTGTGTGTGTGTGTGTGTGTGTGTGTGTGTTGTGAGACAGAGTGCATTGGTGCAGTTGGAGTAGAAGCGCTGGGTCTGGGCCTTGATTTGGCCCAGCTGGAGGAAGCGAGTGATCAGAGCTGGGTTGGTGCAGACAGAGCTAAAGTAAACAGGCGCAGTGGCTGAGCAGGCAGTTAGCAGCCCTTGGACAGATGATCGGGGGGCCTGCGTGGACCACACACACAGCTGTGCGACTCCAGGACCACACAGGGACTCAAGTGGGGAGTGTAGGTGGGCCTACACTTCAAGCAAATACACGCCCCATCAACAGGGCACTCCTACGGGCAAAGGCTAGTGCCGGGTCAGGGCTTTGCACGCCGAATTAATAGCCTGGCATGGGCTGTGAATGCAGTGCACAAAACTGTGCTTTTATTTTAGAAAATGTACACATTTTCATACAACACACAAACAGGAAACATAATTCATTCTTTTTTTTTGCCTACATCAAGATGCTGATTGGCTGTTATGCATCCAGATGTTCATTTGCTATGATGCATCAAGACGCTGATTGACTGGTATGCATTGAGATACCAGTTGGCTGTTATGTGCCGAGATACCGATTGGCTGTAATATATCAAGATGCTGATTGGCTGTTATGAGTCAAGATGCTGATTGGTTGTTTTGCTCTTTTGTATTATGGTCCTGATGAGCTGTTTCGCCTCATGATGCTGATTTGCTGCTCGCTCTGACAGGAACCTAATGACACCTGAGAGTGTAAACTGTGACAGTTGTTTGGTTTGTTTGTTTTTCCTTTCTTCTTTTTTAACTGAAACAACAGTCAAATAAAGACAAATTAAACTTATTTTATTAACGGACAATGTTTGAAAAAGTTTCCACTGGTTTTCAAAGAGATCAAAACCTAAACATCGAGAAAATAATTCATTCATTATGAAAACCGCCAGAAAAAATCCACAGCTTATAAAAAATCTGACAGTGAAAATAAAGGTACAAAATGAATGCTGATTATTTTACTAGAACTGTGATGGCCTGGAGAGCTGTCCAGGGTGTACCCTACCCTCGCCCAGAGTCGGCTGAGATGGGCGCCAGCCTCCCAGTGACCCTAATTTGGATTAAGCGGTTCAGAAAATGAATGAATGAAATGAAGGCACAATTTTCAGAGTGAATCATCCCCTGATTTCTCCTTGTCTCAGATATTCTCTCACTTGCACACCCACATAGAAATCTGGGCTCAGGTGAGCGAGTGCTGTGTAGATCATTCGTCTAAGAGTTTATCTGGACAGTGTCAGGCTGACCCGAGGGGCAGATAAAGAAGTAATGCTCTCAATCAGAATTACAACCACCACACCTACCACCTCGAATATGGACAGAGAGAGAGCGCGAGAGAGAGAGAGAGAGAGAGAGAGAGAGAGAGAGAGAGAGGAGTGTGTTCTGAGTGTATACACTACTGGAATCAGCACCTCAGTAAGAGATAAGGTGATAACATGCTAATGCAGCTAACACATGCTGAAACCCTGCAGCTGGTAGAGCGAGGGGACGATTCATCCGGAATACTCAAAGGTATTCCTTGGGGCAGTGGTGCTCTAGTGGTATAGGGCGCTGGATCACTGATCCAAAAGGTTGGGGGTTCAAGTCCCACTCTCCACAAGGTTGTCACTGTCCCCCCCCCCCCAGTGCAGCTAACTGGGTTATCAAAGGCGGGCCATGTCTCTCACTGTCTATGGTGAGAGGTTCATGTAAAAGAACCATTGCTGACTTTCGTAAAGAGGAGCTGCAAAGTCGTCAGCGTGTTTCTGTCCCTTGCTAAAAAAAAGGGTTGTGACAGGAAGGGCATCCGACGTAAAAACATCTGCCAAATCAAAATGTGCGAATCAGCTGATTCGCTGTGGCGACTCCCGAGTAAAAGGGAAAAAGCCGAAAGGAAGACAGACTCAAAGGTCTGTCTGTCTGTCTGTCTTCCTTTCGGCTTTTTCCCTTTTACTTGGGAGTCGCCACAGCGAATCATTTGATTCGCACGTTTGATTTGGCAGAGGTTTTTACGTCGGATTTCCCTTCCTGACACAACCCTTTTTAGCAAGGGACAGAAACACGCTGACGACTTTGCAGCTCCTCTTTACGAAAGTCAGCAATGGTTCTTTTACATGAACCTCTCACCATAGACAGTGAGAGACATGGCCCGCCTTTGATAACCCAGTTAGCCGCACTGGGGGGGGGGGGGGGGCGGGGGGGGCAGGGGCAACCTTGTGGAGAGTGGGACTCGAACCCCCAACCTTTGGATCAGTGATCCAGCGCCCTATAGCACTAGACCACCACTGCCCCCTAAAGATACCCTCAAAGGTATTCCTAATAAAATCTATATACATTTTAAAAATAAAAAAAAAGAAATCTAATTCAGTTAATAACTCATTTTAAAAGTATATATTTAATATATATTATTTTTATTTCCTCCAGATGTTCAAACTTGCAATTTCTACAATTTTCTTTTCTTTGGGTTTTTTCTGGTGAAGGGTCAGACTTATCGCCTGAGAAGTATCATTAGATGGTTATATTTTGTGTGTGTGATGCTTAGAAGACAGTTATTAGCTTTTAAATAAGAAATCAAACCGCTCGTCTTCGTGTTTGCAGTGATGTCACAAAACGTCGCAATATAGACTCTCACTACCACATGTGTCACGATGAAAGAAAACACTTAACGTTATCAAAACAAACGTAAACAACCAACATGGCTATTGTGAGGACTCACAGCTGTCAACTAGTTTGCTAGCATTAGCGACATGTCGGCAGGGTGTCTGCCTAGCCTCCTCTCAGCCGACTCGAGGCGACAAGGGTGTTTCTATGTGTACTTTTCATGTTCTGGATGTGCTTGCGTGGGTTTCCTCCAGGTGCTCCAATTTCCATCAACAGTCCATCAACAGGATGCTGAGGTTGGAACTACCAGGCAGAAGGTCCAGAGGAAGACCAAAGAGAAGATTTATGGATGTGGTGAAGGCGGACATGAAGGTCGTTGGAGTAAGAGTAGAAGATGCAGAGGATAGGGTGAGATGGAGGCAGATCATTTGCTGTGGCGACCCCTGAAGGGAACAGCCGAAAGGAAAAGAAGAAGAAGAAGAAGAAGTCCAAAGAAACACCCTTGTCGAACCCGGGACTCAAACCCAGCAGCTTCCTGGAGTAAGTTGAACATGCTTTACCACTACGACACTGTGACGCCCAAAGTTGGAAGTTAAATATTTTTCAGTGTAAAAACTGGTGGAATGAAGCTCGGGTCATGACTTCAGCAACTTTTATATTTCTTAAAATGATGCTGAATTCCACACCAAGTGCACACGCATTCACTGTACAGCATGGAGGCATCAGCTGGGGTACAAGTGGATCAAATTCTGGGGATTTTTTTTGAAGAGAAATAAAATTTAGTCAGTCGGTGTAGCTTGAGTAAAAGTACAAATGTTCGAGATTGGTAAGTTTAAGTAAAGTAAAAATACCATACTGTTAAGGTACAGTAAGGAAATATAATTGATGTCCGCAGTGATGCAGAGCAGGGAATAACACAATCTCGGGACTGGAAAGCTGCGTAACACAAATGTAATAAATTCTAGAAAACACCTCCGAGTG
>CM045728.1:103436814-103496814 GCA_024760905.1 Plotosus lineatus
TATACAATATTTCCCATGTTGTGTTTCTTGTCCGAACACTGACGGTGTTTATTCTGAAAAGTTATTATTATTTTTTTTAAATTTCCATCAAAAATTATTTTTTAAATGTTTTTGTATTAAACTGTATTAAATTGTGATTCACAGCATTGGCGATTTACTGGAACGTAGCATTGGGAAAATGCAGTAGTTTTACAAAATGGTCACGTGTGCTTGACCTCGACTGGCAGGTTCTTGTGCCACATTGGACACCATGGTGAAAGAATTTTGTCTTTGTCTCTATAGAACGAAGGACAATGACGCCATGTTGTTTTCCGCTATTGGTTAAGATGGTAGACGTCCAGTTCAGACAAGTCTGAGTAAAAAAAAAAAAAAAAGATAAAAATACACACACCGTCCATTGGGTATCATGAAGTTAATATTAAACACGATGAGGTAAAAGATGCGGAAGAGGAAAGCAAGTGATCCGGCAATTTCACAAGCATTTCCAGAATGAACGCCAGCTGGTCCAGGCTCTATTAGCATACATCTCATTTTGGGTTTCAGCTGGTCTGGTCAGGACTTTTCTTTCACCCTACAGCTGATAATCAGATCATACATCTTGCAGACTTCGCTTCGCTAAAAAGCTCAACTCGGAGGATGTACATACATAAAACAATTGCATCTGCATAGGAAATCTGGGGGGGATTTACTTCACAAAGACAAGCCTGAAGTACAGCTGCTATAAAAGAAGCTCACTTGTTTCGCAGATGTTCCACAATATATAGATTCAGGCAGTGCAGAAAACAGGTGGGAAATCCCAAATCCCATACGTATGTATTCTAATATCAAAATAAATTTATTTTAATGACTTGCTTATAGAAGGGAATAAGAGTGAGGGGACTGACCAAGCACTCTTAGCCTTGACATGTAAAGTACAACACAAAGACGAGCCGCACAGAACATTTCAAATAACACCACAATATCAAGAGTCATCAATATCCTACCTCATTATCAATGACATCACATCACATGACCTGACGTTACATGCTTCTTGCTCTCTATATCGCTCTCTCGCCTCTCGCAGAGTTTCCCACTGGGTATCTGTTAAGTAGACACGCTTTAATTATTAAAAGCTTTGTTTTTTAATAACATTTAATTCTGGGTGTTTGTATTTAGCCTCTTTTCGCTCATTCTCCAGACAGAACATTTTTCTTGAGCACAATGTGTAAAATTGAGGAAAACGAGCAAAAAGAGCATTACTATGATATTAAAAACTATTTTAAAGGTTTTTTTTTTAGAATCAAAACCACCTGATAATAACATTTTTAAAGAATAACACAGAGCTTCCAGACGTACATGTAGGCAGGAGGGATGGATGGAGGCATGTTATAGGTTTTCTTAATGTTTCGAGAGTTGCTGGTTACATATATATATATATATATATATATATATATATATATATACATATACACATACATACACAGGGATCCCTCACTTTCCGGTGTTAATTGGGACTGAGACACGCGACCACCGAATTCCGCGAAGTAGGATCAGCCTCCCAACCCCCCGACTGACGTATACACATGTATATGTGTACATAATATCAATAAATACATATCTAATGCTGTAAATGCTTATAATAACAATTAAACATTAAAAAATAATGCATAAGATGTAAATAAAATATAAACACACACACACACACACACACACACACACACACACACACACACACACACAGACGCGCCTGCACGCACTCAGATGTGCACCTCACAAAAATGTAATGAGTTTTGATGTGAGGTTTTGGGTTCTTTTAGGTTTTTTTTTGCATAATTGGCCTTGCTTTTGTGGCATTTTGCTTAACATTTCCCCTATTCTTCCTTAATTTCCTTATTTTTTAATTCAATGGATTTAAAAAAAAAACCAAAAAAACCAAAAAACCCACGATGCACTGAAGCCACATGAATTGAAGCTTGAAGTAGCAGGTGATCCCTGTGTATATGTATACAGTATATATATATATATATACATACATAAAATGTATTCACACACACACACACATATATATATATATATATATATATATATAAAATGTATGTATATATATATATATATGTATTATATATATATATATATATATATATATATATATATATATATATATATATGGACATGCTGTACATCCTGATGCTAATTTGTAAATACACATAAAAAGTATCAGTTGCTTTTCTATTGCACCTCTATAGTGATCACCCCTAGATATTCATAAATTTTCTAAGATGCTTAATCCTAATTAGGGTCATGACCAGGCTGGCACCCATCTAAGCCAACTCCGGGCGAGAACAGGGTACACCCTGGACAGCTCGCCAGGCCATTGCAGGGTTCAACACTCACACAATCATTCATACTCACGCTCAGACCTAAGGAAGATTTGGAACAGCCAATTAACCTACTGCGCATATTTTTGGACTATGGAAGGAAACCGTAGTACCCAGATGAAAACCATGTAAGCAACAGAGAGAACATGCAAACTCCACACAGAACTGCCTGAGCTGGGAATTAAACTCAGGACCGCTTCCTGTGCGGTAGACATGCTAACCATTACATTCTGTACTGCATACCACCTGAATATTTCAAATTAAATTAAAATTAATTTGAGCTTTTATTTCGAGTACGATATGAGATGTGAATAAAATGACATCTTTAGTAAAGATGTTTGCTCAGATGGTTATAAGTTCTGGAATTGAAGACCTGGGTGTAAGAAGTACTTAAGTCACATTTTCCAAAAAATGAGTTGACACTACAGCCATAAAGTGGAGTGTCATCTGTATTATTTAAAGCCAAAAATCTCCAAGTACAGTGGTACCGCACTTTACGAAATTACTCCATTCCAGAGCCTTTTTCGTAACCTGCATTTTTCGTAAATTGAATCGCATTTTATATGTCTGTCTGTCTTCCTTTCGGCTTTTTCCCTTTTACTCGGGAGTCGCCACAGCGACTGATTCGCACAGCGCACAGCGATCTGATTCGCACAGCGATCTGATTCGCACGTTTGATTTGGCAGAGGTTTTTACGTCGGATGCCCTTCCTGTCACAACCCTTTTAGCAAGGGACAGAAACACGCTGACGACTTTGCAGCTACTCTTTACGAAAGTCAGCAATGGTTCTTTTACATGCCTCTCACCATAGACAGTGAGAGACATGGCCCACCTTTGATAACCCAGTTCGCTGCACTGGGGGAATCGTATTTTATATGTAAAACTTGTAATTCTTTCCAAGGCTCCCAATACTACCCCATAAACCCTTTAAAAATTATAAAAGCATACCTTTTAAGACCTTCTTTCTTCTTGCTTCAGTATCGTACTGATGGTAGACGGGTTTGGACATATTCCTTTGTGATATCACTCGAGCCCGTTTCTTCTTCTCACTCGCACCAGAAATCACACGCACGTGTGTGTGTGCACGTGTGTTGACCATGTCTTCTTAGCAGAGTTATAATCTTACAAATGTTAATGGACGGTTAAAAGCCTGAGTCAAGAAATAAAGCATAAAACAATAGTAACTCGGTCCTTTACATGAAAAGCATCATGGTAGATTCAGCTCCATAATAGGCAATGGGAGGTAGCTGCGTCATCCCTCCTAGCTAATGGGATCCCTGTCCAAGATGGCGTCTGATGGATCGGTCCAAGATGGAGCTCGAGTGAAGGCGACATGAACGACAGCTCAGTTGTTAGCCAAAGGGAGGCCAGCGGGGCGGGATGTTTGAACGTCATTGATGGGAAAGCAGCTCGTGCATTGTTTGAATGGCGTGTTTTAATGTTTGAATTTTTAAGATTGTGCTTTCGTAACGTGAACTTGTTTTGCATACAGAGACAAAAAATTTAGGAAAATGTGTTTCGTTACCTGCATTTTTTGTTTTCATGAGACTTTCGTAAAGTGAGGTACCACTGTGTAAGTTTTCAAGTCCTCAATACTGATATGCAGTCTTTCTGGAATCTAATGATTATTTTGTGCAAGAACTCAATACTCAATTATTTGCAGAAGTATGGGAAATAAAAAATTATCCAAAAAGGAGTTTGACGGGAAAAAGGACCCAAATCAGTTAATTTTTTTTTTTTGTACACCATCAGTAATCAAATAATAAAATGCAAGGGAACAGAGCAATAATTATTGTTTGGCAATCTGAGTGAAATTGCATTTGTGCGGTAAAAGTACCGAAGCATATACATTTTATGGCATGAAGTACCAAAGTCCGAAACTGATGTTATTGTTTGTTTGTTTTTTTCCTCGTAAAGCATTATTTTTCCACAAAACACGTCAGTCAACTTTGTATCAGCCCTGTGGGAGAAGCAGCACGCACACCCAATGTTATCTTTAAAGAGAAAAGTATCCACAGCATGTTTTCAAATCTTTGACCCTTAATATCGCAAAAGCGTTATTTTGTGACGAAAGTACTTCTTGCACCCAGGTCTTCAACTTGAAAGAGACCGTGGAAGGAGAAATAATCCATTGATGTAAAAAAATAAAAAAAAGTTTGTTATTTATTTCACTGAAAAAACTAAATTTGAAAAAATAATTTCAACATGTTGAACTTCAAAGTTTTGGTTTTGAAAGGCTTCGTTTGTGTGTGTGTGTGTGTGTGTGTGTGTGTGTGTGTGTGTGTGTGTGTGTGTGCGTGTGTGTGTCCACAAGTGCACTTCTGACCAGGTCACTCTCTCTCTCTCTCTCTCTCTCTCTCTCTCTCTCTCTCTGTCTCGTAACCGGGTCATTTGGCAGTTTGTCACTTACTGAGCTTGTTGCCCTTTCACCCACACTGCTCCACTAAATAGCCATAATTGATGCATCTGTCTGTCACTGGCCAGCATATGATTCAGTCATGAGCTCCTGCTTCATCTCCACAGGACTGCAACAGACCAAAAACAGGGTCAGATTACACTAAACTCACAGCTACCATCACCTCACCCTACCCCACCCCCTCTCATGCTCAGACTACTGATTGTCCAGCTTTTAAAAAAAAAAAAAAAAAATCCAAAACCAAAACCCAAACCTGTTGTCATCATCATCACGAAATCGCCCCAAAAACAGATCCATCACACAGAGTGTAACATCACTGTGAAACTTTAACTTATTTATTATCGCCGGCATCCAGTGATAAAAGGTTCCAGGCAATGTGTTCCCATATATAGCGTTAAATGGAAGGTGAGGAATTCCAGCAGTTTTACAGCGTGCCTGCAGTCTCGCTACACTGTTGGATAAAACCAAACCGTGAGCCTGTCGGGTTTTACACACTACAAAGCAGGCCCGTTTTTATTAGCGGTAGTTTACCTGATGTGCAAAACACACACAGACACACACTGTCTGCTTCTGGCTGTCATAATCATAAGCGAATAAGACACGATGCAAAGGACCGAAGTGTTATCACTGTACCATGTATCACCCACAAGTCAGTTCGGGCCTGTCCTGGCCCTGTCTCCAACCAAACCACACACATCATCCACATGACCAAAGCAAGAGAACTAATAAACACACGGGGAGATCCTCTGTTAGTGACACACACAACACACACACACACACACACACATGCACACACACACACACGCAAAACCATGTATGGATGCATACAACATAAATAAATAATATTGAAAATCAAATGTATGTGAATCACACAGTCCAGTACCTAGACTATTCTTCTCGATAATTATTCTTCTATTTAAGATCTAAGTAACACATTTCTCATTATTATAATTTTTGTTTTTTATTATACAGCATTTTGGAGTATGCTGCATAGCCATCAGTGTGTTTCGGCCCTGCAAGCTGTCCAGTTTGTACTCTGCCCCCACCATGAGTCGGCGGAGATGGGTGCCATACTCCCTTCGATCATATTTAGGTTTAAACGGTTCAGAAAATAAATGAATGGATGAATTATATTTTATGTTTTTATGAAGTTTATCTCCAAGTATATAATGCCTATTTAGTATTAGTATTAGGTAAATAAACAATTTTAGCACATGTAGAACAAACAGTAAGTATTTAAATAAGTAGGCAATAGATCAATAATAAAAGATTAAAAAAAGCAGCCAGAACTAATAAATAAATGAAATAATTAGTCATAATTACTGGACGTAGTAATAGTTACATAAATAACCCAGTCATGAGTAGATCCCAAGTAAGTAAATAATAAGTAGGGAAGAAAGTACAGCATGTGATAAGTTTATAAGTTAATAAGATGTAACTGTGAACAGGTGAGAATGAAAGAAATGTCACTTGAAATGTTCACACAGTGGGAGTTTGTTTAGGAGAATTTCTACCATATTCTCGCTTATTAATTTAAATAATATGGTTGATGTGATCACAAAATATTAGAACATTATCTCCTGACTGCCCGTCCACCATCACCAACTTTAATCGGGTTCCATTAGTTTACAGCTGCTCAGAAAGTGAGCAGTAAATCCTCCAGCATGCAAGTTTCTCTAATGAGTAAATAATTATGGATCTGCTGCACTGGGATATAAGGGACCTGCCCTTTGGAAGCCAGCACAGCCCAAGAGCCAAAGTGGTCGTGCTATTCGTCAACAATTCTAATTCCCACATGAAAGATTTAGGATTGATTTGCACCAGAAGTTACTGTGAATTCCACTGACATGAATTTTTGCTGACAGAGAAAAAAAAAAAAAAAAAGACGGGGGAGGAGTACTCTCAGATACCTTCAATACGAATTCAGTTTTTAAAAAAAGGTCCCATTTTGGCATGCATGAGACCTTGCGGAAGGAGAATCGCCATGTAAAGACAGTGTTTTCCTGACAACGCATCCACTTATCTCAGAATTAAAAAGCGAAAAGAAAGAAAGAAATCTCTGAGCTGGTCTAAGTAGTGATTTGAGCCTGGGATTTACATAAATCATCTGGATTGTGTGCTATTAGCAAGCACTTATGTGACCTCATCGCTGCCTGCTCTGATCGGACCACACCGAACCGCCAGCAGCTCGCCGTCCCCTACGGTTGGGGTGTTGAGGAGTGTTTTCGCTTCATACATTACGACAAGGTTTTTTCGGCAGAACAAAGGCCTCCTATCCAATGCAGTATTTATTATTCATTCATCTATCTCTTCCCTTAATCAGCAGAACAACACGCGCACACACATGTGCTGGACATGAACGCGCCTCTAAACGTAACCAGATCCAGCTGCTGGAAGGAGAGCCACGTCAGAGAGAAAACTGGAAAAAACACCAAAAAACCGTGTGAAACCATGACGAAGAGGCAGAGGATGATAAAATAATGATGAAGTGATAAACACGGATCCCAATGAGCATGAAATACTATCAAGAAGGGGAAGTGTCGACATGGTGACCCTGCATCAGTGTTGACGCATTTGTGTGTGTGTGTGTGTGTGTGTGTGTGTGTGTGTGTGTGTGTGTGTGCTCTATACAAGGTGAACTCCAGCATGTCATAATTTATCTTTGGAGTCAGGTTTAAGAGCTCTGTCCCACACAAGAATCCGTCCATTTCACAACTTCATAACACGACTCCGCAAACCTCGCTGACGCCGCCTCTGACCTCTAAGCTAGCTGGAGAGAGAGAGAGAGAGAGAGAGAGAGAGAGAGAGAGAGAGAGCGTAAAAGGACAAGATGGGGAACATGTTTGAATCACCTTCTCTGACGGAAACCACCTGGTGCACAACATACAGCCTTTACGCTCATACAGATGTGCTGCATCATCGACGTGACCAACCACGTCGCAGAGAAGACATCGCGAGTGCGTAAACACAGCGCAGACGCTCTGCTCTGTCATTAATAAGGGGGACTGGGATGGGAGTAATTGAAGTACATCTGGATTTGAAAATGATTCATTCCTTTTGAATATCTGCTTCTAATCGAACAGATGTTTCGGTAATTTGGTGAAATTTCTTAACACCTCATTAAACTTTCCTTCATACTTTTTGTGATGCAGAAAGTCTCAAACCTGTGATAGTACGACACTCACGAGCTAGCGATCAAAGAAATAGCTCATGTTACATAACTAGTAAAAATAAAAAAAATAAAAAACAGCGTAGCGGCTGATTGTTAAGCTAAAGTTTAAGGTTTAGCTGCTTTTAATGATAAACTGCTGAAGGAAACGGAAGCTAGTTGACCAGTCAGGTATGATGGATGGAAGGAGGAGATGTAGCAAGGTCTAATTTGCATATCATGAATATATATCAGGGCTGGGATTTTATTCATAGTCTGTTTTGTTTTTTGTGTATTTATGGGTACAAAAGAATATGATTAAATATATAAAACAGAAGCAAGTGTGTGTGTGTGTGTGTGTGTGTGTGTGGGAGAGAGAGAGAGAGAGAGAGAGAGAGAGAGAGAGAGGAGCCAGTCCGGCGGGACGACCACGGAAATATGACTCCGCTTCCTGAGTCAGGAAGAAACTCAACGGTGACTCCAATGGCGTGTTGTAGTGCGTGTGTGTGTTTTTCCACATTAAGGTAGCTGTAATTGTTGCAGGTTCAGATGTCCGTTACACTGGTGTATAAATATTTGAGGTAAAGAGGTTTCAGTGAGACTGACAGCAAATCGGATTAAATCTGCACTTCCTCAAAGCTCGGCCGAAAACTCCGACCACCGACCGCGACGCCAATCTGCTTTATATACAATGAGATGCCAATCAGTTGAAATTGAGTAGCTAAGTGCTTAAAACCCACGACAAGATCTCTGCAATCAAACACATCCAAATGGCGGCATATAACTGATACCTCACCTCATCCAAATTTCGTCCGATTCCGTTCACGACAAATCTCTTAAAATATTAACAGAAACAAGTCAAGCTGAAGATGTTTAACATTCATTCATTCATTCATTCTCTGAACCAGTTAATCCGATTAGGGTCCCAGGGAGGATGGATCCGCTGGGCTGTCAGCCGACTCTGGGCGAGACCAGGGTACACCTTGAACAGCTCACCTGGCCATCACAGGGCAACACATACACAAACATTTACATTGTTGGGGAAAATTAGGGTACTCGGAGGAAGCCCACGCAAACACAACGAGAACATGTAAACTCCACACAGATACACCCTCGCCAAGTCCGTGACTCGAACCAAGGATGCCGAGGTAGACATGCTAACCACTACGCCACTGTGCCGCCCACTAGAATTTCACAACATAATAAAATCGCACATACTATTGCATAACACGTTCCCTGGTCTTGGTTTGAGACTCTCGCCAACTCACCAACACGTCGTAGTGTAACTACGATATTCTGTACTAATTTCCTCACAGTATGTTTCAGGATCTTGAAGCCTGCAATCTGATTGGCTCTGTTCAGCTCCTTGTATGTCCATGCTGCATTTTTCATCGAGAGAAAAAAAACTTTTAAATCAGTGGCAGAATAAAAATAAAAAATAAAAAATAAAAAATAAAAAAACCCCAAGCTTTTCAGAGCCAGATCTTCATCGTTCTAGTAAACTCAGTCCACTTGGCGGCCATTTTGGCAACACTCCCAGGCATTTCAGCCTTCTATCTGAATATGGGAGTGACCTTTATTCCAGAAATGGATCAACAAGATGACATTTTAATCACATGGCTTCTAAAATTGGACAAAAAAAGCAGTATATACTATATAGAAGCACTTTATATCTTTGTGTCATGTGTTACATAATAAAGCCACGATGTTATCACTCGCTTTTATTTTGACAGTTTACAGAAGAGACATTACAGCAGGCACTGAGACTACAATGCTACAGGATAAAGATCTGCCATTGGTCATTTGGAGTGTTAATCAAACGGCCGTTTTGTGTGAAAGCAGACAGGTCTCGGACAGGGTTAGTGTTGAAATGTGCCACAGTGCAGAGAGAGAACGAGTCTTCTGTACATTTTCAGACTTCCAGGCCATGTTGATCTGAACTACTTATTCCAGAAGCATCCAGCCACTTCAGATCACGCACACCGTCTTCAGGCATGAACAAAACAAGACTTGACACATGGGCACCCTGTCAGCAGTGAAGTGTTCCGAAAAACCTTGGCTTTATTCTAGCAGGGAAGTAAACATAAGCGCGAGTCTTATTCCCGAGGTCTAGCCTTGCTGATTTCATTAAAATGCACCACACCATTGAAGCTGCTCGGTTTTCGTTAGCTCGTGCCTCATCACCGCATTTCAGTAACGCAGCACGGGATATGGTTTCACACGAGAAGCGGCTCAACACAAACCATTTCCTCTTACAACCGCTTGCTTTGGTTATGACATGGATTCATGAGCGGGTTAGTTTCGGGAGAAGGTTAGCTTTGGAAGCTGGTCTGCATAGCACTTCAACCGGACAGGTTTCTCTTTCAACACGTTAAAGACAGAAAGAAAAAGGGATACTTCATGGAAAACGTATTCTCAGCACCTCTCCTGGCTCTGGAGACCCAATTATGGCTTGGCTTTTAATATATCCAGGTTACATTAACTGCTCCTCGTATGGAATGGACAGAAATCGGTGGACAAAAGAGGAAACCCCTTAAGAGGAAAAGACGAAGATTTAACATTCTCGGATAAAGTGCGACACATTGATACGCCGTAAAGGGCTCTATTCACCATCTCAAGGCCTGAGAAACCCAAAGATGGCGCCATGTTTGTATTCACAGTTGATTTCAGCTCTCATCAACAGCTCCTGAACGTGAACATTCGACCACAGGTGGCCCTGCCAAGTGCCATTTAGTAGAGTGTGTGTCTTCATGATCACATTCCACATCTTGGTTTAGCAGCTGGCGTTCTCTCCTCCGCTTTCACGAGGTGTTTAAACTACGTATTATCCTGGACGACTCTTACAGTAATTATAAGATCTGATTAGTATTTCTGTTTTTTTTTTTTTTTTTTGTATAGGGATGAAATAAAAACAATATTTTTATGTTTCTGTGAGGTAAATACTGTACACCAAAGGTTTAAGTTTATGCTGTTATGGAATGTGTTTATTCAGGTTTCCGTGACAGAAATACAAAAACTTCTTAAAACGGTTTTTAAAAAGCCATATTACACAGCGCTTATGCTTAGCACACAAAAATCACCTCACTTGCCTCATTCTTAAAATATTCATTAATTTATTCATCCATTCATTCACCAAGCTGCTTAAACCTAATTAGGGTCAAAAAAAGGTTGGCGCCCGACTCAACTGGCTCTGAACGAGGGCGGATTGCACTCTGAACGGCTTGCCAGACCATTGCAGGCCCAACATGCACACAACCATTTACACTCACATCCAGGGGTGATTTGGAACAACCAATTAGCCTGACAAGCATCTCTTTAGACTGTTGGAGGTAACTGGAGTACCCGGAGAAAACCTACGCATGCATGGCGAGACCATGCAAACTCCAGACAGAAACACCCCAAGCCAGGGACTTGAGCCCGGAACCTTCTTGCTGCGGGGCGGATGTGCAAACCAGTCCACCACTGTGCCACCCAGTTAAAATATATAAATCTTATAAGCCAAAACAAGTATTTATCTCTGACTGCATGGTGACGTAGTGGTGAACATGTTCACCTCACAGCAAGAAGGTCCTGGGTTCAAATCTCGGGGTTTGGTGAGGGTGTTTCTGTGTGGAGTTTACATGTTCTTCCAGTGTTTGTGTAGGTTTCCTCAAAATACTGTGACTCCGTCCAAGTGTCCAATGACAGACACATGAGACAAACAGGAAGTCTGATTGGGGCGGCAGTGCAGTTTTCCTCAGTTGCACGTTTTCCTCACAGCAAGAAGGTCCTGGGTTTGATTCCTGGGCGTTTTTCTGAGGAGCTTGCGTGTTCTGTCTTTGCTTGCATGAGTGCTCTGCTTTCTTCCCACAGTCCAAAACACTCATTTTAGACTGATTGGCTGTTCCAAACCGTCCCAAAGAGTGAGTGCGAATGCGACAGTTTGTGTGTGTTGACCCTGCAATTTCCTGGCAAAGCTGTCCAGGGTGTACCCTGCCCTTGCCCAGAGTCAGCTGAGACGGGCACTAGCTTCGTCTCAACCCTAATTAGCATTAAGCGGTTTAAAAAAATGAATGGATGAAATGAATGGATCTCCGAATGTGAGTAGATGTGTGTGTTGGCCCTGAAATGGATATCAGTGGACGCAAACTGACAAGTACAGGTCAAGGAAAGTACGAGTTCAGACCAAAACACATTCCCAGTGCACAACACCTGTTTCCGAATGGGAACCGTTCTGGATCAAACGAACTTCGCCTAACAAGGAACGCATTTACTGATTGAGAAATAAATAAGAAATGAACACGGAGACAAAAAGGTTGAGAATTTTGCTCTCCATCGTCCTGTATTGCCTTCCAGCAAGGTGGGACCACTCTATTAACTCTTGGTATCATCCTCAAGTGCACTTTTCACCCCTTCAGAGTTTGAGTCTTCATGAACATTTTGTGTCTGTGGTGTGTGTGTGTGTGTGTGTGTGTGTGTGTGTGTGTATGAACCTTGTTTACCAATGATCCAAGTAAAATAATTACAAATAGAATTAATAGGGTGCTCCATCATACTGATGTCTTGATGATTATCATTATCTCGGTGTTAGCAAGATGTTTATGCACTATCCGCAGTAAAGACAGTGAAGACAGCCGTAAAGTTTTATGATGCATAATGTTGTTTTTTTTTTTTTTGTTTTTGTTTTTTTTTTTTAGGTACAGTAGAAGAGAAAGTGTGACTCATACTTGTAGGGAGGAGTGTGAGTTGGGTTTTCTGGCATGGTGCACTCACTCATGACCCATGACTCAACTTTACAAGCATTGTACAATAACTAAAAAACCCTTCCTATATTACAATTCCACGTGTAGCAGAACTCTCGATGCGAAGGAAATAAGTAAATAAGTGCAGAATGAATACATGGCATGTTTATAAAATAAAGAGCTCAGGCCTCGTTAATGAACACTGATGATGAAATCTTCATTAATTATCAGTGATGGTGGTTTTTTTCCTTAGGTTTGACGAATGTTGGTGAACAATGGATTGTTTAGTCTGTACGAGTGCCTCATTGTGACCGCACTGAGTTTTTGAGTAGTTGTTTTAAGGAACTCAACATTAACTCCATATTGCTTGCTTCATGTCTGGATAAAGTGACAGCAGTGGCATTTGTGTGATCGTTACAACCATCCCACAAGTCCAGGAAAAAACCCGCTTGCACTTCAACTGTGATTGATTAAATCATGAATATCAATCTATCATAAAAATATTAATTTGTCATAGTTACATTCTGAAAAATGAATTGACGTGAATTTTTACATGATAACTCTGCATGAGCAGGAGACAATTACTTTCATTCATTCATTTGGCCAGTCGCTTAATTCTGCTTGGGTCGCATCTCAACTGACTCTGGTGGAAGGTGTGGTACATCGTGAAACGCTCACCAGACTCTCATTGTGCGCATCTTTTGACTGTTGGAGGAAATCAGAGTACCTGGAGGAAACCCACATGAGCAAGAAGAGAACATAGGTAAAGTTTTTTTTGTTTTTTACACCCGAGCCTCATGGCTCATCAGGCGGGTGCTTATCCCTAGTTTCCATAGCGTGAAGCGACCAGGAGTTCAACTCCCCCTGGATGGGATGCTAGTCCATCGCAGGTTACCTTCCCAGTATATTTTTACTGGTACCCATTTATACTGCTGGGTGAACAGAGGCACACTTGTGGTTGAGACCTTGCCCAGGGGTCTTAGCACAGTGAGGGTCTCAGTGGGATTCGAACTCACAACCTCCCGATCATGAGCGCAGCACCCTAACCACTATGTCACTGGCCCCACATGAAGAGAACATGCAACAGGGATAAGCTCCGTCTGTGATGAGTCGACTCAGGTGCAAAAAAAAAAAAAAAATCCCACCAGATTTCCCTTACTGCCTTTTAATACACTGCTGTATTACTATCAGAGATGCAGTCATCAAAATCTGACCAATCAGAATCTTATAATAAACATTATAATAAGCATTGCTCATAATGCATGTAGTTACATTAAGATTCCTGTAAAATATAATATTAAACTTTTGTACATTTTACTTTTAAATAATGTCCATAAATACTGCAATTTGGGCTCTTGAGTGATGCATCAACAAGGAACATTACTATTAACCCGAAGATCGCCAGTTAGCATCCAGGTTGACATCACAACCAACCGTGATTGGGGTCCATCGGTGCGAATTGGCCACATCTCACAGGAAAGTGGGATGGCATATGCTTCCCTGTCGCTCATCAACAGTGATAATCAACCAATCTATGGGCGTCTTAGAGCTTATTCGAAACAAAATGGGCTGATATAGTTTTCCCTACGAGTGTGTTAGGCCGCCACCAAATGCGCAGCATTTTGTAAACAGGAGGGTGGCAGTATTGCATGTCTCAGAGGGGACATGTCAGTTCCTACAACCTCCCAGCCTGGAGGTGGTTGTATGTGATAGAGGTTAATGCATGATGGGAGGGAATTGGATACAACTAAAATTAGATTAAAATAGTGGCAGAGGGCATAAATTAAACAGTTTCTCTTAATTTCTCCTTTAATTTCTTACTTTTAAGTATCAATTGTCATTGTACATGACCCCCTCCAACACACACACACACACACACACACACACACACACACACACACACACACACACACACACAAAACAGTCATATTCGATAAACAAGCATTTCATAGCCACAATTTAGTTTAATAAAAGTCTCTTGTCTTCAAAGAGCTGTCTAGGCCTCCCAATTTTCCTCGATTTGGCTCTTTTATACAATTAAAGTGTGTTCCCAGGATATCTGCTTATTTCAAGTGTTGTGGTCCTGAGAAGTACTAAGCCTTGAAAAGAATGTGAGGCACGAAGACGCATGCTTAATCTGATAAGGTGGAGCACCCACTGTGTGTGTGTGTGTGTGTGTGTGTGTGTGTGTGTGTGTGTGTGTGTGTGTGTGTGTGTGTGTGTGTGTGTGTACTCTGAAAATGCAGAGGATGAAGCATGCAAGGCAATGTCTCCATATTAAAGGCAAATAAGCATGCATGTCATAAGTGCCCTCATTACCGTTAGCGGTATTTTCTACAATCATCGTGTGTGTGGTCGTTCCAATATCTGGTTCTCTTTGATTCATTTGTCTTCTATGTGAAACTGAATAAAGTATTTAAAACATGCATGTGTGTGTGTGTGTGTGTGTGTGTGTGTGTGTGTGTGTGTGTGTGTGTGTGCACACATGTTTGTGAGCAGCACAGGGAGTTAGTTGGTGTGGTTAGCTCCCTGATTGCCGGTGCTCTGCTCCCCACATGAAAGCAGGCCTCCTCCTCAGGGGAAGGGATTCCTGGCTACTCTGCAAATGAGGAATAAAAGAGGTGGGGAAGGAGGGATGGGGGAGAAATTGCCAAGTGAATACAGAGGGCGGGGTCCCAACCCGACTCCCAGACTCCTCCTGGCACTAATCCAAGCCCCAGATCCCGAACACACAGCAGAGAAAACACAAGCATACACAAACCCTCCACCTCCATGGTTTCATTTCTTCTTCTTCTTCTTCTTCTTCTTCTTTAGTGATAAGATAAATAAATCTTTCAGTGGCTGCTATAGCACTGCCATACATCAGTCATGACAATGTTAGCTTTATTAAGGAGGTCTCGTGCTGAGCTGAGCCATATGGTAGCCTCTGCCCCTTGTGCATGCTCAGCTTCACCTCTGCACTGCCGTAATAGTGAACATAATTATCTACCGTTTTATTATTAAAGGTAATTTGCACACTAATGGAATTCGTTCAACAGCATTCTTGTCTTTGCTGGGACGCAATGCCATTCTTAAAGAAAAAAAAAAAAAAAAAAAAAAACACAAGAGAGGAAGCAATTTCAGGAGAATTTGGTTTTAACATCATGTTTTATTACATAATGTAATTAGGATTCATGATAAATGTCATGACTTGATAAATTAAATTTCTCTCTATTAATACTGACAGCGGAATCGTTTATCAGATCAGAAGAAAGTGTCATTTTCTGTAAAACTTATGTTCAATTAATGGATATGAACATTGTTTTCATACTGAGGAAAGTCTCAGAAATTCTGTAGAGCAAAGAGACCTTAAAAAAGAATAAAGTAAATGTTTTTGTGCGAAAATAAAATAAAAACTATTCTAAATAAAATCTCTTCATAAAAAGCCATAAACAACAATAATAACAGCATCTTGAAGCATATTGCAAACCATACCATCTTTCAAACCAGCAGTGGTTTCCCTGGAGGTGTTAACCGCCACACTTGGATCTTATTTTTGCAGCAAAAAACCAACAGCCGTCATTTTGTTTCACCCAAGATGGCATGAACAAAATCCTGACCACACCCCTGCACTGATTTTTACCAAACTTGGTGGGGATACTACTCTACCTGAATCTCAAAGACAAAGTGATTTTGGATGTCAAGGTAAAAGGTGAAGGTCAGCACAAGGGCAAAAGATTTTGATAAATCCCTTACAACTTTGAAAAGAGTACTGATTGATGACATTTGTGGACTTTTAAATAAGACAATAACCTTTGACCTTGAATGAGCTTGAAAAGTTAAGTCATGATTGGGAAAGTTGTTTCACTAATCTGTCCATGTTCAAATACTTCAAAACCAGGATAATTAAAGCCATGACCCATGTAAAGACCTTCGATCGATCTGGGCGCCGTGCCAGGATTCTGGCGTAGGCAGCAGCCATAACAGCCTTGTCATAGCTGTATACGCAAAAAACATCCGCAGTGGAGGCACAAAGTTCTTTCTGCAGGAAAGTTTTTATTGAGACACCGTCTCTAGCTAGCTGGCCGTTGACTCTAAAGAGTTCATCCACCCTTTGATAGGTCTTGTTTTTATTCCTACTGGGTTGCAAGCCACCCTCCTCACCAAATTTGGACCTGGTGGGAAGCCGGTTTAGTCGCCAACCACTCGACCATGCATCAGGTTGTACTGGCTTTCGTGTTACCAGTAGCAGGGCAAAACCTGACCTGACGAACCTTATGGTATTTTAAATCCATTTATCCATCTGTTATCTCTCGTTATTTGTGAAGGTTGCCAATTCCAGGGCGATATGAGGCCTAAGCTTAATTCAACCACTATTCCGAATGAACTGAGTTAGGTTTATTAACAAATGCTTGGCTAATAATGTAAGTTTGTTATGATTCATGTACATTGGTATGGATGCTACATAACAATTTAGCTAGTAATCAACCTATTATAATTTAGCTTAGAATTGCTAAAGCTCTTTTTTTTTTTTTTTTTTTTTACCCATTACCGCTTTACAACCTGGGTTTGTAATCTGGATAGCTAAGAAAAACTCAAAAGTAGTGTCTTTTCAGAACTCCAGTTAAACCCTCTCCTGACTTCAGAGGCCCTTCCAAAGCCACACCCCTCCTCATAAATTTTGACTGCAGGTTCGTGCTTGGAAAGGAACAGGAACCAGGGATACATTGGGAGAACTTGATTGGATATTTCTCAACAGTCCTCAAGGCAGTGAGTGGCCAATGGTTTAACAGAATTACAGTGGCCATAGATGATCAATTGTTACCAAATATTTTTTTTAGATCTCATAAGTTATTGTTGTTGTTGTTGTTGTTTGGATGTACAGACCATTTTCACCATTATAACAGTTTGCCTATACAGATAAATGTTATGAACCCTAGCTTTCTCGCTGGTGTAGATGCTACATGTTGTTTTTTTTTTTTGGCTACCCTCACCATATGTGAGCAAGAGAGAAATGCAGGGAATAATACTAAGATTTATGGATGGATGCTGAAGTCAGCGTGTTCTTATCATAATCCGAAAGCATGAAAAAGCAGCAGCATGGTCACCAGACTCTCACTCCACCCATCCAACCACTCATCCATCCAGGCTTGTTCAAACAGTCCAGATAACATCTGCCTTCAACATGAGCTTCTCTGTTACCACAACACTCAGTCTCCCAGATAAAACTTCACTCCTCCTGACAACGGCAGCTCTGGACTTGGTAAATACGACAAAGCAACAGTGAAGGGTTCAGAGGAACTAAAGTATATTTATCAACAATTTAGTAGGTAGGAGAGAGTTATTAAGCCATTTCTAACATGGAATACCATTTACCTCCTGATCGCTGCTACAATGTTAATCTAAAGGCCGCACCTAGAACAATGGTGTAACATGACTTGAAACTGATATAACATTTCGTTAATATGCGAGTCAAAAATTGTAGCTCTGTTATATTCCGAGCTGCTGTAAAGCCCCTGTATCATACATCAAAAGACCGTATACACCAAACAATGAGACAAACTGCTAGGACATTTGTGGGCTTGACACTCACCTCTTGCCTACGACGGAAAATGTCGTAAACCCTCTGAATTTTATTCCGTCATGTAGCTAATTCTCAACAACGGGTCTTGGGTTTGTTGTATGATGCTTGACAACATCCTACAGCTGTGTTATCATAGACCGATGAATGTCGTACACATGTTGCATTTTTGGGGGCAGTGGTGGTCTAGGGCGCTGGATTGCTGATCCAAAGGTTGGGGGTTCGAGTCCCACTCTCCACAAGGTTGTCACTGTCTTCCCAGTGCAGCTAACTGGGTTATCAAAGGCGGGCCATGTCTCTCACTGTCTATGGTGTGAGGCATGTAAAAGAACCATTGCTGACTTTCGACAAGAGTAGGCTGCAAAGCCGTCAGCGTGTTTCCACCCTGCGATGGCCTGGCGAGCTGTCCAGGGTGTACTCTGCCCTCGCCCTGAGTTGGCTGAGATGGGCACCAGCCTCCCCGCGACCCTAATTAGGATGAAGCGGTTACAGAAAATGAACTGATGAATGATGTTGCATTTTTCTGACAAATGTCCTATGACTGTGATAAGTCAATTGGACCTCCTTATATAACAATATGTACAACATTTTTACAACATCGTTAAGTTTTGTGGTATGGAGGTTGTATATAAACGGAGTATCATCATATCGTCGTATTACTTTTGTATGAACATCATACAATTTGTCTAACGGTTCTGACCTACTTCCGCCACAACAGAAGTACAATACCTGTTTTGCATCTGAGTGAACAGTTTTCAAATCCACTCCATATAAATCTATGCCAGTCCCTTCTGTCATGGCTCCTCAAAATTCTTCAGACAAAAAAAAATAAAATGGTAGGTTGTTTGTAAAATGTGCTTTACAGAGCTGTGAACTCAATCAACATTAAACAGCACAGATGATGGGTATTCTGAGGATGTGGGGATTTCGCACCGGATGCATTATGACCCTTGACCAAATTAAAGCAGATACTGATAAGATGACTAGATGAATAATGTGGTCACTGTGTTAGCATGGTATTTACCATCGAGCCTGAGTCCTCTTAAAATAATTTATAGGAGTTTTGCTGTCAAGTCAATTTCTGGCAAGTGAATAGGCTAAAAACTTTCCGCAGTTTCTACATCGGTAGGGATGGAGCAACATTGGGGGTGCATACATACGTCTTCCAGTCATTTTTACTCTTGTATTATTCCTGGATAGTAATTTTAAAGTGTGACCTATCCAGTTGATATACAAGAACCATAACAGAGATTAGCATTGCCATTCCGGTGCATTTTCGGGGTGAGCTGTCACCAAACTATGGGCAGACAAAACATGCACATGCCTGAAATACGTAATAAGGATCTGTGATGCACACATCACAGCGTCATGTCTACCAGCAATTCCAGCTTCATGTACATTTTTTTTACTTCAAAAATTTATGGTACCATCCCGATTGGCTATGTAAACTTATGGATGCATCCATAGTTATTCATACAGTAATTTTTACCATAACCATACTTCCCAGAAATTGAATCAATGCCTTTCCCAGTTCTCAAGGTATCTCCATAAGCACTCTGATGCCTGGAACATTCATTCACTCATTTGTCCCACTTCCTCCTACTAGGGTGGCAGAGAGGCTGGAGTCTGTCTCAGGAAACATTGGGAGAAGGCAGGGTACACCCTGAACAGCTCCCAAGTCAATCACAGGGTAAAACACACCCACAATTACTTATAGTCAAACCCTAGTGGCAATTTAGAACTGCCAATGATCTTGTCTTTGGGCTGTGAGAAGAAACCAAATTGATGCAAACTTCCCAGGCAGAAATGCCTGGGACTCAAACCCACGACCTTATTGCCGTTAGGCCAGTGTTTCTCAATTATTTTCTGTGATGCCCCCTCTACGAAGAAAAAAAAAACCCATTTCATACCCCCTTAATGCTCTGCATGCGACTATAACCCTCCACCATAGCACAACAATGAGAGCGCCACTGCCAACTACTGTAGTGGATGCGCAATTACATTTAAATCTAGTACTGTATGGCAAAAAAAGCATGTTCTCCAGGGTCATACGCACACCCCGCCCCCTGGCATCACACCGCACCCCTTCCCCCCCAAGAGGGGGCACACCCCACTATTTGAGAAGCACTGCGTTAGGCGAATGTGTTAACCACACCACACTTGGGCATGGAACACTTACGAGATAATGCTGGTTAAAGTTCAATGGCTTAAGGCCCAGACAGTGCAACAGAGTGCTGGAATGAGGTATAAAATAGATGGAAGTGAAATCTAACTGTGTGATGTGTGATGGAGATCCACTGTGTCTACAGAGTCAGATTCTGGAAAACAGTAAACGAAGAGTCATGTGAATATGATACGAGCTGCTTGATTTTTTTTGATAGCAGAAGCAAAAGGTCATCATGCTAAAGAGAAGCAGAGCTCCCAAGCTATGTGAGAACGTACGGTAGGATGATGCATGGTCTTGGACAAAGTGCAACACTTATGACAAGCTTATCAGTGCTATTCTTGGAGCCACTGCTGCTGTTAAGCATGAAAGAAATAAGCCTTTCTGCTGTCCTCTTAGCTTTTATCCACTAAGCACTAACACTTCCTGATCACTCTGTCCTTGCCCTGGAGAACATGATCACTGGAGGACTGGAGTCATCGCTCCAACTGTCGCTGTAGAAGCCGAATGAATACATCAGCACATTCGTAAAAAGGCCAGCGATCTTCCAGTCTTCCCCGGAGGTCAGTTCACTCATCCTTACGGTCCACATCTCTCACTCCCATCAAGCCTCCTCCCTGACTGCCTCTTTCTGTGTTTCAGTCCCTTTTAGTGTCTCTGAATTTCTCCTCCCCCTCCCCTATTTGTTCGCCTTCTCCTCATTTCCTTCTTCTAATTTCTTCAGAGCCTGTGACGTTGCTCTGAGCGTCGTGGGAAGCAGGACAGGGATTTTTCTGCTGGGCTAATAAAACGACCCCATGCCTGCTCATCTGAGCGCCTCTGTTGCACCCAGCATGCCGATGCTCTGAGACCGACAATTCCTCTCTCTCTCATGTGGGGCCAAGATGGAGGAATTATGCATTCTGCTTTTGTTTTTTTTTTGTGCTATTATTTTTTCTCACAAAGCAGCCTCCTAGCAACACATTTTCCCCGAAAGTCTCCGTCTGAAGTATTCTCTGGAGATGCTTCAACAGAGGACATGCACCACACACCCACTCCTTACAGTTCCTCAGAGGTCACATTTTGCTTCACTGCTAAAACGAAACAGCCCAGAAACATTCAGGACTATAATTTGCCATTGGAGTCAAGTCCAATGATTATACGGCGAAATTCAAGCCAAATTTGGTCATGGTAATCTATTCGACTCAGGGGGTCGGAAATTTTGGAGTTGTGGGTACACCCACCTTCCCAGGAGGACACAGCTGGAGAGTTAATGAAGACATTGTCAAGAACAAGCCACTGCAGTATGTCTAGGATTCTTAACCAAGTACCCAAAGGTTCTGCTTGCCTCCTAGCGTGTTCCCTAGCGCACCCCTAAAGCTGTCGGAGTCTCCCAAGTCTGAGCATGCTGACATTTGGTTTCTACACTAGAAAAACTTTGAGGCTCAAGTTATTCCCAGCAGTCTGTGAACCGAGGCCAAGGTTTTTATCACTGGGCTCCAACAAGACCACGGAGTCCCTCCTTCTCCTCCCCACAGGGAGAGCTGAAGGAAGTCGTAGGATGATAAAAATGGGCTATTAGAAGGCCTGCACAGGCCCCATGGGTTCATTAAACTCCCTTAATCTCACATATCAGGGCACTGGCCATCTCAAACTGTGCCTCGCCTAGCATAGAGAATGAGAGGGGCACCACTGGATCCGTTGTTTTTTTCTTCTTCTTTTTTTTTTTTAAATGCAGCCTTATTACTAATGGATTCATTTGAAGAGTTCAGAAATACAACAAGACAGGAATTTTCCATGGGAGACACAGAATTGGGAATTGGTGGCTAAAGAGAATACCTTTTAGTCTTAATCATGTTGGGAGATTTTTTTTTTTTTTTTTGGTGTTTGCCAACATTCTCATGTAAAACAAGCTTCATCAAGAAATTTGCTGAGGGCTGAAAAGCCTTCGCAGTATAAAGGGAGCCTGGTTATTGAAAACATAAGCATAAAAAAGC
Organism: Plotosus lineatus; assembly: GCA_024760905.1. Classification (NCBI taxonomy): domain Eukaryota; kingdom Metazoa; phylum Chordata; class Actinopteri; order Siluriformes; family Plotosidae; genus Plotosus; species Plotosus lineatus. The sequence goes on from CM045728.1 coordinate 103,459,157, forward strand.
ATAAAAGCCAACAGAATGCCAGCAGAGATCCAGCAATGGCATGAGAGCAGAATGTGGGGGAGTGAGAAAGAGGAGAAGACTGAGGCAGCGAGTAGGAGACAGAGAGAGAGAGAGAGAGAGAGAGAGAGAGAGAGAGAGAGAGATCATTTAGATAGACATGTCTGGCCTAAAAATAACATAATGCTCGGACGCCTTGTCTCTGCTCAGCACTTAGACAAGTTTTTGTCCCCCCAGAGGTTATGAAATTCAGGGGCAGATGAAGAACGCCACCTCTTAAATAAGTCTTCCTTTTTTATCTTAACATATAAACACAGGTCTGGTTTTGTTATGCTATAACAATGTCAATAAAAATAAAACACTTTAAATTCTTTTTTACTTTTAGAGATAAAAACGCAATTCACTGAAGAAGAAGAAGAAGAAGAAGAAGAAGAAGAAGAGACACACGGTGTGACAGATGATCATTTGCTTTGGGTGGTGCTTGCCTTTGCTTTGCACCAACTTTATCCAAGATTCGTGTGTTTTAAAAACCACACTGTGATCTACATGTGATTGATTAACAATATAATGGAGGATCTGGGAATTACAGTACATTACTGATACCAAATTACTGCCTCTTGGCATGGAGTAAATCTAAATACACACATACATACCCATCTCTTGGCAGCGCGGTGGCACAGTGGTTAGCACGCTCATCCCTAGGTGTACATGAATGTGAAGTGGACATGCCAGCTACTGCAGCATCATAGGGTAATACATGAAATTATTATTTTAATAAACAATTTGAAACACATTCCTTTGAAAATTAGGTACAATCGGCCCTCTACTTACAAAATTAATATGTTCCAGTGCCTTTTTCGTAGCCTGGAGTTTGTGTAAGTAGAGGTGCATTTTTCATGTAAAGCACGTGATTCATTCCAAGGCTCCCAAGACTACCCCAGCAACCCTTTAAAAATTATAATAGTACACCAATTTTGTATGAAATATGTATGAAATATGTGTTAAAGTAAAATAAAATTATTTATTAAACCATTTCAACATTTTATTAACATATTAAACCATTTTATTAACATATTTATTAATTAAACCATTATTAAACATTTTTTATTAACACACATACACACACATAACACTGTCTCTCTCTATCTCTCTCTATCTCTCTCTGTCTCTCTCTCTCTCTCTCTCTCACACTCACACACACACACACACACACACACACACACACACATTTGTGGCAGGCTCCGCCCACATGCAGGACGTCAGAGCATTTTAAGACGAGGAATTCAAAGCGCATTCCCTGCTTGACAGATCGGAGGTGCGGACTCAACTTTAACTTGTTTCCTTGAGGGATCGGAGGTCCAGATGAGCCTCATTTTGCTCACATTTGGTGGAGCGCAGTACATTTATTAACCATTTACTGAAATAAGCAACTTAAAAAAATGAAAAATAAGCTGCAGTGTGCTCTCTTGAAAGAGAAGATTAAAAATGCCTCCTTTCATCTCTGATTGACTCTGTATGCAGTCTCTCTCCATCCCTCTTTCTCTCTCACACACGTACAATTGCAACACATGCAACGCACAATTGACGGAGCAATTCTATTTAAATGTTTAAATGGATGGGATGTTGTATTTAAAGTGGAATTACAGTACCTGTTTGAAAGATCAGAGGTCCTGATTCAATATTAACTTGCTTCCTCGTGAGATCGGAGGTCTTGTCCTATGGAGCACTCTGTTTTCCTTCTGCTTCAATATCATGCCAAAATACTGCCTCCGTCACTGTATTTCCACTTTAAGGTCCCCTTCTGCTTCAATATCGTCCCGATTGTAAAGGGGTTTCAGGATGTTGGGAGACAGCCAATGAGAGAACAACTCGCGCATTGTTTGAATTTTGAATGGCACGTTTGAATTTTTGAATTGCGCGTTTGGTGCTTTTCGTAAAAAGAGGATGAAAATTTAGGAAAATGTTTTTCGTAACCTGGATTTTTCATACTCGGAGGTTTTTGTAAGTAGAGGGCCGACTGTATTTTAATAAAAATCAAAAAAGTAAAATTTATATTTTTAAATTTATTAAAATTAAAACTATTATTGTAATCAAAAATTGAAATGGTTCCTGGTTCATCAAGAATTTTATAAAACAGGACATGCTATATACACCGAGCGACCGACCAACCAAGCGACCGACCAACCAGCTGACCAACCTTCCATTGCATGGTGGTAAAGTGCTGGCTTTTTGAAAGGAAGGCTGGCGGTTCAATCCCCACGATGAATTATTTATTTGAAGAGTTTATTATAGATAATGTGTACGGGGCAGTGGTGGTCTAGTGGTATAGGGCGCTGGATCGCTGATCCAAAGGTTGAGGGTTCAAGTCCCACTCTCCACAAGGTTGTCACTGTCCCCCCCAGTGCGGCTAACTGGGTTATCAAAGGTGGGCCATGTCTCTCACTGTCTATGGTGAGAGGCATGTAAAAGAACCATTGCTGACTTTCGTAAAGAGTAGCTGCAAAGTTGTCAGCGGTTTCTGTCCCTTGCTAAAAAGGGTTGTGACAGGAAGGGCATCCGACGTAAAACCCTCTGCCAAATCAAACGTGCAAATCAGATGATTCGCTGTGGCGACTCCCAAGTAAAAGGGAAAAAGCCGAAAGGAAGACAGACATTATAGATAATGTGTAATCTATACTGTATTTTTAAAATCACTTTCATTACTAAATTTAAAAGACAAAAGCTACTAAATTACGACGATAATTTGCATGCAAGTAGATTCCTCTTAAAGTTTGAAAAATATTTCACAGTGTCTCTAATTTTAGTAGCATTAACACAATATGGTGATCTACAGCAGATCTTTCATTAACACCCCCAGGCCATGTGTTGAGTCCCCCCTCCAATGAACTGAGTGTTTAATGACAGGGCTCTGACATTCCTGACGAGAGCCTGAGTGAGCAGACTAATTAGATCTGTGTTCTCTGGATTGGTCTTATCCTCCTCACACTAGCGGCCAATACATCAGGCCACTGGCTCAAGACACGCCAGCTACCAGACTTATCACACAACACTCAATAACACTGATAGAGCGCAGCCCTGCTGCTGGCTCGCGTCATCAGGGGGGCTATGGGGGAAGGTGAGGAGTCAGGCTCTGAGGTCAAAGGCTTCGGTGGTGTTGGTGGCCTTCTGACACCCTCCCACCGACTGATAAGATGGAGAAGATATATGGATAGCCATGGAGACGGAATAAATTTCAGGACAAAATACCATCCAGGACTGCAGGGTGATTTACACAGGTTGTGTAACATACATAAAATAGACATGTTTTGTACTAGTAAACAGCAGGCCAGAAGTGGCCATTACGTTTTATGCAACAAGTCCAGATTTTGAGTAAATCAGAGAGACCAATTAAATATTTTGTACTTAGTGCTGGTAGCAGCGCTCTGATTTGAGAAAGACATTGTTTGTTTAAAGATCAGTTCTAGCGGAGCCCATCACGTGGTGCATGCTTTCCAGAATGCTCCACAGGGTATTGGGTTGAACTTGAGGGATGCTGCTGAGGTTGAGGAGATGCACAGGTGAATTCATTTCAGAAGACAGTTACACTTCGCAAATTTTCATTGATTCTTAATATACGCTACAAGGGAATCGCACAATCTGATTGGTCTACAGTCATTGAATTTTTATTTTCAAATTATAAAGCCAATCTTCCCGTGTATATTTCAAAATTACACATCACTATTACAGTGTATGTTCAACTTTTGTTAGGACAGTGCATTAGAGCCATCTCTGTCACAGCAAGGAAAATGTAAAATAAACCATAATAGTCTAGTTTTAGTGTGAATTTTTCTTGTATTCCTGAAGAGTGAATACTAGAAATTTGAATGATATTTAAAAGTTGCCATGAGAGAGCGTGATTATGCTTTTCTATTCGAAAATGCAGAGCTCACCCGCCACTATAATGCTTAACAAACAAACATGTAAAATTAATTCAGCAAGTCTCATTTTTGTGCGATATTAGATTTTGTGTGCTATTTTAGGCCGCACAGGAGCAAGAGAAAAGCTTCAGTGCACAAGTGAACAGGCACAAGACCGCCACGCAGGTTCATAAACAAACAAACAAACAAATCTCTCAATAAACAGGCTTGTACTCGGTATCTCAGGCCAGTCCACAATAATTTCATTTTATTTACTGGTTATTTTTGCAGATAAATCTGTACTGACTCATCGTACTCATCGTACCGTTCCTTCACTCCCCATCATCCGTCCAGCCAAAAATCTCTATTGCAGCTTCATTCCTGACTGTTGAGCAATCATTTTTGTATATCAGACAGAACGTTTAGAGAAAAATCCAACCAAGTTTGGATAATTAATTTAAACGCTCTAAACGGGTTTTTGGTGAATCAGATGATGAACAGAAAACTGAAGTTCCTAAACTTGTTCTTGTTCCAGGTTTTCTGCAGGAACTAAAACCATTTATGTAATAAAAATATATATAATATTAGAATTTTTTTTTTTTTAAAGAGTGGAAGACAGTGAGAAAAAGAACGTCAAGGTGAATGAAAGTGAGAGTTAAAAGAGAAAGAAGTAAAAGTAAAATAAACAGAATTTTAGAAAATATTTATAAGTGTTGATTGGTTGAATAAACATTACTGTATTGTAGAAAACTGCAATATGGCGGCACGATGGCGTAGTGGTGAGCACGTCTGCCTCACAGCAAGAAGGCCTTGGTTTGAATCCCAGCTCTGGTGTTTCTCTGTGGAGTTTGCATGTTCTCCCCAGGCTTGCATAACGTTCATATGGGTACTCCAATTTCCTCACACAATCCAAGAACATGCACAGTAGGCTAAATCCAAATCACCTCCGATTGTGAATGGTTGTGTAAATTTTGGCCCTGCGATGGCCTGGCAAGCTGTCCAGGGTGTACCCTGTCCTCACCTAGAGATGGGCATCAGCCTTCCCGCGACCCTAATTAGGATTAGGCAGCTTAGAAAATGAATGGATATATTTTACAATATTTGCAGAAAGTAGATAAGAAATATCTGGAAACATTCACTGATGGGGAGGGGGGGGGAGACACAGAGAGCGAGAGAGAGAGAAAGAGAGACAAAGAAACAGTGAAAGAGAGAGTGAAGGAGAGAGAAACCCAGAATGAGACAGAGAGAAAAAATAGAGTTAAGAACAGAAGACTCATCATTTTGATTAGATTTTTGTTGGCTCAGTTTCTGTACTGTCCTTAGTTTTTTATAACGGTTAGCATTGCCGTCTCACAGCTCCAGAGTTCAATCCTGACCTGTTGTTTCTGTCTCATGCATTCTTGGTGGGTCTTCTTGGGTTTTCTCCAGGTTCTCCAGGTTCCTCCCTCCTCCTAAAACATGCTGTATGTGTATGCTGTGACTTTCTCATGCCCTAGGTGTAAATCTATGAGTGTCTGTGTGTCTGTATACGTGGTGGACTGGTGTCACATCCATGTCTGTTGTTCCCGGGATCAGGATCTCTTTGTGGAACCTGGTACGTTCTTATTAAACAGAATTCCAAATGCACCTCTTTTACAGTACCCTTTTTTTTTTGTCACATAGATCGCGCAGTAAAACAAGGGTGCTACTCGTGTGGCGTGGTAACTGTTATAATCTCAGGACAGGTACGAACATCTGAATGTGCGCATTTAAAATCTGGTGACAAGCCCACGCACATCACTGTGAGTAATAATGTTCTCGAAGAAGTGCTTTATGCTTCTGTAAATCAGCTCCAATCACCTGCACTGTCAGCTAGGCTCAAGCATTAAAGCTACATTAGCAGCAAATCCTTATCTGAACCCAAAGTAAGCAGAAAAGTGCCTGGAAAGTAAACAGTTTAAATCAGCCTACACACACACACACACACACACACACACACACACACACACACACACACACACACACACACACACACACACACACATCACATTTGGGATTTTGTGCTCATAAACCCTGCAAAGTTGCTCAGCAGGACAGAAGCAGAGAGTAAACATACTTGCTGCAGTTGCACAAGGAGGAATGGTGAAGCCAGGAAACTTTATTGCTTTAGGGTTAGAAGATTTTTCGAAAAATTTGACAGTTGAAATTTTAGTGGTTGGCAGATCCGCCTCACGGGATAAATGTCCTGGATCAAAATTCCTGACTGGGTGAAGGTCTATCTTTACGGAATCTTCCCATACTTGTACAGTTTCATCCGAGTACTCCAGTTTCGTCCCACAGTCCAAAACCTTGCCCTTACGTTAAAGTCGCATTCACACAGTAAGCAATGAGCGACCAAGTCAATGATCGGCATCAAAATGAGTAATGGGAGGCATCGTTTTTTCAAGTAACAAAGTGGGTGAATTCAACTGAGCTGCACTTTCATGCAAGCAGTTTGAGCCATTATCAGTCAGACCTTAAAGATGCTGCTGATTGTCAAATGCTGCCAAACACCAAATTCCCCAAAAGCTTTTCCTATTTGCTTGCACCAGTGTGTTTAGCAGTAGCAGGTGAGGTCATGTGCAGTTCAGCAGCAAAGGTGACTCGACTGTCTCATGTTATGTGTGTTGCACAGCGTAGTCTGGCAAGCTATACAAGGGGTACCCCACCTTTGTCAACAGTCGGCTGTGACCCGAGTATGATTAAGCTGTTTCGCAAATACATGAATGAATGAATAATGCAGTTAATTCACTGCTCATGTTCAATGTTAGTTTTTGTATGTTTGTGTCCATACAGAGATAAGTGGTAATGAAATAGTATTTATATGAACAAAATTGAAGTTGTGCACAAGATTGAGAGGAAATTGTTCGTGCTGGGAGCTGAATAACCTCACAGTGAACATCGAGCTCTCGGGGTCTGGGTGACCCGACACACTAACACAATCCCAAAAAAGATTCAGCATAAGACAGAGACCTGATGAGAAACAGTTGGGGCTCAGGGCTGAGGTGGGGAGAGGGGGAAAACCACAACAGAGAAGAGGTAGTCCTGCAATGAACATGTTGAGATTCTGATTGGTCAGAAGATGCTGAGTAATTCTCTATAATAGCACAACACTTGGTTGAGGGATGTCAATGCACTTGTTTATTTGTAAATATGAAATTATAGTACTTGGTTTCTATAGTGACAAAGGGACTTGTGATCCAATTAAAAAATGATGACGGAAACAACTATTCATTGCTGTGGTGATGTCTACAACATTTACAGTATTCAAGATTTACAGAAGGACTTCCTGTCTCATCAGTTTGAACGAAGCAGAGCCCTATGCACATAGCAGAATAGGACTCGGATTGTTGTCCAATGTCGAGAGCACCATAGCAAACCAAATGAGGCTGCTGTGTCACTGAAACCCAAATGAAAGAAGCACATACACCACCACTAAGACTTGCACAGAATAAACAACATACAATCTACCCCAGGTAGGAAACAAATATTTGCTGAGTAAAAACAACAACAAACTTGAACCGGAAAACGGAACATAAACTTAATTGGATATTGAAATGAACAGGACAGGCGATACGAATGAAGGTAGAAATCAGCAAGTGAAAGCCGGTAAATAGAATACTCAGTGTTAACCTTTTCTTCTTTTGCTTCAGACTGTATTTGGGAAATACATAGAAGATTTATTTGTTTAGTTAGTGAGATTTCCCTCTACCACCTGATGTCACAATAGCCTCACCAATCAGTAACTCTGCTTTATATTCAGACACAGGAGAGACACTACAGGATTGCTATCTCTTTCTCTTCTGTCTGATTCATTCTTTATTTTAAGAACCGTTTAATCCTAATTAGGGTCACAGAGAGTCTGGCGCCCATCTGAGCTGACTCTGGGCGAGGGTAAAATACATCCTAGATGACTCGCCGGGCCATCGCAGGGCAGAAACACACCAGCTTACTCTTGACAAAAGTCAGCAATGGTTCTTTTACAGCTTCTCACCATAGACAGGAAGGAACATGGCCGACCTTTGATAACCCAGTTACTTGCACTGGGTGCTCTCTTCTGTCTACTTTCTATCATCCCTGTATTTTGTTTTTTTTTGGAAATCGAACGGCTCTGATGCAGAGGAAACATGGAGGTGTGCTATGCGGTGATGTCGACGCTCTTGTGGGCTGGAGTAAACTCTCAGTGTGTCAAGACTGACAGAAAATAAGATTCTACAAGAGTGTGAGAGAGACACACACACAGTGCGTGAAGTGTGTATGAGGGACAGAGTGTGTGAAGGACAGACCGCCCAGGGTGGGTGTGTACACCGTGTCCCTGTGTCAGGTCTCAGCACAGACAGCAGCGCACCTTATAAGGCAGTAGATGAGTTTAGCATTTGAACATGGCAGCTGTGATCTCTGCTTAATGCAAACAGGATAACACTGTGCAGCGTACCACACACACACACACACACACACACACACACACACACACACACACACACACACACACACACGTTGTGTGTAAGCATGTAGATACTTATGCTTCCACATGTAAACGACCGCACTTGCACAATGTCAAGCAATGTCTCTCGCTCTCTTTTACTATCTCTCTCTCTCTTACTTTTTGTCTTACTCTCTCTCACGGCATCACTTACTCATACAGTCTATCACACTCTGTTTCATTTACTCCCGTAGTCAGTCTCTCTCTCTCTCTCTCTCTCTCTTTCTCTCTGCGTGTGTGTCTCATGCTGTCGGTTTCGTTTATTCGCCCTCTCACTCTCTTTCTGTCTCACTCTTGCTCTTTTTCTCCCTATCTTGCTTTCTCACTTTCTATCTCTTCCTCTTTCTTGCTCATTCTCTCTCGCTTTGTCTCTCTATCTTGCTCTGTGAAGTGTTTTAAAGTTGAACATATATAGATTTTTAAAAATAATTTTCATCAAATACAAGTTGAAAATAAAACAGGAGCCCAAAAGATAACTCACTAGCTCACCTTGCTAACTTAATGGCATGCTACATAACACATTAGCAAGGTTCTCGCTAACAATTTGAAGCTGGGTTTTCTCACCAAACTGATAGCGGACGCTAGCTGATTAGCACTCTAAACCTGCCAGCTAAGCTAGGTGGCATTTTTACAGGAGATATTCGTGAGGTCACTAGCTAGCATTCTATAGTAACAATTGCGACGTCTTTTGATTTACCCCCACTTGTGCGATGTAGACAATGATGACACTGATTGCTAATTGTTAATTTTCTTTTTTAATGGATGTATTCGTGTAGAACCTAGAGGTCAAGACTGCACACCATACTGTATCACATCATGGCAAGTTAAAAGAAAAACAAGAGGGAATAAAACGTTGCAGATTTAATGTTCTGCTCTTCCTCCTCAAGCTGTTTGGGCACAAGTGTGTGTGGGTGAGTGTGAGTGTGTGTGTGTGTGTGTGTGTGTGAGAGAGAGAGAGAGCGAGAATCATAGAGAACATCGATTGTAGTGGCTGAACGACCCTCTACTCCCCATGTGTGTTCCACGTGTTCCAGCCACATTCTTACAAATATTTACCCCGAGTGTGAAACACTCTTGATCTCACCATATTGTTTATTTCCCACCACTTCTTCTCTTTCGATTTTTTTTTTTTCTTTTCAAAGAACTGGTGTGTGTGAGCTGGAGAGCGCCTCGCTCGCTGACTTCCATTTGCTGTGATCAGAGCTGACAGAACAGAAAGAGAGACTGGATTTCGAGGGCGGAGTCTGAGAGGGAGCGAGAGGGAAGAACAGCATGAGAAACAAGGAAAGACGAGAAAGCAAGAAGGGGGGGGATGAAGAACATTGTATACTTTTCTTTGATGTAGAGGACAGATGTGCTTCTCTCGCTATTCTTAGCACCTACAGCATCATTATGGTAACAAGAAACGAGGGAGATGCATGCAAGTGAGAGCATTTCACACACAAATAATTTTTCTATGTAATTAAATAATGAATTCATTTTCTGAAGCACGTAATTCTAATTAGGGTCGCATTCAGCCTGGTGCCCAACTTGGCCGGTGCGAGGGCAGAATACACCCTGGACAACTCGCCAGGCCACCACAGGTAATTAAATAATTTTTCACATAAAATATTTGTTTCCTTCTGAAGCATCCTTAAAATGCTGCTCTGTTTGACCAGCACATTTCCTCAGTTCCTAGAACAAAGCCGAATAGAAATATATGAAAATTTGCCCTACTAGAGCCAAATTTTCATCAACACATCAGAGAGAGAGAGAGAGAGAGAGAGAGAGAGAGAGAGGGGTCGATATGATGCATGTTCTAAATGTATGATCCTAAATGGCGTCGGCACTATGAAAGTTTATTTACTTAACAATTTTAATTCATTTATGCAGGGTGGCAGGGCAGTGGTGGCCTGGTGGTACGGCACTGGATTACTAATCCCAAGGTTGTGGGTTCAAGCTCACTGGCTGTCCATTCGAAGAACCATTGCTGACTTTCATCTAGAGTAGGCAGCATATCCGTCAGAATGTTTCTGCCCTGCAATGGCCTGGAGAGCTGTCTAGGGTGTACTTTGCCCTCGTCCATAGTTGGCTGAGATGGGAGCCAGCCTCCCCATAAGCCTAATTAGGATCAAGCAGGTCATAAAATGAATTAATGGTATTCATGGTGGAGATTTATCCTATTAGGGTTGCGGGGAGGCTGGAGCTTATCTCAACCAACATTGGATGAACATGAACAGCTTGCCATCACAGGGGCCAACACACACTTTCACCCCTGGGGACAATATGGAACAGTTAATTATTCAAATGTGCATGTCTTCAGACAATGGAAGGAAACCAGAGTAAGTGGAGGAACAGAGTACCTGGAGGACAGGAGAATCTTCTATCCCATCCGTTTTCGGTATTGCTTAATCCTAATTAGGGTCGGGGGAGGCTAGCACCCATCTTGGCTGACTCTGGGCAAGGGAGGAGTACACCTTGGACAGCTCACCAGGCCATTGCAGCACAGAAACATGCTGAGAGCTATGCAGCTACTCTTGATGAAAGTCAGCAATGGTTCATTTACAGCCTCTCACCATAGACAGTGAGAGACATGGCTGGCCATTGATAACCCAGTTAGCTGCACTGGGGGACTGCAATGACAACCGTTGACAGTGGGGCTTGAACCTCAACCTTGGGATTGGTAAGCCAGCACCTTAGCACCGGGCCACCACTGCCCTGAGGAGAATCTCCTGTGGATTAATGGGGGAATTATTGATGACTGCCTTTTTTAAAGAATCTGAATCACATCTAAAACCATCGTGAAGCCATTGCTTTGTCCATAAATCCTGAAAACTTGTTCTAATGAGCTCCTTAGCAACCAAAGACTACCATTATGCAATACAGTGAACCCTCACTTTTCACAGTTAATGGAGACCATTCGTGAACGCCGAATTTCCGCGAAGTAGTATCGACCCCCCTGACTGACATATCTAAAAAATTCAAACAATGCACGAGTTGCTCTGCCATTGGCTATCTCCCAACACCCTGCCGACCTCCCATTGGCTAGGAGGGAGCATGCATCTCCATAATACCCATGATGCTTTTTGTGTGCCTTCGACGCATTGTTCGTCACGGAGATGCAGCTCCCTCCCATTGGATATTATGGAGCTGCATCTCCATAATACCCATGATGCTTTTCGTGTGCCTTCGACCCATTGTTCATCATGGAGTTCTAACACACGTAAAGGACAGAGTTACTGTTGTTTTGTGAGTTTTTTTGAGTGTGCTCATTGCAACTTTATTTTTTGGCTCAGGCTTTTAACCTTGAATAAATATTTGTAAGATTATAACTCTGCTAAGAAGACATGGTCAACACACACGCAAGCACGCACACACACACACACACACACACACACACACACACACACACACACACACACAAACACACGTGTGATTCCCAGTGAAAGTGATTCCCGGTGCGAGTGAAGAAGAGGGCTAGTGGCATGCGGTTGAGTGATATCGCAAAGGAATATGGCTGAAACCAGTCTACCATCGGTACGATATTAAAGCAGAAGGAGGCCTTAAAACGTATACAGTAGGCCCGTGACTATTCGCGGTTTTGCACTCATGCTTTGAGTATTTGCGGACGGCCAACCAACTGACACGTCACTTAAATTCAGCAAATGGCTGTCCTCCTTCTTGCTAATTGGTTGAGAAGATGTAACGCCCTTTCTCCTCATCCACACACAAGTTTTCAATGAGACACTTTTTTTTAGTGTGTTTTAATTACCAGTTAAGCTGTATGATGCCACTCAAATGCTGTGCGTCTTCTCTGGCTAAGCGCTCGAAAAGGTAATGACGTTGGATGTCTCTTATGAAGAAATAAGACTTTCTCCTGAAGAAACGACAGTTTCCTCTGAAGTTCCTGAAGAGAAATAATCATCTGAAAGCACTCTAATATTAAAGTCTTTTTCAATCATTATTCCAGTACAGTACCTAAGTTAGTGTTTAGAATATTTGTGTCTGTGATTTTATGTACTGTGGTGTAGCTTTATATATATATATATATATATATATATATATATATATATATATATATATATATATATATATATATATATATATATATATATATAAATAAAGTATGCTGTATAATGTTTATATATTTTATTAATACATATCACAGTACAAAATTAAAAGGTTCTTCTTAACCATTACTATATTTTATTACATTAATACTGTATTAATGAGTAAGACTGTCTATAGAATGTGTTTAAGAAGCCTATTTTAGCGCATGTAACAGATACATAGTATTTTACTTCCAGTTGCTCATTTGACATGTAATATGATACATGGGGTTTGACTTCCGGGTACAGAATTTGCGGATTATCTTCATTCGCGGGACGGGCCGGAACCAAACCCCCGCGAATATCGAGAGCCTACTGTACTTTTATAATTTCTAAAGGGTTTAGTGGTAGTATTTGGAGCCTTGAAACGAATCAGGCCTTTTACATGTAAAATGCTACTCAACTTACAGAAAAAAAAAAAAAAAAATCAGCTTACGGAACCACTTCAAGAACGGATTAATTTTGTAAGGTGAGGTATGACTGCATAGGAATGGGTTCTGTCCGTCACATTTAAGTTTCTGGACATTTACTTTTTGCCCACTGAAGCTGGAGCTTTCACACTTGGTACCCTGGCTGACTATTATATGTGCTGAGATGAGTTTGTGTGTAGATGACCTTGATCTTCTTCTGAAGGACACAGAGGCAAAATTGTACATTAGGTTTCCAGACATTTACTTGCAGTGTGTTGAAGCTGCAGCTTTCAAACTTGCTATGCTTGTTCTATATTGGTATATTATGAAATGGTCTGTTCTGTGGGACCGTCTGGACGGTTATGGACGTCTGGACGGTCTGGATGTGTTAACCACTATGCTACTGTGCCATCTAATTGTTTTTGCATGGCACAGTAGCATAGTGGTTAACACATCCTCCTTACAGCAAAAAAGTACTGGCTTCACAGTTTGCATATTCTTCCCTGCTTGCATAGGTTTCTTTCTGGTACTTCTGTTTCCTCCGACAGTCCAAAGACATTCGGGCAATTGGGTATCCTTGGTACTCAGTGGTTGTGTGTATACCAATACTTCTGAACACAGAGGGGTTTTTTTCTAAAAGAAAATACACAATTTACTGAGCAGATTTTGTGTTCGTGGAAAGCCAAGTAGGTCCTCGAACTCTTGGAATGGAAAATGTGAATCACTGTGTGTCCTGTTGCCTGTCCAACTGAAAGGTGCCAATAGTTCTGCAGCTGACTGGCTGAATTTGGGACACAGAAAGAATACAGAGGGGAAAAAAAGGTCTGTTGAAACATTTAAAAAAAAATAATAATAAATAAATAAATAAAGAGTCGAATGAAACACTGTGGTGAACGAGGTCACTGTAACATATGGCTGGAGATTTGAACAGACATGGTGGATGGAACTGACGCCTGCTAGGAGGAGCTGTCCACTCATGTCCTAATCCAGCAGGTCACTGGACGCGAGCTGGAGTGTGTAAGTGTATACGTGTGAGTGTGTGGGCGTGTGAGAAGGATAGAGGGAAAGAGGGAGGGATGAGGATGAAGAGTGGTGCTTGGGGCTATGTTTACATGGAGCTGCCTCTCTGTGGAAGGGAAGCAGACCACCGGGTCAGACCCCCCATGAAGGGGACGGAGAGGGACATCAGCTCCTTGAGGACCAAGAATTTGCTTTTCTGCGTCAGAGGAAAAAGCTAAAAATTCTTCTTCCAACTAATTGTCACATCCCACTAGCAAGGCTTACAGCGCATCACCACATATCATGTATATCAGTTTTTATAATTCTGCAGATGTTCATATGTTCTTATGGTGTAGTCAAAGTGGTGTAGAATCTCCACGGCATATAACATTTTATTTCTCTTATAAAACAACAACCTGCCAATAAGCACAATTTTTACTGGTTAACGGATGACCTAATTCCTTTCATACTTCAGTTGATAATGAGGAATGATGAAGTTATGTTATAGCAGGTATAAACTGTTTATCTCTCCTTACTATATTGTTATGACGACAGAAACCGTCAACACTGGTGTGATTAAAAAAAAAAAAAAAAAGAATCAGCATCTTCCAGCCAATCAGAATCCAAATTCAGAGGTACAACCCCTGGCAAAAATTAGGGAATCACCAGTCTTGGAGGATGTCCATTCAGTTGTTTAATTTTGAAGAAAAAAGCAGATCACAGACATGACACAAAATTAAAGTAATTTCAAAAGGCAACTTTCTGGCTTTAAGAAACATTAAAAGAAATTTTGAAGTTAAACAGGAGTGATCCCACCTTGGAGAACTGTTGCACCAAGTGGACTGACATGAATCATGGCTCCAACACGAGAGATGACAATTGAAACAAAGGAGAGGATTATCAAACTTCTTAAAGAAGGTAAATCATCATGCAATGTTGCAAAGGATGTTGATTGTTCACAGTCAACGGTGTCTAAAATCTGGCCCAAGTACAAACAACATTGAAAGGTTGTTAAAGGCAAGCATACTGGTAGCCCAAGGAAGACATCAAAGTGTCAAGACAGGAAACCTAAAGTAATATATCTTGAAAACAAAAAATGTACAGCAAAACAAATGAGGAGCAAATGGGAGAAAACTGGAGTCGTCTGTTAACGAACTGTAAGAAACCGCCCAAAGGAAATGGGATTTACATACAGAAAAATTAAACGAAAGCCATCAATAACACCTATACATAAAAAAAAAAACAAGCTTACAATGGGCTAAGGAAAAGCAATCATGGACTGTGGATGACTGGATGAAAGTCATATTCAGTGATGAATCGCGAATCTGCATTGGGCAATGTGATGATGCTGGCACTTTTGTTTGGTGCCGTTACAATGAAATTTATGAAGACAACTGCCTAAAGAAAGCATGCTTTTCTGTATGTAAATCCCATTAAGGCTGTTCCTTACAGTTCGGTCACAGACGTTGCCTCCAGTTTCTTCCCATTTGTTCCTCATTTGTTTTCCACCCTTCTTGGAGTCTTTAGGGGGGGGTTGGAGAATGCTCCCTCAGGAGACACACTCGTTGTCCTGGGAGACTTCAACGCCAATGTGTGCAATGATAGTGTGACCTAGAAGGGAGTGTTTGGTAGGTACAGCCTCCCCAGTCTGAACCCGAATGTTGTTTCGTTGTTGGACTTATGTGCTTGTCACAGTTTGTCTATCATGAACACCATGTTCAAACGTAAGGGTGTCCAAAAGTGCACTTGGCACCAGGACACCCTAGCCCACAGTTCAATGATCGACTTTGTAGTCATATCACCGGACTTGCGGCCTCATGTTCTGGACACTCGGTGAAGAGAGGAGCTGAGCTGTCAACCGATCACCACCTGGTGCTGAACTGGCTCTGATGGCGGGGGAGGCTGCCCGCCCGAACTGGCAGGCCCAAGTGTTTAGTTAGGGTCTTCTGGGAACATTTGGCAGTCTCCTGTCAGAGAAGCCTTTAACTCCCAACTCCAGCAGAGCTCCAACCATGTCCCGAAGGAGGCGGGTGACATGGAATCTGAATGGGCCATATTTCGTGGCTTCATTGTTGAGGCAGCAGCCCATAGCTGTGGCCAGAAGGTCATTGATGCTTATGGTGGCAGTGACCTCTGAACCCAGTCATGGACACCTGCGGTGAAGGGAGCCATCCAGCTGAAAAAGGAGGCCTAACAGGTCTTACTGGTGTGTGGGACTCCCGAGGCAGCAGACAGGTACCAGCCGGGAGTGGATGAGAGCTGTCCTGAATATCTCAGGGCTCTGGATGTTGTGGGACTGTCTTGCATGGCACTTCACTCTAACATCACGTGATCATCGGGGGCCGTATATCTGGACTGGCAAACTAGGGTGGTAAAGGGGAGTAAAAAAAAAAAAGGTTTTAAAAAGGGGGACCACAGGGTGTGTTCCAATTATCATGGAATCACACTCCTCAGCCTACCCGGGAAAGCCTATGCAGGGGTACTAGAGAGGAGGATCCGATTGATAGTTGAACCTTGCATTCAGGAGGAACAATGTGGTTTTTTGTCCTGACCACAGTACTCTCGACCAACTCTATACGTTCTACAGGATCATGGAGGGAGCATGAGAGTTTGCTCAATCTGTTCACTTGTGTTTTGTGGATTTGCAGAAGGCTTTTGACCGTATCCCTCAGGTTACCTTGTGGGGTGTGCTCCGGGAGTAGAGTATTCTAGACCTATTGCTACAGGCCATTCGGCCGCTGTATAACTGCAGCCAGAGTTTGGTCCGTATTGGGAACACCAGGACAAATTCTTTTCCGGTGAGGGGTCGAGTCCTTCAAGGCTATCCTTTGTCCCCAATTATGTTCATAATTTTTATGGACAGAATTCTTAGGTGCAGCCAAGGCATTGGGGGGGGGGTTCTGATTAGATGGTCATCGCATCTCATATCTACTTTATGTGAATGATGTCCTTTTGGCTTCATCAAGCTGGGACCTCCAGCTCTCATTGGACTGATTCACAGTCAAGAGCAAAGCGACCGGGATGACAATCAGCACCTCCAAGTCCGAGGCCATGGTTCTTAGTCAAAAAAGGGTTTAATGCACCCTCCAAGTCAGGAATGAGGTCCTGACCAAAGTGGAGGAGTTCAAGTATCTTGCGGGTTTTGTACATGAGTGAGAGAAGGATGGAGCGGGAGATTGACAGGCAGATCACTGCAACCTCTACTGGTGAAGAGGGAGCTGAGCCGCAAGACAAAGCTCTCAATTGACCAGTCAATCTACGTTCTATCCCTCACCTATGGTCACGAGCTTTGGATAGTGACCAAAAGAACGAGATCACGTATACAAGTGGCTAAAATGAGCATTCTTCGCCGCATGTCAGGGCCCTTCCTTAGAGATAAGGTGAGAAGCTCAGTCATCCAGGGGGAGCTCGGAGTAGAACCACTGCTCCTCTGCATTGAGAGAAGCCACTTGAGGTGGCTCGGGCATTTGGTTACAATGCCTCCTGAACACCTCCCTCGTGTGGTGTTTCAGGCATGTCCAATGGAGAGAGACCCCAGGGTCGACCTTGAACATGCCGGAGGGACGATGTCTCTTGGCTGGTATGGGAGCGCCTTGGTGTCTCCACAGAAGAGTTGGAGGAAGTGGCTAGGGAGAGGGACGTCTGGACTTCATTGCTTAGGCTTCTGCCCCTGTGACCCAGCCGCAGATTAAGCAGAAGATGAATGATGACGCTCCCCGACTTACGTTCATCCATTTTATGTTTTTTCGATTTTATGGGTTTTTCCAAAAAAAAGTCAAATTTTGAGTTTAGATGTACCTACATAGTACACTGACGTAATGACGCTGCGTCCATTGTCTACAAACAACAGACTGAACGTGCCCCTCCTTCTTCCCAGTTCAGTTTTATATATATATATATATATATATATATATATATATATATATATATGCCTTCAAATGTTTCAATATCAAAAGCTATTCCTGCAAATTAGTTTCAAAAGATGCCACAGTGGGGCCATTGTGATAGTTAGAAATGTAAACATAAGCAATAGAAATCTTATTTTAGTTTACTGTTCATATGTAGTATATTTATTCATTCATTCACTGAACCACTTAATCCTGTAAGGATTGCGGGGAGAATGAACCCTACAGCAACCCGGGAGAAGGCAGGGTACACCCTGAACAGCTGACCAGTATATTGCAAAGTCAACACACACACACACACACACACACACACACACACATACACACACACACACACATATACAAACAACCATTCACACTCACACTTCCACTTTGGAGCAATTTGGAAAAGACAATTACCGTAATGTGCATGTTTTTGAACTTTAGGAGGAAACCAGAGTACCCAGAAGAAACCCATGCAGAAATTTTTAGATATTCTTGAACTCAAAACATTGTTTATCTTGTGCAAAGTCTTCAACAATAAAATGGCGAGGAACACTCAGTAGTATTTACAAATTAAAAATTGTAATTACAGTCTGCCCTCTACTTAAGAAATTAATCCGTTCCAGTGCCTTTTTCGTCACCTGGAGTTTTGGTAAGTAGAGGCGCATTTTACATCTAAAACGCATGATTCATTCCAAGGCTCCAAAGACTACCCCATAAACCCTTTACAAATTATAAAAGTACACAAATTTTGGATGAAATATGTATGAAATATGTGTTAAAAGTAAAAGAAATTTTTTTACCTTTTTTAAAATCTCTCGAAACACCCATGTGACGCTTTAAAGTCCAGGGGTTGCTGGTCTGAAGAATCCTCACCCCCACCCTCCTTCATGAGGTCCTTTTAAGGTCTCCTTCTGCTTCAATATTGTAGAGGGCTTTCGGCCATACTCCTTTGTGATTTCTCTCAACCGCATCCCACTTTCGTATTTTTTTGTTATCTCCTGCTTCACGTTGATTGATAACGAAGCCCGCTTCTTCTTTTTGGTGTCACCGGGAATCACTTTCTTGGGGTTCATGATGGATAACAAAATATAACGCTGCAATGATCACTCACAAGCCAACAGTCCTGTTCAGCTCTTCTTCACGCATGTGACAAACAGGAAGTATGGGTCTGTACCAATATGGGATAATGGGTACAGTTCAGCTCCTTCTTGGCCAATGGGAGGCTAGCATGGCGGGATGTTGGGAGACAGCCAATGAGAGAGCAACTCGCACATTGTTTGTATGGCGCGTTTTAATGTTTGAATGGCGCTTTTGAATGGCACGTTTGGTGCGTTTCGTAAGAGGTTGTTTCGTATACAGAGGACGGAAATTTGGGAAAATGTTTTCCTAACCAGGATTTTTCATATTCAGGGGTTTTCGTGAGTCGAGGGCCGACTGTATTTCATTAGGCAGTCAAATCATTAAAAAAAAAAAATGAATATCAGAACAACATTGAATTTGCATAGCATCTCAATAAAAGGAATCAAATTGTGGAATGAACTAACACCTGAGATTTCAAATATTAAATTATATACACTTTTTCAAATCTAAAAGTATAAAATTCCTTGTGAAAAATATTAGTTCAAACCATCCCATGTTCAAATTATTCATATTTAAAACATTGAAATATGTTATTGAAATTCAACATTATTGATGTTTTATGTAATTACAATCCAGGTTTAAATTTATGTCTTATGCAAATTTATTGGTTATTTATTCGACGATTTGTGCCATTGAATTATCTGCACCTGAAATGTTTCATACTTGCCTTTTGTGCTATGGATGATGATGCTGCTGATGATGGCCGTATCTTCGCATACAAAGATCAGGGAAGGGTTGGTGAGTTGCAAGCCCGCTGGTGGCTGTGGAGGCCAATGCGTGATGCACAGGCTCTACTGCAACGTAGGCAGGTAAAGGCTGTGGATGGTGAAGCCGGGTTTTGATACAGTGCCTTCTCCTTCTGACGGCATCTTTTTTTCTCTTGCTGC
This sequence comes from Plotosus lineatus, assembly GCA_024760905.1. Classification (NCBI taxonomy): domain Eukaryota; kingdom Metazoa; phylum Chordata; class Actinopteri; order Siluriformes; family Plotosidae; genus Plotosus; species Plotosus lineatus. Next base: position 103,478,965 of record CM045728.1, read on the forward strand.
TCCATTCCTCTGGATTTCGGACTCTTGGCATGCTCTTTGGATCATGTACTTCCACTAGGGTAGGTCAGTGGCATCAACTTGCCAGGAACTGGGTGGGAATTTTGCCAGAGAAAGGTGTCTTTTTAGCTGGTCTTTGTAATGCTTTTTCGTAGCACCGCGGTTTCGCTTTCCAGACTTGAGTTCCCCGAACAGGACATCTTTTGGCATGCGAGAGTCCTCCATTCTTGCAACATGCCCTGCCCATCGCAGCTGCTGTTTAAGCAGGATGGACTCGATACGGGGAAGTTGAGCTGCTTCCAGGACATCCTCGTTGGACACAGTCATACCACTTGATGTTCAGGATGGAGTGTATGCACCGCTGATGGAAGCATTCAAGGAGTCACACTTGCTTTCTGTACAGTGTCCAGGCTTCTGCACCGTATACGAGAGTGGGGATGACAACGGCTCTGTAAACTTTGATTTTGGTAGTTAGCCGAAGTGAGTGGTTGTTCCAGACTCGCTTGGAAAGTCTACCAAAGGATCTGTTCACCTTTGAGAACCAATTGTCGAGGTCCTTGTCAATGGTTGCATCATTTGACATCACACTGCCAAGGTTGGTGAAGTGTTCAACTGGATTTAGAGTTATGCCATCAATAGTGATGTGAGGAGGGGTGTAGTTTTGCAGAGGTGTGGGTTGGAACAGCACTTCGGTCTTTTTCAGTCTGATTGTAAACCCAAAGGCCTTTGAGGCTTCAGGAAAGTGGTCAACAAGGTTTTGAAGAGCAGCTTCTGAGTGTGCAAGAAGTGCACAATCATCAGCAAACAGCAGTTCTATGATGCATTGCTCCATTGTCTTGGTGCGGGCAAACAGTCGTCCAAGATTGAACAGGCTGCCGTCAGAGTGGAAGCGGCTGTAGACTCCATCTGTCACATCCTCCATTGCTTGGTGTAGCATCATGCTGAAGAAGATGGAGAAGAGTAAGGGCTCAAGCACGCAGCCTTGCTTGACACCAGTGGAGATTGGGAAGCTGTCTGAAAAGATGCCATAATGCTTCACCTGACTTTTCTGTTCCTTGTGGAGTTGCAGATGGTTGTAAGGAACTTCGGTGGGCAGCCCAGGCAGGAAAGTATCTTCCATAGACCGCCCTGCTCACGGTGTCAAATGCCTTCGTCAGATCGATGAAAGCACTAAAGAGGTCCATGTTCTTCTCTCTGCATTTCATCTGGACTTGACGGAGTACAAAGATCATGTTGGTGGTTCCTCTGTTTGGTCGGAAACCACACTGGTTTTCAGGGGTGAAGTCTTCAATGATGGAGGGAATGAGTCTGTTCAGGAGAACATGGGCAAGCACTTTATCTGCTACTGACAGGAGTATAACAACACAGTAGTTTGAGCAGTCCGATTTCTCCCCTTTGTTTTTGTACAGCAAGATGATGACTGCATCCTTGAGGTCCTGTGGAAGAACGCCCTGTTCACAGCAGGAGTCGAACAGTTCTTGCAGTCTGGTGACCACAACCTCCCCACCATGCTGGTAGATCTCAGCTGGGATCCCATCTGATCTCAGGGACTTCCCAGGTTTCATTTGACTAATAGCAGTTTTGATTTCTTTCACTGTGGGGGGCTCATTGAGCTCATGCTTTGGCTCGATGATAGGAACCTTCCCGATGGAGGAGTCTGCTACTTCACGATGGTTGCTGAATAAGCCCCCAAAGTGTTCAGCCCAGCGAGTCATGATCAACCCTTTATCGGTGTGAAGAGCGGTTCTGTCTGCAGAAAGGAGTGGGGCTTGGGTTTGGTAGGAGTGGCCGTAGATGGCTTTCAAAGCTTCAAAGAAGGAGCGAGTGTCCCCAATGTCTTTTCTGCCATTGCTACCCACCAGTCATTTTGCATGGTACTTAGGCTGGCCTGCAAAGTGCTACAAGCTTTCCTGTATGCTGCTTGGTGGCATGATCAGCAGGCTTGGATAAGAGGTGTATGTAGCAGGAGCGTTTCTTGTCCAGGAGATCTTGGATGGCTGGGTCATACTCATCGAACCAGTCTCTGTTCGATCTGACCAAGAAGCCGAGTGTTTCTGCTGCAGTTTCTTGGACTTGGTTTCTTGGTTGTCTTGAAAACCTGCCATTGAGTGTTTGGGTCAGGGATCAACAGGTGTTGCAGCCTTCCGCTAGCTTGACCTGGAAGACTGCTTCCATCTCTGGTCATTGGAGTCAGTGTACCTGGAGTTTCATGGTTTGTGGACCTTTCTTCTTGGGAGGCAGCTTGAAGGTGAATCCAAGCTTTCAAAGCACAAGTCTGTGATCTGTATAACAGTCTGCACTGGGCATGACTCTGGTGTGCAGAGCATCTCTGGTGTCACTCTGCTGAACTAGAATGTAGTCCAGTAAGTGCCAGTGCTTTTTGATCAAGGGTGACGCCATGTGGTTTTGAAGCGATCTTGCTGTTGGAACAGTGTGTTAGTGATGGTTAACTGGTGTTGGGTGCAAAACTGCAGGAGCAAGCGCCCACTGTCATTGCGGTTCCCAAGTCAGTGTTTTCCAAGGACTCCTTTCCACAGTAGGGAGTCACTGCCCACCCTGGCATTGAAGTCGCCGAGGATGATCAACTTGTCCTTGGGGTCTACACGTGTGACGACTGTGTGCAGATCATCATAGAAGGCCTCCTTAACAGCCGTGTCTACTTGAAGCATTGGGCTGTACACACTGATGAGAGTGACAAACTTGTCCCCTTGGAGTGGTAGTCGAAGGGATATGATTCAGTCAGAATGACCTGTTGGTAGTGCATGAAGCTTGTTGGTGATGACATTCTTTATCATGAAACCGACACCTGACTGGCGATGTTCCACCTTTCCTCCCCCGCTCCAGAAAAGGGTGTAGCCTGCTTCATGTTCAACAAGTAATCCTTATTCAGCAAAGCGAACCTCACTGAGGACTGCAATGTCAATATCAAGCCTAGAGAGTTCTTTAGTCACAAGAGCAAAGTGTCTTTGTGGACAATTGTTGTTGTCCGAATCCAACAAAGTACGTACATTCCAGCACGCAATGTTCATGTAATATTTTCTTTGTTTTGCACCACGTAGGGAGATGACCCGTTGGCAGCGGTGAGCTATCCGGGTAGGGAGAGACAAGCAATTTTTGGGTCACCTTATCTAGACCCATCTGCATGTGGAGCAAGCAGTGCTGTCCCTAAAAAGGGTTGCTTGGTCGTCCTGTGTGAAACCAGATGATGCCGTTGCCTCATTCGATAAGCAAACAACCTGTTACAACAGGATCATCTACATGCAGGCTTGAGACTGCAACTTCCAGTGCCATCTTGCACCTGCTGTTTTCGCCCTTCCCCCATCGCTGTAGGACTTTACTGCTCCCCTTCCCGCCTGTGCTAGTTTCTTAAAGTGACAGTTAGCCACGCCAACCAATTTTCACTCTTTAGGTCCAGGGACATTCCGCAGTAGCTCAGCAGGCTGAGACAGCTGTGGTGACCTCAGGACTGTAGGTGTTATATCAGAGTTTCCTTCTCCTAGATGCATGGTCCGCCAAGACTAACCAGCTGCATCTGCCTGGGTGTACTATGAACTTCATCAATAACTGCTATTTAAAATTGGTGTTTGAAATATACTAGCACAATTTAAATCTTTTATTAGTATTTTTTGCGGTCGGCGCAATAAATTTAATCATCTTGTTATTTAATAACAATTCTACATATATTCGGTACTTTCCCATGTAAATAGTGAAATGTTATGTAATTTAATTTGTGACTGAATTTGAATCTTTATGTGTATGTAATTAAATTTCCATGTAATTGTACAGTTAATTATTATCAAGTAAATTTTATGCGTCTTTGGGAGGGCTTCTTATAAGCTATGTTTTTGCTGTCCCATTTTCAGCATCTATTTTTTTTTATTTGTCATTAATATTTCTAAATTTCCCATTTCAGCTTAGATAAATAAACAAATAAATAAATGCTGGCATAGGGAGAACATGGAGAAATATCTTTGCACTGAAACGTCCTTGCCTAGCCTGGGACTTGAACCTAGGACTTTACTGCTGTAAGGTAGGCCTGCTAACCACTACACCATTGTTCACAGTAATAATAAAAAAAAAAAAAAAAAAAAAAAAAAGTTATTCAACTCGATTGAGGTAGATATCACTGTGATATTAACCTCACCTGGGGTGAATAATTGTTAAGTATACTGTAATGCTCTTCTATAATAAAAATAAACTATTTTAAGAAAGTGTTTTTAATAATGAGAAAATTATAAACGCCATCATGGTCAAAATAACTTCAACATCAGGCCGTATCACAACACCCTACTGTTGATTATTTTCCCATATGTCTTTAATTCAGTACTTATTATATATTCTGCACAGTAGATGTACACTGGGATGGTGAGATGGTGATGAGAGTTCCTTCTTCTGGTTTCAGGCTCTAGTGTTCCTGGCTGGGACTCTTGCATTTCTCTGGTACACCATTTATTTGTATTTTATGGAATGACAGATTAGGTGTAACCCCATTAAAACAATTATCATTCCAGGACCCTTTTTTTAAAGTGCACTTTTGTGTGTGTGTTACATGTATCGGATACTATAACCATCACCTGTCAAAACAGGCCTGGTGGTGCCAGGAGTAGGTTGATATGAGGTTGACCACAGCATGCTCAGATCTCATTCTTCATCACACCTGACCTTGAAAGACAGCACTGAACGGCACGTCGAGCTCAAACGGAACAGAGGTACGCGAACAGAAACAATACCTTTAGAAGGTTTTTAGTGATAAGAGAACCAGTGTGGATCGGATGAATCCACCTAAATGTCGAATACATTTATAATCCGGTCCGTGACGTCACATCCAAGCTCTCAGAACATCCATTAGTGTCTAATAAATGAGAGGCTGAGAAGGAGGGTGAAGGTGGGAGATTACTAGAGGGAGGAAGAGGAATGAGTGTCTCCATCATCTTTTTCCAGAATGGGGTTCTGAGGGGGGACCTGTCGGACAAACCCTTGCGGCCCATTAGGAGAAAAAAAAAAAAAATCAGCTCTAAAAACACACAGCACAGAGGGGCCTCGTCTGTATGGTGTAAACAAAAGATGGGTGGCAGTCCCCCAGAGCAGTGGAGCCCTGACGGCTCGGGGCGCCCGTGATGAATTTGCGGAGTTATCTAATTTTCCACTGTTTTAATTAGAGGCCAGGTTCCATGAGGCCTGACAGCTGGTTCCTTTGTAGTGACTCCTGTGAGCCCTGACACAAAAAAATGTCCACCAACACCGCTGCCAAGCTCGACTCCTGACCCACACCCAAATAGCCCACAAGCGACGTTGATTTTTTAGTGCTTTCTCGCTTCCTCAGGCGCTCACTCGTTCACAGCACCATCTCAAATCTCGCTCAGTCAAAAATTCTGTCTCAAAAGTAAATATGCTTTCTTTACATACACCCCACACACACACACACACACACACACACACACACTCTGGAATGAGTCTAATTAGCCGAGGTGTGATTAAATCCCAGCTGTGCAGAAGTACTGACCCGACGTTGAGGATCAGGGAACCATCAGCAGGTGTTTCCTTCAGCAACATACACGTTGGAGCAGACAATGGGTCTGCAGTGGAGGGCTGCGCAGTGAAATAGAGGAGAATTGAAAGCATAGAGAGTAATGACAGGGGATTTGAGGGCGAATCATTGCTTTCCCAGAACAGACGAGAAGAAAGTTTCTCACGAAGAGAATCAACTTACCAACGAGCCAAACTCCAGCGTCATCATGATTGCACAGAAAAATGAGAAAACGACACAATACGCAGAGAAATCTCTTTCATGGCATTCTTTTTTTTCTTGCTGCACAGTTTAATATAATTGATCTGAACAGCATGAAAATTGGTGATCATTGACTTTGCTAAATATATTTTATCATAATGTAGCTCTTTCACTTCTTTTATATTATATTACAGGATGGATTCAGTATCATCATCATCATCATCATCATCATCTTCATAAGTAGCATGACAATTTTTCGAAACATTTTATGAGGGAATATTTTTTTAAATTACCAATAAAATAAATGTAAAGATTATATAATATATCTCAGTAGTACTTACTATAGACAAAATCATGACATTAAATAAAGCTTTATATATTACATTTTTCATTTAACTTTTAAATATTTAAAAAATAAAACAAAACATTCTTCGGTTCAATTTGAAAAAGTCCACAAAAATCCATAAAATCCCTTTTTGAGATTTTCTGAAGTTTACAGCTGTATCCACTGAGCAACTTTACGAGGTTTTATGGTGTTATTTTTGCTTTTCAGCTTGAGCTACTTTGCAGGCCAAACAAATTTCAGGTCAGGATGAGTTTCTGAGATTCCTCTGAGGATACTTCAGCACACACTGCAGGCTACAAGGGGAGAAGTTTAACCTGCACTCTCGCTTATAAATATTTGTATTCTCCACGTATTTCATTTAAGAGGTCTGTGAACAAGAGTACCAAGAGACGCCGGAAACTGAGAACTCGTGGCCCCCTTTAATTATAATACAGAGCCTTTTTCTGTGTGCGCGTGTGTGTGTGTGTGTGTGTGTGTGTGTGTGTGTGTGTGTGTGTGTGTGTGTGTGTGTGTGTGTGTTTGTGCGCACGTGTGTGTGTGTGTGTGTGGGTGTGTGTGTGCTATTTGAAAATGATTGCTGGGAAACATCTTCAAATAAGAACCACACACATGCACACAAAACTACTAACATTCATGAGAATGTTTTTAAGTTTACTAGTATGTTTATTAGTTTTATAGAATTCACTTGTACAGACAACCAGCAAATTCTATAAAACTAATAAACATGATGGAAATCATTTTAAGGAAAGTAGCAGTAATAATAATAATAATAATAATAATAATAATAATAATAATAATTTTTATAATTTCAGATTTAAATGTAAATTTTATTGGAAAAGTTAACAGCCAATAGTTAAGTATAAGAATAAAAAGGAGGTAAGAAGAAAGGCTTGCAAAAACGGTGGGCCATGATTTATGGGGGGGGAAAAACAGTACTAATTATATTATTTATATCCTACTAAATGTTATTTATTTACACGACAGTTGTATTAGAAAGCCACTTATGGCACATTAAAAAATATTGAAAGAATAGGAATTAAAATGAGTATAATTATACTGTTATATTTAAACACTTGACGACATTAATAAATAATTATTGAAATGTATAATAAGGTTGCAAATATTGTTTATTAGAGCCACATTGAGCTTGTGTATGCTATTTAAAATGAGTTATAAATTTAAAATCATATGAATGTTTAAGTTTAAAGTTTAAAATTAAAGTTGAAAATATCACTTTTTCAAAATATAGTTCCGAAAACAATTAAGAACTTTTTATTTATTCCAAAAGAAAAGTCCAGCAAAGACCAGCCTTAACCTGTTATTTTCCTTATTTCTTTTTTTAAATCAAACAAATTGACCAAGTGCTTATTTACATTATAGCTACAACTTGCGTTCTTGTCCAGCTTGTTATACCTACGGCTGGGAGTTTTCTCAGTCAACTTGTGCCAGCAAACTGATTAGCCACAGATGCTTGTGTCATGGTGGTGCATAAACTTTATGACGGGATAGCTGAGAAAACGATAATATAAACTTTATATTAAATAATATCCAATATTTTGTATAAATTCATATTGTTAACCTTTAAAGTAAAACGCTAATTGATTGGAGGGTGATATTAGGTACAATTACATATTAATAATTTTCTTCACACTGCAAATATGCCTACGTTTTTGTAAATGTATGTTTTTATTTCAATATTTGCACCTGTGCCTATCATTATTCACAAAAAATAAAACCTTTACTTTCCCTTCATTACATTAATCAATAATACAAATTCAAGGGATATTTATATATTTATTTGTTTTAGTTCCAAACCGAGATCATCGAAAGCCCATCTCTGCAATCCTTCTGCTGCTAAGCACACCTTGTCTTCATCAAGCTAGCTATTAGCATTTCAGCTTATTTGGTTTAATCAGCGTTATTTTCATTCTAGCTAGCATGTTGAGAAGATGTGCCCTCGCTCATGTTTTCCGATGTTCCTTTGTGGAATAGTTATTGCATTGAAATTTTCTTCTGTAAATTTTACTTGCACTTTTACGAATATTATTTCCATTCACACTAAGTAAAGAATCCTGATTACTTTAAAATAAGTGAAGAAATAAATGTAAGAATGTATTTGGGTGAGGAATTTTGCACGAGTCAAGAATTATTTGAGCGCCGCTCTTTCATTTGTTTACATTTTTACGTTCTGAGGTTTTACATGTTGTGTCCTAATTTAGAAATGACCTCAATTGGAAATGTGTTTGCAGTCACATCCTGTCGCAAAACGATGATTTTCTAACGGGGAAAAAAACAGTTACTTCGTTTGTAGCTCCATAGTTTAGTGACAACACATTTTACTGTTGTTATTTCGGATATTATGGTTAATATTTAACAGTTTCTCACCAAAGGTGATGTGGACATTGCTAAATAATCGCAACCTTGAGAATAACTGTTTAAGTACTACATGACCACATGAGCAAAAAAAAAAAAAAAAAATTTCAAAATCGTGACAAAAACATTCTGAGCCTCAAACACATGTGTGAGCAGGTGCAGAGTCTGAGAGATTTGCGAGGACATCTCTTGAAGTCTCAAAGAGTGCAAGTACATACTACATGGAAATATAAAGAAAAGAAAACTAAAACAATTTTATGGTTATTTTTTAGATATTATAATAATGACAGAGGCAAGTCAGATGAGTTCTATGCTTCAAGCCAAGTTCACATTTAGGATACACTACATCGAAACTAAAAAACACATCAACACAAGAGTTATATTTGCTTTTTCAAGGATGATAATAACGACGCCCTGTGCTCCATATGACCATGACAAACTGCAAATGTTCATTATTTGATTCAAGCATTATCCACTCTGAACAATGTTTTATAATCCCCAGCTATACTTTCCAATGCTGCATATACTATATACCTGAGCTTGCAAGAAACATCTAGATATTTTAATTATTTTTTCCCCCCTATCTAGTCATCTATACTAAAACAACACATTCAACTACAGAGACCTGGCTATCAAAACTTGTTATACCCCTCAAAGGCTTGAGCCTGACACTGCATCCAGTATCTCACACGAACTCGAGCAGCATTGTTAGAGTGGTGATAAGAACAAAGATTCTTGTGTCAAACTCAGACAGGTGCTTTATGACCCCAGCGGAGTAATTAATGTTGCTTTCGGCCTTCACCTTTCCCTGCCCTTCCTGCCCTCCTGCCTCAGGAACTCGCCTTTCTTCCACAATAGAAGTTGGAGTCTTACTACAGTCCAATTCCTCCTTATCGCCGCTTCACATTGCATGAGCGAACACCCCCTCATCCTCTCCCCAATCTGCACTGTTATCGTATGACAAGGATAGGAGGGAGGTGGCGGGGTGATGGAGGAGGAAGGTGTGTGTGTGTGTGTGGGGGGGGGGGGTATAACCAAGCTTTGTCTATCATATTCCTCCCACGCATAACACACGCTTCAGAAGCTTACCCGAGTTCGACCTCCCAGGACTTGGACATGCTGGAGAAGGGAACAAATGAGTTGCTAAGATATGCTAACATATACAGACAGCATTGTTCCACAGAACAGACATTTCACTCGACTTGCCTGCCTTATACACTTGCGCACTGCATACTTGAGGGTGCACAAAGTGACCGACTCCACGTCTCGTCCTAAATCTTGAATTCCACAGCACTGTGTTATGAAGGAGGATTACGGATGTCCACATAAAGCACATCCAACATCATCTCATCTGTGGTCTTACACAGAACATATGGACTTTGTCGTTTATTCTTATCCAGATACTTGAGAGTTGAGTTTTGTTTGTCTGTCATTGTCTATAAATAGGACGTCATGGGCCTAAGGGTGCAATCGTAGTCATATCATAGGAGCATGCAGGTGTTCCTGAGCAACTGCCCTGGCGAATGGAGCTCCTGTTGTGTGTTTGTATACACGAGGAGTTGAGGATGTTTAGCGATGTCTTTGCCAGGCATCCTAGGTTTTTCTATCCATGTTTATGTTAACCTAGAGTAATGAAGCAGAAAGGATGGCCTCCGTGTACCTCTTTCGCTCTTGTCCTCGGCGAGCGACGTGTGCAGTCCACACATATAAACAAATAACTTCATGCCATCCCCTAAACTTCAGCTTGTCAACCAACTTTTAGGTCATGCACCCTTTCCCACTCAACGAATATATATATATATATGTATTCACGTCATTGACCCCCCCCCGGTAAAATCTATATCTGTTCCTAAAGAGTCAGGGAGAGTCAAATAGCTGAGGTACACCACAGTTTGTGAACTGGGCGGCCAAGGGAACAACAGCCAGATACAAAGAATGTGCGCAGTAAAAATGCTGTAAATATCGATTGTGATCCATTTGGTAGAAACTTTCCCAGAAGTGGCCAGGACAAATGAGAAAACATATCCAACCTCATTTGTGAGATAGTAAGCTGCGGGGGGAAAATGTACACTGCAGGAGAAAACTGAAGCTCAGACTTAATTTCCCCACTTTATTTTTTTTTTGCTCTTCACGTTCAGATTTTCCACATTTACCAGACCCCTGGCTTTGATGCTCATTTTGAGGAATGCTTGGTGAGCAATTACCAAAGGGAAAGAAACAGAGAAAGACAGAGCACACTTCGTGGGCGTCCTTCCTCCGCGTGCCATCATTTTAACTGATTTGGATTAATGCTTTAATTGGGAAACACGCACAGACCGTGAACAGCTGCAGCCCATAGTGAAATGGAAAGAACACGGCCAAAACAAACCTCCATCGAATCAGGCCTCCTGATCCTTCCACGAAATTCCGGGGCATTTAAAAACACAGAAGTTTAGACCAGGACAAAGCTTACTGGTGTATTACTGGGAATATTTTGGCCACAAGGCCACAGCTTGTTTGCGTAGCTCTTGCCGCTGCCAACGTGCGGATGGTTTGCTGAAGTTCACTGACAGAGCACACGCACATAGGATTTGCCCAGAGAATGCCACTTAGGGCAAGTAACGGCGAGGAAATCCAGCTTTGCACTCGGGGGACTTTAACTTGCTAGACGCATTAAGCATTCAAAGTTTGCAAAGACTCAAGAGCTCCATCTGAGGCGCTGTACCGCACTTTAAAACGTATAGATTTCCAAAATGGCTGACTTTGATCGCATGATGAGTAGCAAGTAAGTCATCGGGGTGGAATGTTTTAACATATCAGTTTGACTGTAACAACTTAAGACCATTGTGTTACATGGAGGGAATAAAGCACACTGTGGCATACTGGAACAGGAAACTAATCAGCAAGGAGGTGATATGATGGAGTTACCGTAAGCACTGTAAATTTGTTGTTGTTGTCGTCATCATCAAATAACAGCACATGCTAAAGTATTTTTATTTCCCTGAATAGAAACCTTCACTCTGTAATGCTGTACCATAAAAGTCATTCAAATTTGTAGTATATACACTACATAACACGAGGAAAGATAACTAAAACCAAATTTTTATGGTTTAATGTTGATTTTTAAATGTGATCACGATGACGTTGCAATGAACACTTCACTACAAGAAGGTCCTGGGTTTGAGGCTCAGTGAAGGCATTTTGTGTGGAGTTTGCATGTTCTTCCAGTTCTTGTGTGGGTTTCCTCAGGTACTCCTGCTTCATCCCCATTTCAAAGACATAAACTTTGGGCTAACTGATGCTCCAAAGTTCCCCCTAGGTGTGAGTGTGAGTGGATGTGTTGACCCAGCAATGGATTGCAAGCCGTTTCAGGTGCACCCCCTCTTCGCCCAGAATCAGCTGAGACTGGTTCCAGCCTCTTGCAACCTTGGTAGGATTAAGAGGTTTTTGAATAAAGGAATGAATGAAAGTAATATATTGTATGTCAATTTGTTATAATTCGCAGCAGTTTATCCAAACAGCACCATGATATAGTTGTAGAGGTTAGTCTGGCAGGTAGAAAGGCCTTCATACCTTTACAAAACAACAACGCTGTGAAAGACTAACATCAGACCATCTGAAGTTGTAAACACCTTAATAGCAAAGACAATCAGTGTGCTGTGCTCTTCATGTTCTGTATTTCGTTAGGACAGGAACTTGACTCTATAAAGGTGCCACACAGAAATAAACAACTGAAATATCCTCCGCGTTTAGAGTCCACAAGTGAAGACAACACAGGCGCACACTAACCTTTTCCAGGGCAAATGTTGTTAGGGATTTTTTTTTTTTTCTTGTTGTTGTTTGTTTTATTTTTCTGGCTCAATCAGCCTTTTACTGTCTCGTCAGCACATCTGCAGGATTTGGAACTGATACATGGTAGTTTTTATAAATAGGAGAAGATTGCTGTAGAAACAACAGGAGCTGTGGTGACAAATTCAATTATGACCTGTAGCAGAAGAATTCAACTTAAATATACCAAAGTCCAGTTATATAATCTTCTGCACAAAGGTAGGGATAAGAAACATGAGCCTCAGTCTCATGAGGCTGGAATTACTTAATGTTATATAATTTTTAGCTCTCTTTGGGTCAACTGGTATTATCTGGTAAGCGTCTGCACACTTCCATAGGAATACGTAAAAACCAGGAAGCCACCTTGAGGGGTGTGGTTTTCATTCATGAAAGTTTAATCATATAAAAATCAACCATGTGTCAAACGCCAGACCAGTTCAACCATTCTCCAAATTGTTGGTGAGTGTGAATGATTATGTATCTGTCCTGTGTAACCCCGCCTCCCAGCCAAAAGTCAACTGGGATTGTTCCAGTGTTAATCATGTCCCTATTGTATAAGTGGTACAGCTAAGAGTGTGATCACACGAGAGGTGACAAGAGACAGAAAAACAAAAGGAGTGAATGGAAATTTCAAACAATTTCAAAAAATTTCAAAGGGTTGTCGCACTTCTTTCTCAAGTTCTTTCGCAACTTTCATGGCATTGAATTTTGGATGCCAGGTTCGTGAACACATCGCCAAAAATTTAAAACATGTAAAAATTTCTGTAAATTTCACAAAACAAGTCTCTGATGCAGAATAGTCTCAAATTCTTTTTAAACAGTCCACACAGGTCTCGAAAAGGTTACAAAGTTGTCATTTTATTCGCAAATCATTCATTTTTCATTGGCAAGACAAGCGACAAGTTGGAGACTTTCACAATGAAAGTTTGATATTTTATCATATATTGTGACATATTGGTATATTTTGTCATCATTCATATTTTATTTATACTAATAAAAAAGTGAATGGTTTGAGAACAAACACGGAAGAAAAAGTGACAGGAGATTCACTTTTTTACAAAAATCATTCGCAGTCCAAATGCTATTACTGGGATCCCTCGCTACTTCGCACTTCAATTCATGTGGCTTCAGTGCATCGTGTTTTTTTTTTTTTAAATATTCATCAAATTAAAAAAACAAGGCCAATTCTTCTTCTTCAAAAAAAAAAAAAAACAAATAATAAAAAAAAACAACCCTAAACCAACACAAAACAAAAAACAACCCAAAACCTCTCATCTAAACTAGTTCCATTGTTGTGAGGTGAGCATCTGAGTGCATGTGCACAGCTGTATGTGTGTATCTATATTTTATTTACAGCTTGTGCATTATTTTTTCATGTTTAATTGTTATTATAAGCATTTATAGCAATTGAATATGTATTTAGTGATATTATATGGTGGTCTTGTGGATAGGGTGCAGGATCGCTGATCCTAAGGTTGGGGGTTCGAGTCCCCACAGGGTTGTCACTGCCCCCCCCCCCCCCCCCCAGTGCAGCTAACTGGATTAGTCAGTGTCTATGGTGAGATGCATGTAAAAAGAACCATTGCTAACTTTCGTAAAGAGTAAGCTGCAAAGCCGTCAGTGTGTTTCTGTCCCTTGCTGAAGGGTTGTAAAACCTATGCCAAATCAAATGTGCGAACCAGTTGATTCACTGTGGCGACTCCCGAGAAAGGGGAAAAAGCCGAAGGGAAAACAAGAAGATTCATGTATGTATACGTAAGTTGGGGGTCGGGGGGTTTATCCTACTTTGCGGATTTCTGGTCACGTGGAGATCTTGGTCCCAAATAATCGCAGAAAGTGAGGGACCCCTGTACTCACAAATCAGTTTGCATGGCCTTCTTGTGATGTTTCTGTGATGTACAAATTTAAGCCACAAAATATTCACTTGCTTGTAGAGTTGCAAAATATCTTGATGAGAAATTCAAAATATGCAAAATAAATTTGCAAAAAGTCAATGTGCATTGGTCACTTTTCTATTGAACCTCAAGTGTGATCCCCTAACAGATGGAAGGATGAATACAATTCTATCAAGGATCCATTTAAAAAGATTCAATAGCTCATAAGAGGCTCAGTTTGTAAAATACTTTACTTGACCTCCATCCAGACAATAACTTATCAGTACCACAGTGGGCTAATAAGAAGTTAAGACAACACCTTTAAAAAGTTTCCCTTGTTTCAGCATGGTCACAAAATGCTTGTAAACGTTCAGACTAAGTTTAAAAAAAAAAAAAATCACTGAACTTACCACCAACATAGTACAGCAAGCCCACAGAGTCCTACAGAGACAACATGTAAAATTTTAACTGGGGTAAAAATGGACACAGAGTCTGCACTCAGGCCAATTACTCTCCCAAAGATGAGCTCTGTTTGTCCTTTTATGACTGGACTCCTATTTGGCAGAATGAGTTAAACAGAGGGACGCTTTGGTGAGCACAGTCTCTATCTCTAACACCCGTGTAATGTAAGCAAATTCAACAGAAATAGAGCTGTTAGAAAAGTGATGGCTTGTAATGTGAAAAGCAGAGCTAATCCAGACACATGGAGAGACTCAACTTCAGACAACGTTTATGGTTTAGCCATAGCATTTGGTCCCCTGCAATGGCAATACAGGAGACTATCTTGGCTAAATTAAAGGTTAACCAGAACATCTCCAGTACGAAACTCAGTTCAAATTGAGGGAAGATGTGAAAGACATGCATTCGCTTCTGTTAACTGTTACTTTCACTTTGCAGCAGCTTTAGCTAGGTGACCTCGCTTCCATCTATCTATTATCTTTATCGTTTTTCAGGGTTGTGGGGGAGGTTAGAATCAGTTCCTTCTGACTTCAGGGTATGCTCTGGGAAGGTCAACAATCTGTCCTGGACAAGCAAGGTAAGCTTTTACTTGTATATTGAGTCGCTGTCTTTTTAGCTAATAGAAATTGAGAAAACTGGATTGTGGACTCTTTGGAGACGTAACATTTCTGTAACACCTTGAAAAAGATGAATATTTTTGAGTTGTAAATATAGAAATGTTAATGTGCAGCAATGAAATGTGCGATTCACATGATGGGAATTAGCATTGGCACTGTCGGCCTGGTTGCAAAGGTGCTGGACCACTGATCCCAAGGTTGGGGGTTCAAACCCTACCTACTCTCAACAGGTTGTCACTGCCCCGCCCCCCAGTGCAGCTAACTGGGCTACCAAAGGCCAGCCATGACTCGAACTGGCTATGGTGAGATGCTGTAAAAGAACCATTGCTGACTTTCAACAAGAGTAGCTGCATAGCCGTCAGCGTGTTTCTGCCCTGTGATGGCCTGGTGAGCTGTCCAGAGTGTACTCTGTCCTCACCCAGAGTCAGCTGAGATTGGTGCCAGCCTACCCGCAACCCTAATTAGCTTTAAGTGGTTCAGAAATGATGAATTAGAATTATGCATCGTGAAGTTGATGTAATTACATTGTTTGGACACCAGAGGCCAGAGTTCAAATACAATATTATACATAGATGTTTTTTTTTTTTTTGGTTGGACATTAGCAGCTAACAGCATACCATTACAGGAACATATTGTAACAGTGAAAAAAGCTCTTCTTTTCTCCAGGTACTCTGTTTTTTTCCCCACAGTCCACAAACAGGCACAGGAGGTTAATTGGCTCTTCCAAATCGCCTCTAGGTATGAGTACGAATGGTTGTGCGAGCTTGACCCTGTGATGGCCTGGCGAGCTGTCCAGTGTGTACCCTGCACTCGCCCAGAGTTGGCTGAGATGGGTGCCAGCCTCCCCGCGACCCTAATTAGGATTAAACGGTTCAGAAAATTAATGAATGAATTTAATTTTCATTGCCAAACCTCTCTTTGTATTGTTTACGTTTATACAGAAATACAAATAATGAGGTATTATTTGTTGTCCTAATAATTATAATAATTTTCTTATTTAGTGTTCTTCAGTGTAGCATGGCGGTGCAGTAGTTAGCACATTCGCCTCACATCAAGAAGGACTGGGTTCGATTCTCAGGCTCGGGGAATTTCTGTGTGGCGTTTCCATGTTCTCCCTGCACTTGTGTGGGCTTCCTCTGTGTACTCTGGTTTATCTGGCTGTGCCTTTACATGTGAGTGTAAATATTTGTGTGTGTGAATGCCCTGCAATGGCCTGGTGAGCTGTTCAGGGTGTGCCTCACCTTTGCCCAGAGTAGGCTAAAATGGGAAACCAGCCATTGACCCTAACTAGGAATTAGCGTCTTGGAAAATGAATGAATAAATTATTAAATCATGTTCTTCTTCACGAACAGAATTTAATCACACCCACCACAAATTTTTCTCTTGCAATTTTATTGTCACCTCTGCAGCAGTCAGCATTCATGTACATCAACACAATGGTGATGAAAAAAAATGAAAGGTTTTGCACGCTCAAGCATTATGTCCACCGGTGTGAATTGGCTGCCCCAAAGACTCTGTATAACCCCCATGACCTGCTGCATTCAATTGAAGTGACTTCCATTTTTCAGTCTGACCTTCCTTATCATGCCAGTGTAATATTGTATGACACACACACACACACACACACACACACACACACACACACACACACACACACAGAAACAATGAAAAGAAAGAAGAGAAGGTACAAAATTACACACAGAGAGGAAAAAGGAGCATTATCAGCTGTCTCCATGCGTCTACACTGAGTGGGAAGGCATGTTAATTACAAGCACAAGGCGTAACAGGAGCTCAGCACAAAAACGAGACATTCACGGCATCAAGGCCCGGGCTATTAAACGGCAAGCCAAGAAATCAGACATATTGAAGCTGATTAATAGAGACGAAATCCTGGGCTCAGACTTCAACCACAGAATCCAAAATGTATTACATCTAGCCTTGGAGAAGGAAGAGAACGAGAAAGGAAAGGAAATGAAACGAAAGAAAAGGAAAGCTCTTTGCTTTTGTAGATTTAGGCCATGTCCACGCGCACACGGATATTTTTTTTGAAAGCATAGTTTGTGCTTCAGGTTTGGCATTTGATGTTTGCCAGGAATGGCCTCAAAAAGTGGAGAAATGTTTTGACTTTTTACACGAATGGAAAAAAAGCTGCATTTTTTGTCAAAGCGTCACCCTGCCTGAGCCTTATTCGTACGATGAAAGCGCCAGGATTCCGTTTATTACGGCTGGTGATCAGGTTGTAACTTTCTTATTTTGATTATGCATTTGGAGAACTCTGTGATGTATGGGTTAGCACTGTTGCCTAACGCCGTCAAGGTTCATGGTTTTTTTTTTTTTTTGATGAGTTTGCATGTTCTGTCAAGGTTTCCTCAGGGTTCTCTGGTTTCCTTTCACAGATCAATGACCAAGTTATGCAGACGAGGTCAAGCATCTATACTAAATTTCTCACAGATCTGATTGGCTGTCTGTCTCACCACGTGAAAAATTTGGTCACATGTCCATGGTATTGCCTACCTCTAAGCCAAGATCAGTTGGGAATGACTCCTGGCTCCAGTGCGACCAAACAGATAAGTGGTGCTGATAAAGTATGGATGGATAGATTACATGTTTGTAATTTAGGTGCCGATTGCTGCTATAAATCCTGTTGTG
>CM045728.1:103501814-103519314 GCA_024760905.1 Plotosus lineatus
ATAATATGTTAACACTTACCTTCCAACTTTCCAAAGACAACTTTCTGAGGGACTGCCTGATTCTTCTTGACAGAAAGGGCCCCTATAGTGGTTCATGAAACTGCCTGTTTAAAAATAGCATCTTCCATATCATGCCATGGGGCAGTGTTACAAAAGTTAATTTACTTTGATTATTAATATTACAGGAGTTTTCTGTGTTTTAAAACTTGGTAAAGTGAATATGTATGACATAATCTAACAATTCTTTTTGAACATTTATTTTTTAGAAAACTTTATTTATTTTACAAATAATTCATAAAATAAATTATCATGTTTATGGTTGGTATCATTTTGCTAGATTTTTACATTATTTATTTCAAAAGAATTACAGTGGTGCTCAAACATATCTGAAGCCTTTAGAAGTTTCTATATTACTTTCTAACCTAAACAATCTCGGCCTTTTCACAAATTTTATTTTTTTAATTTCTTTATTAATTGGGGAAAATACTGAATATAATTTATCTTAAATCAATGCAATATCATCTATCATTGAGAGACAAATATATGTGTACCTCTTAAATGTACTATTTCTTGAAGGTAAAAATGGAGATCTGTTTCCCATCATTGGAATGACAAACAACACAATGGCATAAACAAAAAAGATTTCTGAGGTCCTCGGAAAAAGAATTGTTTATGTTCATCAGGCTGTAAAAGGTAGCTAAACCATTCCTAAAGAGTTTTGATCCCAGTAATCCACAGTTAGATGGAAGAAATACAAAACCATTGTTTTCCCTTACCAGGAGTGGTCAACTAGTACAGGTCACTTCAGTCAGGTCGGTCAGGTCACTCTGAGATCTTCAAAGAACCCAGGGAAATATCTAAGCAACTGACAACTACTACTAGTAGTGTCCTCTTTGTGCTTAGGTATCACATAGAGCCTCAACTAGAGCCCGCCATTTATGTCGGTCGACTGAATCACGTTCCAGATAGCCCCATGTCCAACCCTTCTCCTTTATCTCCCTCTCAACTGTTCTCCTCCATGTCTCCTTGGAGCGGCCTCACTTTTTTCGGCCATCTGGAGTCCATCGTAGGGCAATTCTGGATAGGGCTGTTTTCTGCTGGCAGAACACATGTCCTATGTCCTATCTATCGCCAACGTCTTTGTTTAACTTGCATGGAGATGGGTTCGGTTTCTGTTCTTTGGTGGAGTTTTTTATTAGTGATTGTATTTGGCCAATAGATGCGTAGAATGCGTCTAAGGCATCTGTTTTGGAAAACGTCAAGTTTATTTTTGATGGTTTTGGTCTTCCTCCATGACTCTGATCCATAAAGGAGGATGCTAATCATATTTGATTTAAAAAAATTTAACTTGGAATGTTCCTTGCCTTCCATGTGCAACTGAGTGAGGTGAAGGCCGGGCTGGCTTTTGTAAGTCAAGCCGAGATTTCCACCTCCCCAATCCCCTGTGTTTGACATCTTGGGTCCAAGACAGGTGAAATCATTTACTTCCTTGATTTCATCCCCGTCGGTTTGATGCTGTCTTTGACTCTGGCATTCATTTTCATGCTCTTGGTCTTCTTGGTGCTGATTTTCAAACCAAGGTTTCCAGCTGTTTTTGCCATGGCATCTGTCTTCTCCTGCATGTCTTGGTGGCAGTGTGACAGCAGGTCAATATCATCGGCAAAGTCCAGATCTTCCAGCGTTGTTGTTGCGGTCATTGTCATGGTCCATTTGATTCCTCACCTCTCTGCATCCATGGAACTCTTCATAATCCAGTCCATGACCAGGATGAAGAGGCTCGGCGATAGGATACAGCCCTGCTTCAGTCCTGTGCTGACATTGAAAGTGTCTGTGAGCTCTGTCACAGATCACCTGGGATTCGAAGTTGCTGTATAGCATTTCAACAACCTGGACAAGTTTTGCAGGGACTCCATAATGCCTCAGAATCTTCCATAATGATTCTCGGTGGATGTTGTCAAACACCTTTTCCAAGTCGATGAAATTGATGTACAGCAACAGGAGAATGTTTTTGGTTTAAATAATGTGGAGAAAGAAAATACTGCATTCTAGTATAACGACCTTCTTTTAATGGGGATGGTAAAATTATGGTTTAGGCCTGATTTGCTACATCTGGGCCAGGACATTAACCCATCATTGACTGAACAATGAATATGTACTAAATGTATTAATTATTTTGGTGTAATATTTTGGTCTTGCTTGTTCTATAAGTTTCTATGAATCTACCTTTAAGACTTTATTTTACGTTGATGAAACTCTGATAATGTTTTATGTCATATTAATGCAGAACTATAGAGTTCTTTCAGGCACCACTATATATTTGAGATTACTAGCTGGAGATGTAATGGACTGAAATATAGTTTTATATTAGATTTTTCTCAACATATTTATTTTCCAGCTGTCAACATCAATATTTTCGCAGCTTTAACCACATGAATATTAAGTGTGCATTTACAAAACTTTTGAAGAACGATGGCGCTGTATAAGACCCATTGCTGACTTTTGACAAGAGTAGCTGCAAAGCCGTCTGCGTGTTTTGGCCCTGTGATGGCCTGGCAAGCTGTCCAGGGTGTACTCTACCCTTGTCTGGAGTCAGCTGGAATGGGTGCTAGCCTCCCTGCGACCCTAATTAGTATTAATCGGTTACAGAAAATAAACTGAACTGATAATTTAACCACATAAAAATGTCCTTCCTTTCTCAGAATTAGTATCATAGTAATATGCCAATTTCTTCTTTATAAATATTTGTTCAAGATATATTCAGCCATTTGTTTGCCAAAAAAAAATATCTAGGGTTGCAGGGAGGGTAGAGCTTTAGGCAAAAATTCCACACATTATCACCTTGTGAGCCTAGGGCTCAAACCCAGGACCTTCTTGGTGTCAGGTGGAAGTGGTCAGCCAGAGCTCAGCCTCACTAACTCCAGATGATTGGATGATCAGTTTCTGTTTTTTGTCAAACGTCCAGGCCAATAACATTTTGTAAAATTGTTAAAATTCTAATGTTTGTCAGTGTCTGTAACTAAAAACCAAAATGGATGCAATACAGGGGTCAACTGGCATCATCTGTTCAGTATACTTTCATCTGAATACAGTACTTGAAATCCTTGAGGAGGGCGTGGCTTCCATTTATGGAAATTTTGGTCATGTTGAAAATTACCGTGGGTCAAGCACCAGATTAATTCCACTACTGCAACCTTCTCTGAGGTAAAGAAGCATCCCCGGCTGTTACCATTGATGGTTTGGGAGGTAAAAATCTACATGTAACAGCGACTGCCTTTTATGCCCCTCGGGTACTACAGGTAGACATGACGGATGCACAGATGTTGGCTCACATTTCTCAAGCAAATGCATGTATTTACTCTGGCCATATTTTTGGCAGAGATGGCTTCTAAAATCTGGTGGAAGAGTCACGGAATGGCTACGTAATCCCCGCCACAGTTCTCAGGTATCAGCCAGATATGTGTGACCTTAGCATAAAGTACAACTACCATCAACTTGGCGTCCAATATACCTTGAAGTTGCATGACTGTTATTTATTTTGAGTCATTGGATAACAATATTTTCTCATCGGCATTAAAAAAAAGTCCCCTTCATATTTTGATGAACTGCATTTTAGCACTTAAATGGTTTGGTTGACTTGGTTTGGTTTGATTCCATTTGAGTGCCAAGTGCCAGACTTGCGCCTCTTTCTCAGGAGCCACTGCACTCTAATCAGGGAAATAATTAGGTTTAATAAAATCATCCATTTGTCCTGAAACCTCCATCAGGCTGGATAAGTTATGAGGATGCAGAGATGCATTTATACAGGCATTAAATCAGCCTCCATCATCAATCTTCTGGGAAGTACAATAAAGGAAAATATCAGGCTGTGGAAACATGAGGTGGGTGAAATTATGGGTGGCAAAAAGTGGCAGATGGAGGCAATTTTTCTGCGCTAATTTCCAGACTAAATATATGCTGCCAACATGGGATGAGGTAATGAGGCACTAGTGCTAGTTTAGGAGAATGAAGCGAAGTGCTAAGCTTAATGGAAATGAAGACTTACTTAAGAATCGAATATTTTAGCTTCACCTTGTTTTCTTTTCCTTCTCCCCTCATCCAATCACTGCTTAGTATTAGTTTCTAATATTATTAATGACATTATTGATCCCTATGAACATAACTAAATATGTTTAGGTTAACTAATCATCATCATCATCATCATCATCATCATCATCATCATCATCATCAATGTAATAATAATAATAATAATAATAATAATAATAATAATCTCTTACTGTCTGTGGTGTGAGGCATGTAAAAGAACCATTGCTGACTTTCGACAAGAGTAGCTGCAACACCGTCAGCGTGTTTCCACCCTGCGATGGCCTGGTGAGCTGGCCAAGGTGTACTCTGCCCTAGCCCGGAGTTGGCTGGGATGGGCGCCAGCCTCCCTGCGACCCTAATTAGGATTAAGCAGTTACAGAAAATGAACTAAACTTATGAATAATAATAATAATAATAATAATAATTATTATTATTATTATTATTATTATTATTATTATTATTATTATTATTATTATAATGACCCTTCTTCTTTTCCTTTCAGCTTTCCCTTCAAGGGTCGCCACAGCGAATCATCTGCCTCCATCTCACCCTATCCTCTGCATCCTCTTCTCTTACTCCAACTACCTTCGTGTCCTCCTTCACCACATCCATGAAGCTTCTCTTTGGTCTTCCTCTGGGCCCTCAGCATCCTACTACCAATATATTCACTATCCCTCCTCTGTACATTTCTCATTTGTACATTTACAACCTCTCTGACTTTGTTTCTAAAACCTCTTACATGTGCTGTCCCTCTGATCTACTCATACTTGATCCTATCCATCATCGTTACTCCCAAAGAGAACCTCAACATTTTCATCTCTGCTACCTGCAGTTCTGCCTCCTGTCTTTTCCTCAGCGCCACTGTTTCTAACCCATACAACATCGCTGGCCTCATCAAAACCTTGTACACTTTTCCTTTCATTCTTGCTGATACTCTCCTATCACACATCATACCGGACACTTTTCTCCAACCATTCCAACCTGCCTGCACACGCTTCTTCACCTCCATTGCTCTGGATTGTTGAGCCGAAGCACTTAAAATCCTCCATCTTTCTTATCTCTGCTCCCTGTAACCTCACCGTTTCTCTTGGGTCCTTGTCGTTCACACACACAGTATTCTGTCTTACTAAGGCTAACCTTCATTCCCCTCCTTTCCAGGGCATACCTCCACCTCTCTAGGTTTTCCTGCACTTGTTCTCTGCTCTCAATACAGATCACAATGTCATCTGCAAACATCATAGTCCATGGGGAATCTTGTCTAACCTCATCTGTCAACCTGTCCATCACCATAACAAACAAGAAGGAGCTCAGAGCTGATCCTTGATGCAGTCCCACCTCCACCTTGAACTCTTCTGTCACACCGACAGCACACCTCACCACTGTCTTACATCTCTAACGATAATAATAATGATAACAATTACAAACATACTACTAATAATGATAATAATTATACTAATAATAAAGACACAAACAAATAAATATGTCTAATAATAATTATTATTAACAAATAAATAATAATAATAATAATAATAATAATAATAATAATAATAATAATAATAATATGTATGAACAGTAAGAAAAATTATCATAATTATTATTAAGAATATCATCATCATTTTCTGTAACCATTTAATCCTAATTATGGTCGTGGGGAGGCTGGCACCCATCCCAGCTGACTCTGAGCGAGGGCAGAGTACACCCTGGACAGCTCTCAGGCCATCACAGGGTGGAAGCACACTGACGACTTTGCAGCTACTCTTGTTGAAATTCTATTATTATTATTATTATTATTATTATTATTATTATTAATATTATTATTAATATAGCTAGAGAAAGGGAAACAATAATATTAATAACAAAAAAAAACAAACAAACAAGCAAACAAATACAGTATATCACAAATTCATTCATTCTTTACGCTGCTTAATCTTAATTAGGGTCACAGAGAGGCTGTCATCCATCTCAGCCGACTTTGGCAAGAGCAGGATACACAGTGAACAACTCTCCAGACCATTACTGGGCCACATACATGCAAGCATTCACACTCGCACCCAGAAGAGATTTGGAACAGCCAATTAGCCTACTGTGCATGTTTGTGGACTTTGGGGGGAAACCAGAGTACCCAAAAGAAACCCACGCAAGCACAGGGAGAACATCCAAACTCTACAGAAACACATAAGCCCAGAATTTAACCCGGGACCTTCTCGCTTTGAGGCGAACCTGCTAACCACTATGTTATCGTGCTGCCATATAACAAATTATAATAATAAAATAACATCATAATACAACAACAATAATAATAATGATGATAATAATAATAATAATAATAATTATTATTATTATTATTATTATTATTATTATTATTATTATTATTATTATTATCCATTCCTCATTCAACTGACTCCCAGACCACAAAGCTGACCCTTATCAATATGACTAAAGGGTCAGGTAAGTTGGACAGATGAAGACAGTAACATGGATTAACCCAAAGGACTGTGATAATGTTTTTCCTTTATTTCAAGCTCACAGTGTTAATAATAATGCTTATCCAAATCTCTGAAATCTTTCTCTCTGTTTAAGCCTCACACTGTATTTACCTCTCTTTATGAATTTCTGTACCTGGACACTGAGGATTTGCATACGAGAGCAACTAACTGTATCACTCAAGTGGTGAGATACGTGAATCAACTGACTCAGGTGTTTATCTGTTTTTTTGTGGATACGTGACCTCTGACCTATGTTTATGGGTGAGACGATGAGACTGGGAATAATGAGCACGAGACAAGCAGGGGAAGGATAAACAGAGTCCACTTGTATTGAATGGTCAAGAGGAAAAGGCCAAGGAGAAGATGAGTCATTATACAGCTATTTCCCTTACTGCACCAAACTCATCATTATAAACACACACACACACACACACACACACACACACACACACACACACACACACACACACACACACACACACACACACCTACAGAAATTACATACAAGGACGAGGGGGGTGCAGTGGGTTACTCCAAGACCAGGAAACCAAAATGTGACCGGATACAAACACATACAAAATGTAATCCATCTCACACACACACACACACACACACACACACACACACACACACACACACACACACATGCACAGACACACACATATACACACAGACATACACATATGCAAAAGGATCCTCTTTCTCATCTCAGATAATTCATGCTCCACACACACACACACACACACACACACACACACACACACACACACACACACACACACACACACACACACACACACCCCACTCCCCCCAAGCTCAGAGTACACTACAAGCAATGCGGGGTCTCTATGGAGCCAGGGGAAGCGACGTGTGGGGTCTCGCGTGCAGTGCTTGGCCTGCTTATTGATTTTCAAGCATGAAGCAGGAATATTGTGCAGTTTATTCTACGCCGCTTGCCAACAGTTCCCTCAGCCTCCTCCCATTTCACTCTAGGATCATTTGCCTGCTTCGCTCTGAAAGCGGCTGCAAGCGGAAGAGTTAACCTCCAGAGGCTTTCTGAGTGACAGCACCATGCATTGGAGCACTCTTACCCGGGCACCACCAGTACATAAATACATAACCCAATACATAACCACGCAAAGTAGACCAAATTCAATTCAGGGTAACGAAATTCCACCATCTGCTTCTCTATTCTGCTGGATTGAATACATTCTAACCTTCAACCACCTTCTTCTTCTACTCTCTTTTCCCACAAGGGGCTCCAAACAAACACAGAAACACACCAAGTGCACTTTCTTGGTGACACGTTAGATTAGGAAATACATCAAGACACGGAAAGCAGTGGAACACCGAGGTTCTGCTGTCAGGCTAATGAAAGCCTGTGTTTTTGGCACGCAAATGGACACAGATGTGAATGTAAAGTCCGGTTTTGATTCGTGTACAGTCTGATGCAGCATTCAACCTACAGTACAGCTGCACAGAGAAAGGCTTCTGCGCCTGGGAATATTTGAAAACATCTTTTCAGCTCGCTTCGATTTGGCTTGAAAGAGTCCAAATCTAAATCAGTTACATTTTCAGCTGCGAAAATTATTCATCATTCCCTACAGACAACCACACAGTCATTTATTTTTTCTTTAAAACAGTCTTTTAATTTGATCTTAATTTGGTCAAGATGCTTCTTTCTGCATATATTTAGGACGGACGGTTATATTAAATAAAGCCAGTTTGCTCATTTAGAGCAGTCTTGTTGCATTGTACATGATTAAAATCTCACAATAAAGCATTTCTATACTAGATTATACAGTAATGTGTGCTCTCAGTGTCAGATTATACATTGAAATCCTCTGCTAATAGATCTATGTATAGAGAGTTTAAAAAAAAAAAAAAAAAAAAAGAGGGGCTTTTACGCCCAAGCGTAATTGTTTATCAGAGTCTGCGCTTATTTCAATATTTTTACTGGTACCCATTCATACTGCTGATTGGACAGAGGCACACTTGTGGCTAAGATGGTGGTCAAATTGGAATTTGAACCCACAACCTCTCAATCATGAGTCCAGCACCCTAACCACACCACCACTGGCCCCACTGAACTATCCATGTGCTTGTCTTTCAATATGTTCTATAGCATGTGGATGTTAGCAAATTGCTGAAGGGGGGGAGGGGGGGCGTTTATCAAACGTTTTGGATGATTGGGGTTTGACCTTTCAAATTCACTCAAGGTCAAAGATAATTGTCTGAATTCTAAATCTAAAAATATGGTTTCCTATTAGTGTTTTATAGTAACTGCATTCCTATCGACACTCGTTTTGAATTCATAAGCGCTCTATCTCCAAAACTTTGTGACCTTGCTCTGACCCTCACCTTTGTGCTAGGCCTTCCAAAATTAAAAAAAAAACTCTAGGACTCTAGTATGGGAGTGTCCCCACCAAGTTTGGTGAAAATCCATGCATGGGTGTGGTCAGGATTTTGATCACGATCAACAGATGGACGGACTCAAACGCTGGTAATTACTATACTTCTGCCAAAACTTGTTTTGTGGCAGAGTTAATTAATGCAGTCTGTTAAATACAAACATTCTTCAAAGTCAGTTTGTGGTAATAAGGATGGGGGGTTTCTGTCCATGAACATGTTTCGTTTATGTTTTCCCATCACGGATCTGGAGCTCTCCCATGAGACTGTCATTCCACCACATCCTCCTTCTAATGAATTTTATAGCAGTACTCAAGACGTGAATGAATCCAAAAATTCCTCACCCTGTTAGAACTTTATCGCTGGCTGTCTTCGGTCATTTGATTTGATTGAT
Organism: Plotosus lineatus; assembly: GCA_024760905.1. Classification (NCBI taxonomy): domain Eukaryota; kingdom Metazoa; phylum Chordata; class Actinopteri; order Siluriformes; family Plotosidae; genus Plotosus; species Plotosus lineatus. The sequence continues at coordinate 103,511,187 of CM045728.1, forward strand.
TGATTGATGAACTGTTTTGGATTTATCGCTGGCTGTCTTCGGTCATTTGATTTGATTGATTGATTGATTAACTGTTTGGGTTTTTATACCCGAGCCTAGTGGCTCATCAGGCCGGTGCTTATCCCCGGTTTCCGTAGCGTGAAGCAATCAGGAGTTGAACTCCTCCTGGATGGGACTCTAGTCCATCGCAGGTTACCTTCCCAGTATATTTTTACTGGTACCCATTTATACTGCTGGGTGAGCAGAGGCACACTTGTGCTTGAGACCTTGCCCAGGGGTCTTAGCACAATGAGGGTCTCAGTGGGATTTGAACTCACAACCTCCTGATCATGAGCCCAACACTCTAACCACTACACCACCGGCTCCACTCATCGGTACTCTTTGGTCATACTGACACTAAATCAATTGTAATCTTCCATTCTTCTTCCTCATCTTCCATTTGGTTCTTTTGTCCAGATTTACACTGCCATTTATGAAAATGGCAAACATGGAGAGGTTTATTTGGGAGTACAGTATTCTATCAGCACAACGTTGAAGGATAATCTGCCTCCTATGTATTTATCAAGGCCTCATTTGAGTCACTGTACAAAAATGCAATCATTTGGTTTTCTAAATGATGCAGCAGCAAGACACGAGATTATCATTCAGGAGATTATGAGTTCAAGCCTGGATTGATGTACAGACGATCCCCAACTTACGTTTTAGTTCGGTTACAGATGGCCGAACGTAAGGTGAAAAAAAAACGTAAGCTGTTACTGTATGTTCCAGTGACGTATGACATTCATACTGTACTATACATCCATAAATACCATTACCGTATCTGATAAAACACCCCTAAATCAATTTTTATAAACATAACATTGTAAAATAATATCAAATTCATCAAATAATACCAATATTAATTTCAAATAAATTTAATTCAAGCAAAATAATTTCAAATAGATAAATTTTAATCAAATTCACTCATCAAATATCAAATACAGTATCCAATATAACCTTTAACATGCTCTGTGATGCAATCTTTCTTCTTGTAAATGGTTCCGATGGTCGACGGAGCCATTTGGAAGAAACGTGGAACAGTCGCATGTTTTTGACCAGCATCAATTTTCTTGATAATAGCCCTTTTCGTTTTTAACGAGATGGCTTGCCACTTTTTCTGATTACCACTATCACTAGTAGGCTTACGCTTCTGACCAACCATATTTGCTTAGGGTTACAAAAGTCCGCAAAACAGTGTAAACACAAAGATCACAGAGATGACGTCGCGGTGAACTGGGAAGAAGGAGGGGCACGTTCAGTCTGTCGTTTGTAAACAATGGACGCAGCGTCATGCGTAAGTAGCGTATTACGTCAGTGTACTACGTAGGTACGTCTCGTACTACAGAGAGCGTGCTAAACTCAAAATGTGACAATTTTTTATTTTATTTTTTTTAAACGTAAAATTGAAAAATATGTAAAATTGAAAAATATGTAAAACGAATTAAACTAAAGTGGGGAGTGTCTGTACACAACCATCAGTGGCCTGGAGAAGTAATTGATTGTCTCTTAGCAATGGATGACTGGGCTATGGTCACTTCCCCATCACTCAAAGCATTCAAAGTGTGTTTAAATTCAGGCATACGAGGAGGTGGATAACACGTTCCTCTCAAGTATGTTCCATTACCCCTAAATATGCATGCCTAGCAGCTGGCATTATGTATCTTAGATTAAGCATGTATTTATTAAAACACAAATGCCAAGTGGTGCTGCTGCAAAGCATACCACTACCAGTCCAGAGATTGGGAGCTCAAATCCACATCGATGCACGCAGCTATTCATGTCGAGGAGCCCATGAGAGATAGTTGTCCAAGCAGTCAGGGAGGAAGGGACGGCATACACTTACTTTCCTTTCACTCAAGGAGTGTATGCCAGTTTTGGGCATCTGTGAGCCCATGCACACAACGGAGCGAATATCACTTCTCTGAAGTGTGTTACGCTGTCCCTGAATATGTGTGCAGGTGAATGGCATCGCCTGTCTCAAAGGAAGCACTTGCTTGCCCTCACTCCTCCCTGGTTGACAGTGGACCATAACGATTTGTACTTACAGCTCATTATACTAACAGATCCCTAAAATCTTGCATAGTGCGCTTTCCAATATTACCTCAAAACCAAACAGTTATTTACTGATAAACTATCCGCATACTATACACGTGGGCTGAAAGTCAGAAATGGAAACCGGTTTTTGGCAGTGGTGGCCTAGTGGTATTGGATATCGCTGGTCCTAAGGTTGGGGGTTCAAGTCCAACTCTCCACAAGGTTGTCACTGTCCCCCCAGTGCAGCTAACTGGGTTATCAAAGGCCGGCCATGTCTCTCACTGTCTATGGTGTGAGGTTCATGTAAAAGAACCATTGCTGACTTTCGACAAGAGTAGCTGCAAAGCCATCAGTGTGTTTCCGCCCTGTGATGACCTGGCGAGCTGTCCAGGGTGTACTCTGCCCTTGCACGGAGTAGGCCGAGATGGGTGACAGCCTCCGTGTGACCCTAAATAGGATTAAGCGCTTACAAAAAATGAACTGAACTGAAACTGCTGTAATAAAAAGTCAGACTATTATATTTTCAACGTAGAAGTCAGAATTGAGCTCCAAATTGCTACTCACATAAGACGCAGATCACCATCTCTATATTATCCCATTCCTGATATGTTCTCAGAATGTGAGGAGCATACTCTCTTTCCTCTCAAATCATTGCAAAACTAACCAGTTATGAGCATCTATGCGAACAGGATGGATCACCCTTTCTTCTGATTGTGTTGTGGTGCAGCAGTTTGAAAACATACGGTTTTATTTACAGTATGTTCTGTGTGCTGTGTAGAATTATATTTAAATATATCTTTGGAAAATGGGCAAATATTGGACATCTGTACAGTACCCATCATCCTTCTGGCGACAGCAAAATGATATTGAAAGTTGGCTGAACAATGAAAAATAGGGAATGGCTTCTTAAAACCTTCCTAGAGGCAAATCTGAAAGCAACACACACACACACACACACACACACACACACACACACACACACACACACACACACAAAAAGACCTGCTGAAAAATAGATGTAAGTTTCAGATAGCAGGGGCCAGGAATAACACTGCTCCGCTCAGTGAGAGCCGAAAAAAATATAGCAACCAAAAAAAGGCTCATATTCATACATCAGCATTCACTTCAAAGCGCCAGCAGCCACTGTGGGCTGCAAATGTCCACACACACACACACACACACACACACACACACACACGCACACGTATCATCCTGAGACACTAAGGTGGTACTGAAGTTTGACAGACGTTCTGAAGACCACAATGCTGTTTAATGGCTGTAATTATACAAAACATTACAATTTCATTAATCGTTATACGCATCTTTCACTGATTTGCCGAACCATTTGATCCTATTAGGATTGCAGAGAGACTGGAATCTATCTCACCCAATACACCCGGAATAATTCATCAGTCCATCACAGGGCTAAACCACAACGCAACAATTCATATTCATACCCAGGGGAAATTTTGAACAGCCAATTAGCATAATGTTCATGTCATTGAATTGTGGGAGGAAATTAGAGTATCTGCAGGAAGCTCACATAAGGATGGGGAGAACGTGCAAACTCCACACAGAAATGCTCTCTCTGCGCCAGGAACTTGAACCTAGGACCTTCCTGCTGTGATGCGGACAGGCTCAGCACTGTTCCACAGTGCCACCCTGGAATTAGCCTAATAGTTTCCTTACTCTTGCACTTAATTCATTTTGACAAGCTTTGCTCTGTATGTTTATTTCAGGCTGAACGTTTTGGTGCTTTTTGCTTGACATTATGAAAACAACTGATCAAGTATTTTAATATATGTTCGGTTTATCAGAATGGCAGTAGTGGCCGGTGGTAGGGCGCTGGATTATGGATCCTAAAGTTGGGGGGGTTCAAGTCTCATTATCAACAGGTTGTCACCCCCCCCCCCCCCCCCCCCCCATGCAGCTAGCTCGGTTATCAAAGGCCGGCCATGTCTCTCGTTGTCTATGGTGAGAGACTGCAAAAGAATAATTGCTGACTTTTATCAAGAGTAGCTGCACTCTGTCAGTTTTTTTCTTCCCTGTGATGGCCTGGCGAGCCATCCAGGGTGTACTCTGCCCTCACCCACAGTCGGCTGAGATGGGTGCCAGCCTCCCCATATAACCCTAATTAGGATATGCAGTTCAGAAAATGAATGAAAGTTTTATCAAAAGTATGTGAAATATGATAGATTTGCTGTTGTGTTTAAGCAAACTGGAACCACTTGGGTCGGTGCCCTGTCCAGCATTTTTGTTGTTGTTGTTACTTTTACTTCTGAGACATAGTTATAGTATTTATCGACAGAGTTAGAGAATTAAACCCAATTAACTAACAATCAAATCTGGTTGTTTGATATGTATGTTGTCATGTTATATAATTCTTGCACTTGAGGGGGTAACAAGTCAAGCTAGCTATACAGTGGTACCTCACTTTACGAAAGTCTCACCAAACGAAAAATGCAGGTTACGAAATGCATTTTCCTAAAATTTTTGTCTCTGTATACGAAACAAGTTCACGTTACGAAAGCGCCATGTTAAAAATTAAAACGCGCCATTCAAACATTAAAACGCGACATTCAAACATTCAAACAATGCACGAGCTGTTCTCCGATCAATAACATTCAAACATCCCGCCCCGCTGGCCTCCCATTGGCTAACAACTGAGCTGCCGTTGATGTCGCCTTCACTCGAGCTCCATCTTGGACCGGTCCACCTGACGCCATCTTGGACAGGGATCCCATTGGCTAGGAGGGCTGACGCAGCTACCTCCCATTGCTTATTATGGAGCTGAATCTACCATGATGCTTTTCGTGTAAAGGACAGAGTTACTGTTATTTTATGCTTTATTTCTTGGCTCAGGCTTTTAACCTTCCATAAACATTTGTAAGATTATAACTCTGCTAAGAAGACATGGACAACAAATGCGCGCGCACACACACACACACACACACACACACACACAAAAAAACGCGCGCGCATGTGATTTCCGGTGCGAGTGAGAAGAAGAAACGGGCTCGAGTGATATCACAAAGGAATATGGCTAGACCCTTCTACCATCGGTACGATATTGAAGCAGAAGGAGGTCTTAAAGGGATGTTTTTATCATTTTTAAAGGGTTTAGGGGGTAGTATTGGGAGCCTTGGAACGAATCACACGTTTTACATGTAAAATGCGGTTAGATTTACAAAAAATGCAGGTTACGAAAAAGGCTCTGGAACGGATTAATTTCGTAAAGTGAGGTACCACTGTATTAAGTAAGTAAATTCACCACACTCGCTCATTACCATTCTCCAGTAGTTACTCCTCAGTTTGCACTATTTATTTATTTAGTGATTAGTTATGTGATTTATTTTAATGGCTTTATACATAGTCAATAATCGGTTGTGTGTGATTATGGTGATTTAACTGTGTTGCACAGGGGCGAGGGGGTTTAACTTCAGAGCACATGCACCATAGGACATGATATAAGAAATAAGACCATGCAGTTGTTTGGATTTCGGTTGTTATTCCGTTTCCGTTGTTTACTCTTTTGAATGTGAGTTTTTATTCTCACGATTTAAGTATGCTAGCATGTTTAAAAGAAACCTAATTGCTAAAAGTTGCGCTAGACAACATCACCGAATGGACTGCATGATGGTGCCGTGGTTAGCATTTTCATGTCACTGCAGGAAGGTCCTAGGTTCAAGTCCCAAGTCTGATGAGGTCGATTCATTTCTGGTGAGGTGAAATTATGTATGTTTTCTAGACATTAGATGAAATATATTTTTTTCTTATTCTTCCAAGCAGATACCAGTGTGTGTGTGTGTGTGTGTGTGTGTGTGTGTGTGTGTGTGTGTGTGTGTGTGTGTGTGTGTGTGTTGTCTATGCAGTGAATCCTACACTTTGCACTTTGTAAACAAAATGAATTCTAATTCTGAAACCTGAATGTGCATGAGGTGATAATTTGTGAAGGATTTGATAGGGAAAAGGAAGAAAATTAGCAAATGCACCTGGGTACACACACACACACACACACACACACACACACACACACACACACACAAACCACAAATAGACATGCCAAGGTATTCAGTCATATGGCGTGATGAGTTGGCCTCAGAGGCTAATCACCGTAATTAGCCGGAGAGAACAGAAAACTCCAGCGAGTGTGAATCACCTCCAGAAAAGCAAAGTTTTATAGTTCTCCTTTCACACACACACACACACACACACACACACACACACACACACACACACATACACACACTGTCTGCATATGTGCCAACTTAAACAGGTTGCAGGCAGGGTGCACACTAACCCTACAGAGGGCCTACGGCAAGACCCTGAAAGTTTGATAATTAAGGTCTGGCTGTGATGCCCACCTTTCCCTCAAGTGTCACAGTACAAGGTACCAGCTGGGGATGGGGGGGACGGGTGGGGGATGGGGGGGGGATGGGGGGAGCAGTCTTTCTTCCACAGCTCTTTCTGCAAGTCTTCTAATTCCTCCAATCAACCAAACCACAACCAGGGCACCTTTCCCCTATTCTCTTACTTTCTTTTTTTCGTTCTCTTGAATAAAATCTTCTACAAAGAAACGTGTCAGTGGACGTCACTGTAATTTGGGTAAATACATGGAGCATATGAGTGCAGAAGAATGACTCAACTCAGGATCGTCTTACAATTACTATTCTTACATGCAAAAGAACACTATGACGCAAGCGAGTAAATGGATGGATGGAGTTTGATTGTGTGGCGGATAAAGTGATACTTGAGATATCTGGAGGTCTTCCATGATAAGAAACAAATCTTTAGTCTTACAGTGGTGGAGGACTCAGTCCTGCATGAACTTGTGGAAGAAACGGATGAAAAAAAAAATGTCTATGATAATGATTCTATTGTTCACACAATTTCCTGTGGGATCAATAAAATATTCTGATTGAGATTATAGAAAAAAAACTATCATGTTATTTACAGGAACATTAGTGAATGATGAGTAATAAATCTATTGGTCCATGCATGAACCTGATAACCCGCAGATTCATTCAAAAAAAGAGAGAATTTAATCTGTGAAGAATAATCTGGACATTTCTTTTCAGTTAAAAAGACCTAGAATTCAGGACGATGATGACTTCATATGTATGTCTCCTATTAATCAGAATATTACTTTGGGACAATTTTGAAATACTGTACTTTGTCTCAAACTTTAGGAGCATCTGAGTTATGAGGTTCATACATGGAGCCACAGAAATAGGGGCAGTGGTGGTCTAGTGGTATAGGGCGCTGGATCGCCGCTCCAAAGGTTGGGGGTTCGAGTCCCACTCTCCACAAGCTTGTCACTGTCCCCCCCAGTGCAGCTAACTGGGTTATCAAAGGCCGGCCATGTCTCTTACTGTCTATGGTGAGAGGCATGTAAAAGAACCATTGCTGACTTTCGTAAAGAGTAGCTGCAAAGCCGTCAACGTGTTTCTGTCCCTTGCTAAAAAGGGTTGTGACAGGAAGGGCATCCGACGTAAAAACCTCCACCAAATCAAACGTGCGAATCAGACGATTCGCTGTGACGACTCCCAAGTAAAAGGAAAAAAGCTGAAAGGAAGACAGACAGACATGGAGCCACAGAAATCACATGTTACAGAAAGGGAGCGCGTGGAGTGATTTCTAAAGTAAAAGTTTACTTTTAAAAATACAAATTTAATGGTAATTAAATTAAATAACGGTCAACCGGGGACTTAGCTCAGTTGGTAGAGCGTCCGCTTTATCCTCCGGTAGGTTGGAGTTCGAATCCGGCCGCGTCATACCATAAGACGTTAAAATTTGGCAGTTGTTGCTTCCTGCTTGGCGCTCAGCATCAAAAGGATAGAACAACGCAATAACTGGCGCTGCACAGTGGCGACAGGTGCCTAGTGCACAAAGCAAATTTCAATGTATGTAAATGTACTTTGTCAATAAAGAGTTAGTTTAGTTTAGTTTAATTCAAATACAAACGGGTAATTATATGCTTAAAAAATATGTGCTGTTTTATGCAGGTAATATTGCGGAACATAAATAAATTTTGTACAAAACAAAATAAAACACA
>CM045728.1:103526814-103536814 GCA_024760905.1 Plotosus lineatus
AGGGCACTCAGTACAGGAAAGGTACTCCCAAGAGGGGAACTAGCTGCCTCCACAGCAGTGATAATGCAGCAGTTGGGCCCTGTATTGGTTCTGGTTTTGAAACCCATGTGCTTGTCCTATGATATTATTTTTACAAAATTATCAAGAAAAAAATTGTCTGGGGTTTGACCTTTGTAGGTCACTCAAAGGTGATTGGCTAGTTTGAAAGTCCATATATGGTTTTCTATTAGTGTTCCAGAGAAACCCCAGGTTTATCGACACTCATTTCTAAATTGTAAGTGCTCTGTCACCGGACTTCTGTGTCTTTACTCCGACCTTCAACTTTTGACATTGGCATTCCAAAATCTCTGATACTCAGGTAGGGAAGCGTCTGCACCAATTTTGCTGAGAATCTGTGCATGGCCATGCTCAGGACTTTGTTAACAAATAAAGCTTTGTTGGGGGATGGGGGGGGGGTAAAACAAAATCTTCCTTATGTGCATTAATTAGAAAATAATCAACTTCACAATGTAACAGGTACTCCACTTTATTTCCGAAGATATCATACCACCCTTTGTTGATTGTTTCCCCATAACTGCATGCCTTTAAGTGTTTGATTGTCAACCTGAATACATTAATGCTGTTTATTATTATTCTGTTGTTGTTAATTCATGTTTTTGGTGGTGAAGAGAAGATTCTGGCAGTTAATGGATATGTATAGTAGTTTTTTGTTCTTCATTATAAAAAACCCCGTGCACTTTAATCAACCACATCCACCCCACTGACTGTGAACCATATCAACCCATCTACTCTGCCCTCAGATACATTACACTTTAATGTAGGCCAGTCTATAAAGTCGTCCCCTTCTTTTCTTTCTTTTATTGTTTATTAATTTATACTATTTATGTATCTATTTATTTATTTACTTATATAATATATATGTATGTGTGTATGTTTGTATTTGTATCTATTTTTGCACCCGCTACTGATGGTACCTCAAGAGCCTGTAACAGTGAATTCCTCCATTGTGAGATTAATAAAGCTGTATCTTATCTTATCTTATTATGCGTCACAAGTGCAGCCAGGTTATGACAGGTTGGTGCCTCCTTTAATCCGCCATCAACATGCAAATAGGCTAAACACCACAGATTTTCTAAAGGGTCACTTTTCCCCATCAAGGCATGGGATACTGATATAAACAGCCTTTTTACCACATATGAAATCAAGGACGACTCTCAGAAAGTAAACAGCACTGACGTGGGCCTTTAATTTGAGTGTAATCTCAGGACTTTAGTTGGAATTAAGGAAATTTGAAGAGCAACTGCGGTGTACTCTGATTACTTAATAACACGTTGATAAACACAGCCATAAATCAGGCTCCATGATGGACCTTACAATTCAGGGAAAATGGCCCAAAATGAGAGCTGCTGCCTCTTTCATTGTGTAAGTGTGTTAGTTAGAAAGAAGGGTGTTAGGCTGTGTTAGCAGGTCGCTAATGAGCTCCTGTGCATAATCTTCAAACGGAGAAGGAACAAACACAGAGTAAACCATCAAACATCTGCGTACGTTTATTTAGTAAAGCCAACGAAGGCTTTCATTCAACACTTCTGCAATAATAACCGTCTAGAACAAGCAGGACATTGCGTTTTAATCACAGGCCGTTGCGGCGGTTTGGGTTTAGCACTGCCGTCTTGCAGAATATTTAGGAGCTAAATTTGAAGGGGTTGAGAACTGTCGTTGTTTTGCATTTGGTGTAAAAGAGACATAGTATTTGTACAGTACTTTTAAAAAAAAAAATGAACATAGCAACAATCCATGAAGGAAAACAGTACAGAGGAATGGATATGCAAAACAGATTTATTTGGAGAAAATAAATAAAGTCATGCATATGCATACATCTCCTTTTAATACTGTAACACCCACATTTCTTAAGTAAAAGGCTTAAAAACCCCACCCCAGCCCCACACACAAACATTGACATTGACATTAACATTAACAGGTAGCATTCATTTAATCGCTCTCATTCTGTCTCCAACAGGCTTTTTAGCAGGTCATAGCTCTTTTCCTTCCTTGCGTGACTCTGTAATATAAACACACTTAGGGATATGACTCATCACTATTTATCCAATCAATCACAAGACATAAACAGAAGGCTGGGATCAAAGGTCAATGGGCTGAAGCATGACCTGATGCTGTAACCCGGTGCTGGTACTTCACATACCTGAACTTCCTTCAGTCTCTGGATCAGAATCAGGACTGAGAAGCTGGGGAGAGCTGAAAAGAATTTACCAAAAAAAAAAAAAAAAAGATAGAAGTGAATTAAAATAAATAATTAACCCTTTATACTCCAGGGATTCAGTCTCAGTGTAGGATATCATGCTTTAAGATAAGTACATGTTTAAGATGCTAATATGTCTGAATGGTTTCTTTATTATCCTCAACAGAAATGTTTAATAATAATAATAATAATAATAATAATAATAATAATAACATGGTGTTGAAAAAAATCACCAACTGAATCACTTTTAAACAAAAAAATTACTATGCAATGTTTTTTTTTCTTTTTTTTTTGTTTTTTTTTGTTAAATGTTCAGACACGGGCCTTGTTTTAGGAGCAGCGGTGGTGGCTTAAACGGGGAGGGAAACGCTTCCCGAGTTGGAGCCCATCTGAAGAGGGGCCAAACATAATCCAGCATCAATCCTGCTCCTGTCAGAGAGCACTCTCGTGGCTTTTCCAGCACCATTGTTATAGAGCAGGCCAACGGAAAGAGGCCTGGAGCAGGTGGAAATAAAAAGCCTTTTGACGGATTCAGACTAAGATTCGCCATGTGCTCCATGTGACATTTACACAAACGGGAGGGAGCAGGCGCAGGCTGTCGACATGTCTTGAGACGTGTGCGTTTGTGTGTGTATGATTGTGCACATGCATGTATAGCACCAGACACAGACAGACAAAAAACACAAAAAACTTGTCTCAATCCGGCTGCTGAACCCGAGACCCATTCCACAGATGGCTCCAAAAAATTCTCATCTCTGGTTACTATATAATACAGACACATCCAGCTGTTGTACATATCTGTGTATAACCTCGCAAGCATGGACAGATTTTAGACACATCACATGTTAGGTTTGGCATTTTCTCAATGTAATGGATGCATATTGTTTGCGGCACAATGGTGTAGTGATTAGCACGTCTGCCTTCTGGCAAGAAGGTCCTGTGTTCTGGACTTTATGTGTGTTTCCTGTGCTTGTGTGGACTTTTTTCAGGGTCGTCTGGTTTCCTCCCACAGTTCAAAGATATGCAAACTAAGCTAGTTGGCTATTCTAAGTTGCCCTTAGGTGTGAGTGTGAATTGGTCATGTTTGTGGCCCTGCAGTGGACTGGTTAATGTTCAGGGAGTACCAAATTTGGCTGAGTTAGGCTCCAATCATCGATGTCCTTAGTAGAATTAATCAGTTTGACAAAGGAATGAATGAAAGATTGACATTTTTGAATAGTTTGTTTTTACATAATTTAATTATCTCTACCAAGGAGGTTAAGTCGTTGTTGTTGTTGTTGTTGTTGTTGTTGTTGTTGGTATGTGTGCTTGTTAGCAACTTATTGCAAAAGGTTTGCAGGAATTTTACTGAATTTGGAGGGGGGGTGAGTGTAGAACGCAGCATAAGACATTCAGAAGATATTTTGTAAATGATCCAGATCAGATTCTGGATTTAGGAATTTTTTAAGGATTCTTTAACATTGTGAGAGGAATTTTTGGAAGTGTATTATCACAGAACGTCCAAAAGGTGGTGCTGTATGCCTTCATGTTATTTTTTCAGCTTGGTGGAGTTCTTCAGAGCTCATACTGTATTTCTGTATGTCTTCGTAAGCAGGATTACAGAAAAGTTAGGTGAGGACTTTCATGAAATTTCTACTAGAGGCGGGGCTTTGAACTCAGAAGGATCCAATAGATTTTAGAGATGAACCGGATCAAATTCTGCATCAGGTCCTTTAAAATAATGAGAAGATCGTTTCTGGCACAGCAAGTCTTCCTCACAGCAAAAAAAAAAAAAAAAGGTCCTGGATTCAGTTTCCTGGTTTGGGGCATTTCTGTGTGGGGTTTGCATGTTCTCCCTGGGCATGCATGGGTTTCTTCCGGGTACTCAGGTTTCATCCCCAGTGCAAAGCCATGCGCAGTAGAGGCTCATGAGCAGTTGCACATCAGCCCTAGTGTGAGTATGAAGTGTGAATGATAGTATGTGTGCTTGCCCTGCGATGGTCTGGTGAGCTGTTCAGGGTGCACCCTGTCCTCACCCAGAGCCATCATAGACAGGAGTAGGACTTCCCTGAGAACCTAATTAGGGTTAAGTGACTTATAAAATAGATGAATGAAAGATTTCTGGCATTTTATTTCCTATGAGAGATTGTCGGACTTGAGGATTACCTTTGATTATTTATTCTAAAAGGGTTTTTACACCAATAATCCCATGTAATTCATTTATCTACAGCATTTCTTATTTGATTCTTTGTTTCCTAAGTGATTACTTTACAAACTCACATGATTTGTCCAAAAGATTCACCGAGTTCATATGAAATGTCCCCATTCAAATTCATTAACAAATTTCATCAGATGATTCGTCTGACTTTAAATATTCACGACTCATTATTTTCCCTTATGTGTGTGTGTGTGTGTGTGTGTGTGTGTGTGTGTGTGTGTGTGTGTGTGTGTCCATGATTCGTTTATTTCTCTGTTCAAATTATTTTTCAAATGATTCATCCACAGAAATTGACTCACGGTTGTTTTCTTGATGAATTTTCACTGGTTTTTTTTTTCACAGCTCGAGCTCGTTTTATTTCTCAACTGATCACATTATAAAGTGCCATGACATTGTTTTTGTTTTTAAGACACAGCCTTTTGCGTCTGCAGATGTTTTTTTTTATGATGATTACACGTGAAATGTAGGGGATGAAGGAACCACCATTGTTCATGTACATACTGGACAGATATCATGTAGCATTAGTGCAGAAATGATCTGAATGCAATTGAACAGCATGTTCCAGGGGTGCCTGGACAACATCTGCAAACTCTCAACCATAAAACTGAAGAGCGTCCTGTTGCCTCTTTGAGTAATATTTACTATGTTTAGCTGTGGTATGTCCTGAAACTCTTCACTCTCATCTCATCTAGTCTGTTCCCTCTAATTTAGAAAAATAGATCTTACTCGCTGCTATACCATCTCTCTCTCTCTCTCTCTCTCTCTCTCTCTCCTCAAGCATGTGGAGCACTGGGCTTTGGCACGTGCTGTGTTAGATGATGCCAGTTTGATCTGATGCATCACTTGGACCCCCTTTGCAGCAGGAAGTGCTCTCAAACCCCTGTTTCCCACCCTGGCCTTCTGCTGTGGAGAGCAGACTTCACAGGCCTGCTTCTCTTAACACTGCTATAGGAAATTCATATTCAAAGCACCAGAGTAACATGGAGGTGCTTTCAGTTATAAAGAAATAAAACTACAATCTACAGTACCATATACATTAATGTTCCCCTGGGGCTAATCACTGGACCTCAGTGCAAATATCAGTTCCTTTTAAGGTCTGAAAGAGTAGCTATCTCTTCCCATTGGTTATATAAAGGGTACCGTGGGCACCGTGGGTACCGTGGGTACAGTGGGTACAGTGGGTACAGTGGGTACCGTGGGTACCGTGGGTACAGTGGGTACCATGGATACCGTGGGTACAGTGGGTACCGTGGGTACCGTGGGTACCGTGGGTACAGTGGGTACAGTGGGTACCGTAGATACAGTGGGTACCATGGGTACAGTGGGTACCGTGGGTACCGTGGGTACAGTGGGTACTGTGGGTACAGTGGGTACAGTGGGTACCGTGGGTACCGTGGGTATAGTGGGTACTGTGGGTACAGTGGGTACAGTGGGTACCGTGGGTATAGTGGGTACCGCCTCACTGACAAGCTGTAAGTCCAGATAGGTGCAATAGTGTGCCTTGTTTTCTGAACGTGTAGATTTATGACGTCAGAACACATGGTTAATATCGTTGATAATATTTAAAGCACATTACAAAATTTGGTACCTATAGTGCACAGTTGAGTCAAGTTTTTAAATACTCATTGTAGTAAAGTCTATCCTCATTTTATATATATATATATATATATATATATATATATATATATATATATATATATATATATATATATATATATATATATATACAGGATTAATAAATTAATGCAAATATATCCAAAAAATATATATATATATATAAATATAAATATATATATATACAGGATAAATAAATTAATGCAAATATATCCAAAAAAAAAAAAAAAAAAATTCTGATAGAACCATTTAGAGCGTTTTAGGTTTTAGAATGAAAGCTGGTTGGACACAGCTGTAATCTAATGGTTAGCGCAGTGGGTTTAGCACCGAAAGGTCACTGGTTCGATTCCCGAACCAGCAGGGAAAATGTGTGGGAGTGGGAAGATGAGCTGCAGTTTCCCTTCTTCCTCCACCTTCATGGTTGATGTGCCCTTCAGCAAGACACCAAACCCTCAACTGCTCTCAGGGCGCCACAGCGTGGATCAACCCTCTGCTCTGTGTGTGTGTGTGTGTGTGAGATCACCTTGGAAGGGTTACATGAGGCAATCATTTCCCTTGCGAGATTATTACAGCATTAAAGAAACTGTCATTATTAAATAAATTCATTCTAAGGTGGTAAATTTTTAAGAGAAAGAAAAATTATATAAGTTGACTTTTTATATATATATATAATATAGATACAAATATATTCTGTAATAACACTGTAAAAGAGAGGCTCCCACATAACTCTCTTGTGGAATAAGTTTATAAACATCTAAATTCAACCTTTTATCATCTTTTATTATGTTTTGGATTGCTGTCTTCTTATACAATACACCCATGTGTCACTGTTCACTCTCTGGCTGGAATTGTTATTATTATTATTATTATTATTATTATTATTATTATTATTACTATTGTTATTATTATTATTATCAGCATCATCATCATCATCATCATAATGATGATGAACATCATCATTCTCATAATAATAATAATAATAATAATAATGAGAATGATGATGATCATCATCATTATGATGATGATGATGATGATGATGATGATGATGATGATAATAATAATCATCATCATCATCATAATCATCATCATCATCATCATCATTATTATGATAATGATGATAATAATAAAAATAATAATGAGAATGATCATCATCATCATCATAATGATTATTATTACAGTAAATAAAATAAAAATAGTTTGTCTATGTATAATATTTTTCTGACTTATAAATGGGAGGGTAGGTGGCGAGGTTGGGATTTATACTTTTTCATCCTTTGCTTTATTATTTATAAATGCTTTAGAATTTTTTCAGCTTTAAACCTATGAAATTTTATTTTCCTGTCCATCTGCCTGTCTGATGAGTCAATAAGCTGGTC
This sequence comes from Plotosus lineatus, assembly GCA_024760905.1. Taxonomy (NCBI): domain Eukaryota; kingdom Metazoa; phylum Chordata; class Actinopteri; order Siluriformes; family Plotosidae; genus Plotosus; species Plotosus lineatus. Next base: position 103,534,259 of record CM045728.1, read on the forward strand.
AATGGATAACGCACCACGCCTACAAACATCTTCAACCTTCTCGCACGTGTTGATGATAAATCTGTAGTTGTTCTACAGGTGCGTTTAAAAATAGTCAAGTTTGGAGAGGAAGACCTTCAGGGACTCAAAACAGGCCCTGCACCACGACATCTTCTATTGTTGTGAACTGTTTGGGAATTCTTAATTGCTTTTTCCGAATCGCCTCCCCCGCAGGAAAATCCTCCTTCAGAGGGAGAGACTGGGGACAAGCCACTGGATTACACAAATACAGAGAGTGTGCTGGAGCTGGATTCTGCTCTCATCTGCCTCCAATCAGTCTGACCCAAATTAGTCGAACCTGCGCCACAGAAATGCGTGGGCTTCTTCACATCTTCATCTCTCTCTCTCTCTCTCTCTCTCTCTCTCTCCATCCCTTTGTCTAGTCATTCCCTCATGCCCTTTTCCAGCGTTGCGGCTCACAGTAGATACACGCCTGTGGTGTTGCTGTGTTGATCCCATGGGAAAGACTGTGTTTTATTGTACAGGACTGAGACGGAAACAAAACAGAGTAAAAGTGTTTCTATCAGACTGGGCCTGAACTTACAACACTCCTGTCCTCAGAGAGAGAGGGGGGGTAGAAAGGGGGAGGCAGAGAGGGAGGGGGAGGGGGTTGACAAACATAGGGAGAGAGAGAGAGAGGGGAGAGAGAGAGAGGGAGAGCGAGGGAGAGAGGCAGAGAGGGGGAGAGGGGGTGACAGACAGAGGGAGAGAGAGGGAGAGAAAGGAAGAGAGAGGGGTAGAGAGAGATGGAGGGAGAGAGCGAGAGAGAGGGGGAGAGGGGGTAGAGAGAGATGGAGAGAGAGGAGAGAGAGGGGGTTGAGAGAGAGGGAGAGAGAGGGAGAGAGAGGGGAGAGGGGGTCACAGACAAAGGGAGAGAGAGGAAGAAAGAGAGGAAGAGAGAGAGGGTACAGAGAGATGGAGGGAGAGGGAGAGAGAGAGAGAGAGAGAGAGAGAGAGAGAGCGAGGGAGAGGCAGAGAGGGGGGAGAGGAGGGTGAGAGACAGAGGGAGAGAGAGGAAGAGAGAGGGATAGAGAGAGATGGAGGGAGAGAGAGAGAGAGAGAGAGAGAGAAGGGAAGAGAGTGATGGAGGGGGGGGGAGAGAGAGAGAGAGAGAGAGAGAGAGAGAGAGAGAGAGAGAGAGAGAAGGACAGAGAGATGGAGGGAGAGGGAGAGAGAGGGAGAGAGAGGGGGTAGAGAGAGATGGAGAGAGAGAGAGGGGTACAGAGAGATGGAGGGAGAGGGAGACAGAGAGAGAGAGAGAGAGAGAGAGAGAGAGAGAGAGAGAGAGAGAGAGAGAGAGAGAGAGGTGTCTATTTTATGGTGGTTTTTCTGGGCCACAGATTGCACCAGTGCACCTTTCTATTCAGATCTCCAAAATTCCAAATTATATGACAAGACAGGAAATGATGACAGAATGGTCAAAACCAAGGCTGAGAATGTTGAGGGAAAAGGACATAAACATATTTTTCTGTGAATAAAACAATACTTTAAATGTGATTGGTATTGTTGAAGCAACCTTTGCTGTGAGTGTTTGAGAGAGACACAGAGAGGGAGCAAGTTTGAACAATAACAGGCTGCAAAAAGCACCTTCTTGGATTATTTCTGAGAAAACCATGTGAGCAATTAAAACCTTAAAATCAACCACGTGATCATTTAAAATGTTGCACATAACAAACATATCACACTGCACATATCAGCAACAATTATTTTCTCAAAAAAATGCTGTGCTTTCCCAAATATCCAAATACTGTATTAAAATCCTATTATACCACCACATAGTCTAAAAAAAGTCTAATAAAAATAAAACAATATAATAATATACAAGGACGATTCAAGGTTAACTCTACATCTCCTGTCTGTCACCTGGATTCAAGATACGAGCAGTTGATTTGGGTTTGTTGGATTAAAGGGGCAGTGTCGTTGTTTTTTTTTAAAGAAAATAACCTAAATGCCAGGAACGGTGTGAGTAAACAAGATATAATCATTTATATGGACGGAAATGTGGTTCATGAGGAATATTAGACGTGAATAGGGTTTATATATTATATTCATTATGGGTTTGCAACTTGAGCTCAATCTTTGAAAACTCTTCAACCCAACAAGATTTAAAAACATTCACTTCGTGTAAGGCTCAGAAAGTCTCGACTTCTTTGATATACAAATTGAATAATGTTTAAGAAATATAGATGCGTATTATTATTGTATTATTATTGATCCGTGTCACGTTTAGATTATTTTATAGGAACTACATTTAAGTGCAAATCATGACCCAACTGCTTTAAACAACAGACAGAAGACATAAAGTATACTTTGATCTTTCTTGTTTTTTTTTTTGTTGTTGTTGTTGTTTTTTTTTTCAATTTATTCGTTGGTCGGTTTGTTAGAATAAAACATTTGATCTTTTTCTTTTCTTTGGCAGCTTCAGTCGTCCTACTGTCGATGTGTTTGTTACTTTATGTTGTGTCATGGGGCAGAGAACACCCTGGACAATTCGCCAGACCATCACAAGGCAACATT
>CM045728.1:103544314-103624314 GCA_024760905.1 Plotosus lineatus
TTTATTTAACCCGACATGATCGCGGGTCACTCCACGAGCTCATGCACAGTGTGAAATGTTGTAGAGTTCGCTTCCAGAGTTACAGCAGCCACCAGGTTCATGGTTTTAATTCTGTTTGCTGCAGAGTTGTACAAAAGAATCGAGCAATCTGAACAAAACTCGGTGCAGGTTCCTCAAATAATACAGAGCGACACGACAAGTTATACCGAACGATATCAATTTAAAAATAAAAATATCTATAAATCTGTGCATCATATCAGGAAAGTATGTAAAAAAATCACCACAGGTAAATTTAGTGGAAATATTATTGATGAAGAAAGTTGAAAAATGTACATTATTATTATTATTATTATTATTATTATTATTATTATTATTATTAATGTTATTATTATTATTATTATTATTAATGTTGTTATTATTTTTATTATTATTATTATTATTATTATTAATGTTGTTATTTTTATTATAATAATAATAATTATTATTATTATTATTATCAAAGTAAAGATTCGACCCAGTTTTTGTTTTGCAGTTGTGTGTGTTTGGTGGAAATGCGGATCACAGCTCACTCAGGCTGTACACAATATACACACACACACACACACACACACACGAAAATTAATGCACAGATTTTTCTTTCTTTCAATTATATGAAATTATACAGCAGATAGACACATTTATGCAGAAGTCTATATAGATTTTTCTCTGTTTTGTTTGTGCCTGGGAGAAATTCTCAGTAATTCTCAGTTGATCTGCATGTCTCTACATCACTCTTTTTAATACACACAAATCACATAATATTCTGAATGCTCGTTTTCAAATCGAATAAAGACAAATCTCGTATTATCTCGAGTTCAGAAGACGAACCTGACTGTTCATGACTCACCGTTTCGCTGTCTTCATCCCCAAAGCTTCTCAAAACAAGTGCAGATCTGGGTTGCAGCTTTTTTATTTTCACAAAATTCCTTCCGTCAGGATTGTCTTCGGCTTCATCTCCACATTTCTGTTCAAAACAAAAACTCATAAATAGTTTGCGCCGCATAAAACGGATGCAAAGCCTCAGAATGGGCATTAGCGGCTCTTGTGGGGCTTTTTGCTTGATTTTTTATTTAAAGAAGGCCAGAGAAAATGTTTACATTTGACAGTATAAACATCCTGCCCATGTTCCTGTCTGTCTTAAAAAGAAATCGGACAGAGTGCTTTGGTGAATACGGACAATATTTTACTTTTTGACCAAAAAAATAAATAATTTTTTTTTACACTGTATAAATATTCCATGCATTACAAATTACAACTTTTAAAAACTCAGGGATGGAATAATTTCTGTGTGATTAGAAGCTCTTCCGATGAGCAACACATGAAGGGACATCGAACAGAAAATAATCCAGAAAAACTTTCTGAAAGCGATTCATTTATATTCATTTATTTATTTTATATAGTGGTAAGAAAATACATATTACAAGAAAAAATGAAGTATATGACATATAGTTTATTGAGATATAACCAATCCGCTAAATTTAATTAATAATAATAACAATAATAATCATAATAATAATAGATTTCCTGTGCACTGCTCATTTTTATTTTTATTTTATTTCAGTGCAGATAAAGAAGTCGCTTTATACTGTAGAATAGAAAACTTTACTGTGAGTTGCCAGATGTTGGTTTGCGCCCACCCCGCTGCGTAGGGATGAATGTGGGCGGAGACTGGGCGGTCCCTTACGCACTTCATGACGTCTTCATGATGGTCAAGAGCTTGGAGAGGCGCCGATGGCCACAGATAAGTAAAGGGCGATCCGCAAAGCGCGAACGAGACCAGACGGAACCGAAGCTGTACAAAGAAGCTCTGTTTCAGTGTTAATAGTGGACCGTGTAATTACAGGACTTTCCCAACGCAAGGACAGTGAAGTTACCGAGGTAAACGCGACAGATTGTCTCTGGTGTTCTTGCCGTTTTTGTTTTTGTTTTTTTTGTTTTCGTGCGTTCAGGAAACTTTTTGCCGCTTTTTCTGGGTCATGACACGATCTGATTGATCATTGGTTTGCGAAGTTTCAGCGATCACGCTACAGGTGGAGGATTTTCTTGTTGGTGAGTAAATAAACAAACAAACAAACAAGCAAGCAAGCAAACAAGCAAACAAATCAAGATCGAAAGCCGTGTCGAGCGCGCAGAACCGATGACGGCCGAGGTCCAGCAGCCTTCCGTGCAGCCGCCTGCCCAGAGCAGCCCGATGTCCGCACCCGAGAAAGCGCACGCTCAGTCAGCGGCCATGGACGCGGCCTCCTCCACCACCAAAGCCAAAAAGACAAACGCAGGCATCCGGCGTCCTGAGAAACCTCCGTACTCCTACATCGCGCTCATTGTCATGGCCATCCAGAGCTCTCCGACCAAGCGTCTTACACTCAGCGAGATCTACCAGTTCCTCCAGAGCCGCTTTCCATTCTTCCGCGGCTCGTACCAGGGCTGGAAAAACTCCGTGCGCCACAACTTGTCCTTAAACGAGTGCTTCATCAAGCTGCCCAAAGGGCTCGGCCGACCAGGGAAGGGCCACTACTGGACCATCGACCCTGCCAGTGAGTTCATGTTTGAGGAGGGTTCTTTTCGGCGCAGACCGCGCGGATTCCGGCGCAAATGTCAGGCACTCAAGCCGTCCATGTACAGCATGATGAACGGCCTCGGGTTCAACCACCTACCCGACTCTTACAACTTCCAGGGCAGCGGCGGAGGCCTGTCTTGCCCGCCGAACAGTTTATCCTTGGAGAGCGGGATTGGGATGATGAACGGACATTTGGCAGGCAACATGGAGGGAATGGGCCTGGCGGGACATTCCATGTCTCATCTGTCGGCCAACAGTGGACATTCCTACATGGGAAACTGTACGGGATCCACGGGGACTGAGTATCCTCATCATGACAACTCGGCGTCGCCCCTGCTGTCCGGCGGCGGAGTCATGGAGCCGCATCCCGTTTACTCCAGCACGGCCTCGGCGTGGGCGCCCGCACCGGCAGCTTCCATTAATAACGGAGCGTCTTACATTAAACAACAGCCGCTGTCTCCGTGCAATCCCGGGGCAAACCCTTTACAACCGAGCTTACCGACACACTCTTTGGACCAGTCATATCTCCACCAGAACGGACACAGCACAACCGACATACAAGGTACATTCACTTATTTCAAGAGAATCCGTCATGTAAACCACCCAGACCTATTTTTACACCCCGCACCGTTTTAATGAGAAGAAAATGTATTTTTATTTACTAATTACTTGTAACAATCGGTATTTGCAATTTCATCCATGTAAAAAAAAAAAAATTATAATAATAATTGTAAAAGGTATCTTAAATTGGAGATATAAAATCATTTAAATTCCATAATCATGTCCATAAAGCTCGGAATATTTTGCGAGATATTTCGAACATTTTTGTCCTGGGTAATTAAATCCTCGAGCCCGTTTTATGAAATATTTTCTATTTTACAATAAGGCAGTGGAAGTAGCTCGTCTCTGTCTTCCGGAACTCTGCAAACTGTGCCAGGTCACAGACTCCAGTCCAGAAGGGTGCGCGGCGGCACCGGGTCCGGAGGGAATCGCGTGCGAGCACGGGGCTGTCAATTAAGGAAAAGATCTCCCACCCTGAACCATCCAGCCCTTCCACACTTACTGACTTCCTGCGGGCGGCGGTACAGTCAGAAAGCCAAAATAGAAACGGGGCTGATTCAATGCTGCCTGAACCCAGCGGCTTGTGATCCACATCCACCGTCAGCACCGGAGATCCAATGCAAAGTTCGCACATTCTTTACGCATTGCATCGAGTTTGGCACAAAGCAGATACTGGGTGGTGAAAACAACAGCTTTAACGTGTTGTCACAAATTTTTCAGATTAAAAAAACAAAACAAAACAAGCGTTTTAAATTAAATTATTGATGATGAAGCTCTACACGGAGGTCTTTGCTTTGATATTGTAATCACGTTGCAGTGAATCTTTCCCAAAGTATGAAATACAACAACAATAATTATTATTAACATTATTATAGTCATAATAAAAGAAGAACAAATAACAGTAATAGTGATCATAACAATAAGTAATTATCACTCTATCGTTATAAAGGACACACGGTCGACGAGGTACCACTGTATTATTATTATTATTATTATTATTATTATTATTATTATTGTTGTTATCATCAAGTCATGCTAAATTTTTCTCTTGAATATCAATGATAACCCATCACTCATTGTTGTGCTATATTAATATAACTTTTTAATTAAAGATTTGGGTAAAATTTAACTTTAGAAATCTTTAAAGTAAAATTTGAATTTTATTCGTATCTATTTTAATAATTCTGTATTTTGATCTTTTTATCTTTGTTAAATACATCATGCCTTTATGAACTCTAACGAGGCCGGTGTGTGTGTGTGTGTGTGTGTGTCCCTCCTGTAGGTATACCAAGGTACCATTCCCAATCCCCCAGCATGTGCGACCGGAAGGAGTTTGTCTTCTCCTTCAACGCCATGACATCTTCGACTATGCATTCACCCGGAAGCGGCTCTTATTATCATCACCAACAAGTTGCCTATCAGGACATCAAGCCTTGCGTGATGTGACATCACTGGCAGTGAATTCAAGACTAATTCGACACTGATGAAGGAGCCACTGAGCCCGTGCGGGGGGGAAATAAAACACCACCGCACCGGCCTGAAAGGAGAAAAACTTGGAAAAATAAAGGAAGGCAAAGAAAGGACAGCGGTGCTCAGAATGACAACCTACAACCAGATAAAATTGCGAAATGATGCAAACTCGGTACAAAAAAAAAAAAAAGAGAAAATCCGGGTCCCTTAAATTCCCCGTGATGGGCGTTTCCACCACCTTTTACAAACAAGATTTAAGGTGCTGTGTGCCAAATGTATTGAAGCTATTTTCAGATGAGACTGCTAAGATAAACACTGAACTAATGTGCATCTTAATACAAAAGAAAGAAAGAAAGAGAGAGATAGCTAGAAAGCGAGAGAGAGAGATTGAGAGAAAAGCCGCTTGGTACTAACTCTGCTGGCGGATGGATACCACTTGAGTGTAGTTTGTGAGGGATTTTCCGTGCTTTTATTCTGGAAAACCAGGATTGCATTTTGTTTTAAATCAAAAATTGCATTACGATATTTTTACATAGACCTTTATAGCTTAAATTTTATTTTCATTCAGGACAAACTGTTCGATATCTGAAAGAAAGTTTGGATTCTGTCTCATCAGTGCAAGGCAAAGTGTTGATTAAGTTCATGAGGTGATCACGTGGAAGGAGATAAAAAAAAGAAGGCACTTTTAAACCTTAAAGCGCAACTTTATTTATTCTGTTTATATTTGGATTGTATAATTATAACCATAGTATTGAAGGCTTTATAGGCAATATTTGCCCAGACGCTGTTTGTTCAGTGTATACAGAAAAAAAATGAAGGTTTAATGTAAGCACTGTTAGTTTTGTTTGTTTGGTGTTTTATTATTTTTTGTATATCCGTATTGACACGCGTCTTTTTCCAGCACTGTAAAATTGTATATGATGTGTCGGTAATATCGGTTCAGTAGGCATCTTTTATTTTTCTCTTTTCGTGCCTTTAGACATTAGGTCATCTACGCACGGCATGTTTAAAATTGTATATAAAAATAATGGCATGCAGTTGGAATTAAACTGTTCAAAACTACACCCATCACATCTGCAGGTTTTGTCAGAGAATTAGAATGTGCTCCAGTGGGCTTGAGTTCTGGGTTAAATATTTAAAAATGGCAGAAAGGATAGAAATAGATTTTTCTCTGAATGGAGGAAAAAAAGGATCCTCTGAAAAAGGTTGATAAATTATAATTTTTCTACTACTGAAGATTGTCTACAAAGATGTCTCGTGCATATAAAACATCAAAATGGCTATTCTTAAATATTATTATTATTGTTTTTATTATTATTGGCGCCTGGAATTGATTAATTGATTGATTATACTGTGTGCTTTTATCTTTTATTCCAATTGTGGTCGTAATTAACCTTCATAACCCTATAACAGTAATGAAAAAAAATCATAAAATGCAAAAGACAAAAACAGAAAACGTGTGTGTGTGTGTGTGTGTGTGTGTGTCATACGCGCAGAGCTTTCAGATCGCCTGCAGAGATCTTACATGGAGTTGAATTTATGAAACTGAAAACTGCAAATCTGTTATTTCTAACTCGTTTCGGATATGTCGGCCAAAATGGTCAAGTCATGCAAAAGGTCACCAAGTTCAGAGCCTTTTCTTCTTATTATTACCGACTACTTCAGCCTGCACGTCTTTAGCTGCACATTGAGGATCAGTAAACTTTATTTTTCTATTTATTGCTTTATTTGGACCGATGCATAGGCCATCATATCCTCAATCCCTCAAATAAATATTCCAATCCTTTACAAACAGAAATCCGAACGCTCTACTGAAATATTATCCAAAGATATGCATTATATTTAGCAATTTTGCTGATCTGTTTACGTTGTAAGTTTTCATTTTAACTCAAAACTGCACAAAATCAAGCGCTGGCTTTTTTTCCTCCCTGGAGTTTGTGCGCCACCCAATGGAAAGATGTTGAAGGTCATTGAATAAAACATCTCTGAACGACAATGCACTGTTCCCCCGGCCCATCGGGGCAATTCAAGATATTTAAGTAAGTCAATAATAACAACAACAACAACAACAGCACTACCACTACTACTACTACTAATAATAATAATTTAGTGTAAATTAGATGTTATGATATTTATGAGTGCATCCAAATTCAATATATTTTCCAAAAAGACAAATCAAACATTTGCCAAAATCTATCAAACTTGAACTTGAACAATTAGGCTGTCCATCTAACATGGGTAACCGAGGTTTAAAAAATATATTTCGGCCTAGTTAGTGTCGACAACCAAAATCCATAATCCATGTTTATATAGTTTAATGGACTGCGACTTATGGATATAATAAATCCGCAAAGAGCAAAAGTAGTTGACATTTTCCTACTTTCATCCAACAACAGCTGTTCCAATCCATCGACTTACACCATAAGTGAATAAAAGTCATTTTGGGCTCATGAGGCACGTTGGAGCTTAGTGTTCGGCGAAAAGGAAACACACTGGAAGGCCCACATGGCCCTGCCGAGTCCAGCTGTGAAGGAGAAGGGATAAAAACAACACTACCAAAGCCAACAAGTTCTCCGGCTCCTCATATCACATCCCGGCGTTATCTTTGTCATTTTTCAAGCCTATTTTACTGAGTCAAACTGTCAGAATAACATCCTTATATAGGGTAATGTTCAGCAGGGCAGCTGGGCCATGTTGCCTCCGGACCACACATTAATCTGCTCATGATGTTATACAGAGCTGAAGAGAATCAAATGCCTGCCTGATTCACTCCATGGAAAGAAGTGGAGCGCAAAATGAATCACATTATGGAATCGATTCATCTGAACACTAAATCAAAATGCTGACGGGACTTTGTTTGAAATGAGGCCTTGTGCGTTTCAGCAAATACTTTCGCATCAGTCCAGTAATATTAAAGTACAAAAAGCATAAATTAACTGATTGCTAAATGCCATTTTAAAACAATTTTCTTTTTCATACAGTAGTAGAGCATATAGTGAAACAGTGAATAGTAAAAATTCTCCTATTTTGCAATTGCATTCTTCAATTTATTACAAATCACTTTAATTATACATAATATTATTATTAACTAATTCTAAAAGGGGAATCGTACAAATATGAAAAAGAATTACAGACTTTCTTAATATTTGGTCGACGTCCCATCCTCCGTCCCCCCCACAGCTGGTGTGAATACCCAAGTGGGCACAAAGCATCTTTCACTTTAGATCTACTGAATATGAAATATTCACTATATTAAACATTTGCTTTCTTTGTTTTAAATATTTAAATTTTTGTTAGTTAAACTAAAAAAATCATTGTTAAAAGACTTACAGTTAACACAAATTTCATATAGACGATTACACTATTTTATTACATTTTATTGAGTTCATGTCATCATGGAAAACATCTGTCTTTAAAAAAAAAAAAAAATGGAATCAAAGCACTAAAATGTTCAGGCCACCATTGAAAAACATCAGGTATGTTGGCTGGAATTTTCTGGAATCAGAGATGAAGGGAAAAACAGATGGCTGAAATCCCAAAGCAGCACCTGTAAGAGTTGAAGTTACCTGAGCTCTGCACGTAGAATTAATCCCGTCCGAACGGAGCCTGTGCGCTTTGTTTTGATTCACTGAACCACCAAAGGAAGAGATTTTATAGATCGATGAAATACTTTTGGAATCAGAAGATGAAGACAGTTGTTGTACAGCACATATCAGTGTCCATTATATTACAATTATATCTTATTATATTCATTTCCAATTATTATATCATGGCTATATATTATTCATATATATATATATATATATATATATATATATATATATATTATATCATTAAAACCCACTGGACATGAGCAGTCACATGACCTGACTAATCCAATAACAGGATTTCAGCTCATATACGACCGAGCAATGCAAGAAACTAGTCAGCCGAGTCTTCCGTTTATTCCACAGTTATTTCACGAAAATCAACAAAACTGAATTAAAGATTTTGAAGAGAAGACTTTCCCCCTACAAACACAACTTTATCAACCTGCTGTGAGGAACAGGCCTTCCAGTCCTTGGCGTCTATTAATGTTGATGACCATGAAGGGGTTCATCATGGGCAGTGTGCAGCAAATGGGACGACCTAAATCTTGCAAGACCGGATGCTAGGCGAAAAGCCAGTCATTTCTGTCCTATTTGATGACAAGAACCTTATTTATATATTATTTTAAAGAATTTGAATGCGTGCGTATACATACAAAAAATGGGAACTTTTTAAACAATACTATAAAACCAAGAGTGATGGAAGAAACCTTAAAACACGCATTTAAGAATAAACGACTAACCTTTCATGGCGAAGTATTTACTTGTTCAAGTTCACTGTCTCGCACTGCTGCCACTTGCTCATGTCTAGCAATACGCAATTCAAAAATTCCCGTTTTTTTGGGTCACCCTGTATATGTGTGTGTGTGTGTGTGTGTGTGTATATATATATATTTTTTTTTTTTTCTTTTCGGCTTTTTCCCCATTCTCAAGAGTCGCCACAGCGAATCATCTGATTCGCACATTTGATTATATATCAAATTCAATATATATATATATATATATATATATATATATATATATATATATATATATATATTTTTTTTTTTTCTTTTCGGCTTTTTCCTGTTCTCAAGAGTCGCCACAGCGAATCATCTGATTCGCACATTTGATTATATATCAAATTCAATATATATATATATATATATATATATATATATATATATATATATATATATATATATATATAAAAATGCTACATTTCTCACATTTCAGTAGATTTGGATATAACACAACAGATATTCCATTTTCTCTAGTCATACATACCAGCTAGCCTGGGGATATCCATTGTCACACAACTTTTGTAAATAGAGGATCGGATTTCAGGTAGTTTAGTTTTGCTTTAGCTACATGTATAAAGTAAATAAAAAGAAACATCCATGAAGTTTAGCAACACTGCTGAACTATAATAATGCTGCTTTTATTTGTCGTCACAGCAATTCAAAACTTAAGACGAAACATGTGACACCACATGTGTTTTTCCTGATCTAATATGTTTGGACTGCTATTTATACAGCAGTTGGATAAATATCAATTTTGGCCAAATTGTTTAACGATCCAGTTTCATTTCAGAACACACAAATTACCGTATAACTGCATTTTCCTTAAGAGCAAGTGAAGCATGAAAACATATCAAACAAATCAAAATTCAAGCATTATAAAAGTCTCACCTTGACAGGAACTTTCCATTCTTTGTAAATGTGCCGAATTCAATCAAGAGTCACTGGAAAGGGGGAAAAAATGGATTTTCTTCCTCTTTAATCATTAATAAAAAGCTCTGAGCAGACATTCCGAGCATTTCCGGAGGACGCTCATGTTTCGATGTGGTATGAACTATAGAATATGGCAAGCCCTGAGGGAGGATCGCAGGCTGCACAGCTGAAGCAGGCCTTCTCCAAACATCTCAAAGAGCAGACTTGGGTAAAGCCACCTGGAGATGGGAATCGAGATGGATTCAAGTGGAACAGCTTTGGAATTGCTCTCATTACTGGTGGGTGGGCGGGTTGTGGGGGTAATTTTTTTTTTTTTTAAGCATCAATAGGAACGTGATTGAGGCTGAAGATGTTAAATGTGTGACATCATCTGATAAGAAAAGGTTTTCTTCACCAAGACTGACTTCAAGACTCTGCATTCCGACTACACATCATATTCCTGTAATAGGCTCCGGATCCATCGTGACTACAAGCGGAATAATACGCTTAGTGAAGATAAATAAATCAATGTGCTTCACTGATGGGATAAAGACACTGATCATTTATTTAATCTAGGGTAAGTGATTTATCCTGGTCAGGGTCACAACAGATCCAGAGCCTATCCTGGAAATAATGTGAGAGTTTAACAGAGGGTAGCTATCATCTGGGAAATAGGTGTGTTATTAACAATCAGTAATTGATGTGTATGGAGGGATTAATTAAGACAATTATTCTCCCCACTGCTTTTTGAATGTTACAGCTGACAATTTCATTTGCTTCATAATTCCCAATGTTTCTTTTTCTTCTTGTTTTTCCTTTTTAATCACTTGTTTAATTGTTAATCTATTTTATCACTGTTTATTTTTATGAGTACGATTTGCTGTCTGCTGTTTTCTGACATATTGGAAATAAACATTATTCATTAATTTATTACATGGAAACGTAGAGTACCATATACTAAAATAGTTCTAATTTTAATAGTCCAGAACTTCATACAACAATACATAAACACTGTCAATTTTATCTACCTTAATGAAGCTTAAAGAGTTGGTCTGTGTTTTATAGTACCCTCTGTTGCCTGAAAAGTGGAAAGCAATTGCAATGAAAACATGTGCAAGCATTTTCCGTCCTCAAAATCACTCCAACTCCTACAGATACTGCATGTTGCCTAGTAAGTGGCCTTTTGAAGAAAATCAAAATAGCTGAATAGGTTTCCTCCTCAGTAGAAGGAGCTTATTTTCAGGCCAGAAACTTGAGGGCCCCCACCCCCCCCACCCCCCCAAAAAAAAAAGAGGAAAAAAACCTCCCAAACTTGACAGTCTATCTTGATTCAAATACAGGGATCTCCCACTTTCCGTGGTGAATGGGGACCAAAACCCTCCTACGACCTCCGATTTCTGCGAAGTAGGATCGACCCCCCCCCCCTGACTGATGTACTGATGTATACGTATATGTATATGTGTATATAATATCAATAAATACGTATTCAAAACTATAAATGCTTATAATAATGATTAAACATTTAAAAATAACGCATAAGATAAATACACACACATACAGATGTGCACGCGCACACACACCGATGCGCGAGCACACACTCAGATGCACACCTCGCATAAAAACATAAGTAGTATTTTTGGGTTCTTTTTTGTTTTGGCTTCTGTTTTGTTTTGTTTTTTTGCATAATTGGTCTTGTTTTGTGGTATTTTCCTGAACTTTCCCCCCATTTTTCCTTAATTTCCTTATTTTTGAATTTTTCGATGAATATTTTTGAAAAACCCACGATGCACTGAAGCACAAAGTAGCGAGGGAGTTTTACCTGACTTTTTTTTTTTAGTTTGTCTGTCTGTGTGCAATATTACTCAAAACATTATTGAAGGACTTGAATGTGTTTTTTCTAGAGTAGAGTGTGATACCAGTAACAAACCATTAGATTTTTGGTGGTCATTCGTGCATGGGATCATGTTGAAAAAAAAAAAAAAACACTAAAGTCAATAAGTGAAAATAATATTTGAATGAAAGTTTATCAGATGTCCACTGGGGGAGACATTTCATTATTACTTTGTCAAATTATAATAAAACCAGCAGTCTCCACCATCTTTTTGAGGTTAATCAATTTATGCCTAGCGGAGGTAACTTATACTCTAGTTTTTAAAAGCAGCTAGTTTACAGGGGATTATAGTTAGATGAACCACATAATAAGCAGAAAAGTGTAACTATTGACAATTTCTAAAATAAAATCTTTATTTATTGGTGAAGGAATCTCCAGTGTTAGCAATGTTTAGATAAAACAGTAACTTTACATTTTCTGACACTGTTCATAAGTGATGCCATGGACTAAATCTATATTTGAGTTCTCAGAATATTAATGACTAAGCAGTAATTATACTTCATATTTGGCTGCATCACATGACCCTAACCGCCCCCCCTCACCCTCCCCACTAATAAAGTGCAGCATATGGTTTATAAGGATTTATTTGGTTTACTTTCAGGTCAAATTGTTTTCACGATAGTTTCCCCACTGAAATCTCATACCTCAGTCACATTTTCCAGATTTTTCCTCCACCCTGTCTTGACACTGCTACTGGTGATTTCAGAGAAGGACGTTGTATTCTGTGCTGCTCCTTTGGGATGTGTCTTGTTCGATCTTTGGGAGCACCTGGTCTATTGAAGCTCTTTCGGCTTTTAGCTCGCTCTACGTGCAGCTCGTGGCCATGAATGCAAAGCCGCTCCAGAGCATCCAAAGCCTGATCCGAGGCTCGCTCATCTTCATACTCCAGGAATGCCCTATGTTGTGCCCCTTGCCAGTTGAGCCTCACAGGTACAGCACCCCGTTCCCTCAGGACACACTTCAGCTCACTCACCCGCAGTCCAGTTGGGAGGCTTCCTAAATACAGCATGTTTACAGGAGCCTGAGAAGGTTCATGCAACTCATCAGGTTCTTCCCCTGAGCTGAGAAGTTGACGTGTACGATCCTGCTTTGCGATTTTCGGAGCATGTCTGCAGTCATATTTTGAGTCAGAACTTGGCTTTGGGTCGAGTTGACGCTCATGTTTCATGTTCGCACTTTCAGCGGATAAAACTTTCAGAGCTATGTCCTTTCCAGCCTTTTGCTCCATGACACGCAGTTGTTTCAGAATAGGAATTTTCTCCAGCATTTCTGCATCTAGCTGCAGACATGAAAATAACATGAAAAGTTTGCAGCTTCGAAAGAAATCACCCATATAAGCTGCATTGGTGGTACTTAATTCTCAATTTCATTTGGAGAAAAGTTAAAAAGTATTTTATAAAGTCTCAAATGAATCTCTGGAAATCATTGATTCATCTGTTGAACTTCTTAATCCTACAAGGATCGCAGGGAGGCTGAAAACTCTCTCAGCCATCTCTGGGAAAAGCCTAAACAGCCTGCCAGTCCATCATGGGGCCCATACATAGACACACACACAACTCAGGGAAATGTGAGGCGCTCCACCGAATATAGGCGCTTGTCACAAGTGACGTATGGTGCTTATGAGAAAAAGCGCGGCTTATCCGGACTTCCGATCTTTCGAGTGAGCAAGTGCGCGTTTAAGACTTGTTTAGTCCTCAACCGTCACATGCTTACTTGAAAGATCGGAAGTCCGGATAAGCCGCGCTTTGTCTCACAAGCACGATACATCACTTGCGACAAGCGCCTTCATTCGGTGGAGCGCCTCACAAATTTGGAACAACCAATTAGCCAAATGTGCAAGTCTTCAGACTGTGGGAGGAAAATGGATTACCCAGAAGAAACCCTCAGAAGCCCAGGAAGAACTTATAAACACAGAGAAGCACTCCCACTGGACCTGGGACCTTCTTGCTGTGAGGTGGACATGCTAAGAACTATGCTAGTGTGTCGCAATCTCTGGGGAGCAAAATCTCACACCGAGGTGTGGTCTGAAACAGGCAATCAGCCTAATTTTTGGACTGTGGAGGCAATGAGAGGACCCAGAAACCCACGTAAGCACAGGGAGAACAATGAAAACTCCACAGAGAAATGCTGGGAATCAAACCAATGACCTTCTTGATGTGAGATAGACATGCTGTGTATACTATATAACTTGAGAACCTAAATTCTGAAACCATGTTATTATTACTGCCATGTTTGCAAAGCCTTTTCCATTCTGTATTCCACATATGATTAGAAAATACAGTATTATTGGATCATTTAAATGCTTTTACAAAAACAGGAAATAATTAAAGACATCTGTTTTAGGAAATTGCGAACAGCTGTATTTAGCTTTTCAGTGTGACGTCACCTTTTTAAGCCTTTTGAAGCAAAAAAAAAAAAAACTGTTTCTATAACGAAAATATTAACATTATATTCAGTGCAGTCTACTTCATTTCCATGTAGAATGGAAAGTCATAAATACCAGCACCACAATTCTTCTGAATATCAGACTTGGGCTTGACAGTGCTCTGGATTTTGACCGAGTAAAGTGACCCAAAGCCACTGTGGATAACAAACATGGTCACTTATTGATGCAATATAAGAAAACTTGCCTTCTAAGTACAGACATAAAAATAGGTTTGATCTAGTCGCCCTATAAACAGAGGAAGAAAATACTAGCAAGTCTTTTTGCATGTTTGTTGTGAAAACAGGTTAGAGAGACTGTACAGTACATACGACACTGGGATGAAAAGTTCATACTATAGTTATCCATCTCGCCATGAGGATGAGAACTTGGGGCCAAGGGGATCCAAGCACTGCAGCATATATGGAAAAAGACCTCGATCGCAGGGAAAACTACCATATTTTCCAGGCCATAAGGCACATCAGACTCTAAGGCACAATACTAATGAACGACAATTGAACGGTTCTGGCCCATACATAAGGCACATCAGATTATAAGGCGCATCAGATTATAAGGCACAATAAGCAAAACATAAGTTTTTCAGTTCATTCCTCTTCCACAAATCCATCAAATTCATCATCTTCTGTGTCTTGAGTTTAACCGTGGCGCGAGTTGGACATAAAGCCCGGATCCCTCTATCATTTTTTATTATTATATTATACTATAACATTTTATCATCATTACTGTATTCTGATGGGCAGTGGTAGCCTGTTGGTAAAACATACTGGTTAACTGATTTTAAGGTTGGTGTTTCATGCCCCACTCTCAATGGGTTGTCACTGTCCCCCCAGTGCCGTTAACCGGGTTATCAATGGCTGGCCATGTCTCTCACTGTCTATGGTGTGAGACATGTAAAAGAACCATTGCTGACTTTCGTCAAGAGTACTCTGTAAAACCGTCAGCGTGTTTCTGCCCTGCGATGGCCTAGCGAACTGTCCAGGGTGTACTCGGCCCTTTCCCAGAGTCGGCTGGGATGGGCGCCAACCTCCCCGTGACCCTAATTAGGATTTAGTGGTTACAGAAAATGAATGAATGAATTAATCTATTATTCATCTCATCTCTCCCTCACACATGGAGTCAGTCCAACAGAGACGGAGATTAGAACTCTTCCGGGTCATGACCTAAACTTCTCCCAGCTACGCCCCTTAAAAAGACGACTTTTTCACAGTAACAAACATGGTTGCACCCATCCGCAGTGTGAATACTTTGTTCATTACAGAATGGAGGTCATTACTCTTAAGGAGATGCATCAGTGTAACTTTATATTCAAGAAAGTTAATCCCAGGTCTCAGGAGCTTTATGCCAGTGATGAACATGAGACTCATTAAGTCAGCTGAGCGCCCTGAGGGTAGAGATGGAGATTAGGTGGAAAAATCACTCATGTATTACTCAGAGTCACCTAACTATGATAGCAGTAATGCCGATATTTGGACATAAAGCCTGGATCCCTCGACTTTATGACCTGTTGACAGCAATATCTAGCGGTTGGAGTTCTTTGGTTAACCCACCAGAATGACGGTAAACTCTGAATTAGTTTGCTTCACTTGGGTTTTGACAATGTCAGTGAGATGGAGTCCTGCAGCGTCATCCCCACATAAGGCGCATGGGATTATAAAACGCATCATCAGATTTTTTTTGAGGATTAAAGGCTTTTAAGTGTGCCTTATGGTCCAAGAGATATGGTATTTAAAAAAAAAAAGTATTTTGATTATCATTGAATTATGGTCAGCCTATGAACGTTTCAGCCCTCCCTTGTAAAGTTCACAATGTTGCACCCCTAAGATTAAGACTGGGTAAAAAAAATTAGCACAGAGTGTGCATGTTCTCTCCATTCCTGTGTGAGTGTGCTCCTGGTATTCCTGTTTCCTCCCACAGTCTAAAAACATACACACTAGGCTAACTGCCTATTCCAAATTTTCCCTCGGTGTGAGTGTGAAATGAGAATGTGTGTGTGTGTGTGTGTGTGTGTGTGTGTGTGTGTGCACACTCAAGCACACCTACATGGACTGGCAAGCTGTTCAGGGTGTACCCTGCCTTTGGCCAGAGTCAACTGAGTGTCAACTGCTCCAGCCCCCCTGCGACACTACTAGGAGGAAATTAATGAATGAATGATTGTCACACCTTCTCATCTACATTCTGTTTCTCTTCATTGCTTCATTAATTTCTTCCTTCAGAGAGTTGATTCTAAATTCTTCAGTTCATTCTAAACTCTTAAATTCTTAACTCTTCAGTTTATTCAGTCGTAAATATGTTTGCACGAATAAAGCTTCATCTCAACCTTCTTTTCTTTCCTCCAACTGCAGAGCTCCAGAACATGAAAGCAGATCTGTAGCTTACTATCCCCTCAGGAGTCTTCTCTGAAAAAACCACTTTTTTCTTCTCTGGTTCAAGAAACCACAATGCCTTAAATGCTACCTGCGCATTTCACCTGACCTGAGTTATTAATAACGTCCCATACGAGTCTAGATCACATATTACCTCCACCACGGACTGGATGTTTTTAAAGCAGGATTATTCAAAACGTTGTTTGTGGATTTTTAACAAACTTTCTACAAGAGGCAGGGCTTTGGACAAGGAAGTCTTGGACATTTCGTAGATGATCTGGATAAAATTCTGGATCCAGGAATAAAGGATTCTTTAATAAATAGGCTGCACAGTGGCATAGTGGTTAGCAAGTCCACCTCACAGGAAGAAGGCATTGGGTTTCATCCCCAGCTCAGGCGTTTTTGTGTGGAGCTTGCATTTTCTACCCGTGCTTACGTGGGTTTCCTTCGGGCACTCCAGTTTCCTCCTACAATCCAAAAACATGCACAGTAGGCTAACTGTTTGTTCCAAATCACCCCTAGGTGTGAGTGTTGGCTCTGGAATGGCCTGACGATCTGTCCAGAGTGTACGCCGCCCTCGCCGCTGACATAGGTACCAGCCTCCCTGTTACCCCAATTAGAATTAAGTGGCTTAGAAAATGAATGAAAGAATGACTTCGGATTAATATTGTGAGATTGGACTTTTTTCCCCATTTTTGGCATACGTGAGGCGGAGGTTTGCGCTCTTTGTGTGACCACCAGTATTCAGCCATGGGTTAGCGGTCTGAGTGGTTCAACAGGACGATGTGATTCTTTCCAACAGTTTGTCCATGCTAAAAATATTGTAGTTATATTGCTTTGTTCTGAGATTCGAATACAGCAATCTACACTTACTAAAAGAGTGAGAGAGAAAGAAGATAGCATCAATTAGACCTTGGTCAGCTCATCTCGAGTCAAATTAATATTCCTCATCTCTGTATTTGCTCAACTTGACTCCAGACTAAAAAAAAAAGCTCAGTCTTGAGACATTTGATTTTATTAACTACTGTATCAACCAATCTGTAATCTGTCTTATGATGCAAAACTTCCTGAAAAGGTTATTGCCTCTGGATACATTCAGAGCTTCTTATGGGCCCTAATGACATCTGTCCGTGATGCCGAAGCTCTCACTATACATACACTCCTTTTTCCAGATCGTCTTGGTGCTTTTTACACCATCTGTCATGTACTGCTTCTTTCTCGACCCTCTGCTATTGCTATTACTGGTTCTTTGTTGTTCTGATTTAAATCAGACAACTGATTACTTCCATATCCAAATAAAAGTCTTCCACAGTATCTGTCAGTTGTGGCATCCCACAGGGATCTGTCTTCAGACCTCTCCTGTTCACCATCTACATGCTATCCCTGGGCCAAACGATCCACTCGCATGGTCTGAATTTTCATTACTAAGCAGATGACATGCAGCTTTACATTAGTTGCAGACCATCTACAGCTGCTCCTCTGCCTTCCGTCGGTAAATGTATTCAAGACCAAAAGCAAGTGTTTTAAAGCTTTAAGCTGATAAAAAAAAGTGACTTTATATAATTGGTTCCCAATCAGTCACTGACGCCTAAAGCAATTTAACCCTCATCACTGATGGGACAATTGTTAATCATTCAAAAAAATCATATAAATGCCGTTCAAAGATTTTTTTCCCTTCACAATGTCCTGCGCTTAGCACAGAGGTGCTCATTCACACCTTTATTGAATACCTGTCTTATTTCACTCTTTTCATTGCTCTCTCAATCCATAAGTCTGTTTCATGGCTGCATAACATTCAAAACTCCACAGCCCTAATGAACACATTCTTTCATCCATCCATTAATAATATTGCATATCTGTCAGACTCATACTGGAGCCACTCTGACCTAATGTACTTGTCTTTGGACTGTTGTTGCCAGGTATAATGTTCTAACTTAACTTGATACATGATTGAGTTCAATACTTTCGGTCTGTAATAATAATCATTGATGCTAAAATTGGGAACAAAGTAAATAACCCAGTTTTGCTTTAAGTGTATAATGGCGATGACATGGTTTATGTATTCATTTACCTTTGACCAAATGATGCCTTGTGGTTTTGGGATCTGACAGTCAGTCTTGATCACCCTGCTTGGAGTAAAAATGTAGTCCACGGTGAGGTCGTGATTGTCCATCAGTCCCTCTGGAATGTCCACAACCTTTGAATAACATACTGTATTACCACACAGTACATAATGATTACATGCACAATTACTTTGGGATGTAATATGTATGTAGTTTTTGTAAGCACAAGATATATAAGAATCCTTGGCCAACACAAACCCATTCACAGTTTCTTTTCATTGTTTTCCATCCATGGATAGTGTAAAGTGACTTAAAGAACTGAGCTGATTGTTACATATTCATACACGATGAAATGTAAAAAAATAATTCTATGTTAACCATAATACACTTAAATCTTCTTTCTTTTCTTTTCGGCTTCTTCCCGTTCTCGGGAGTCACCACAGCGAATCATCTGATTCACACATTTGATTTGGCAGAGGTTTTTACGTTGGATGCCCTTCCTGACACAACCCTTTTAACAAGGGACAGAAACACACTGACGGCTTTGCAGCTACTCTTTACGAAAGTCAGCAATGGTTCTTTTACATGCCTCTCACCATAGACAGTGAGAGTCATGGCCCGCCTTTGATAACCCAGTTAGCTGCACTGGGGGGACTGTGACAACCCTGTGGGGACTTGAACCCCCCCAACCTTAGGATCAGCGATCCAGCACCCTATCCACTAGACCACCACTTTTTATTTTGGAACTCAGAATGCAGATGTGCATGCTGGGAGTATGGACATTTGAGAACTAACACTGTTCTGATTGATCCTCAGTGTGATGATGTAAAAGGTACTTTGCGATCAGCATTACCCCTCCCCAGCACACAATATCTTTGCAGCAAGACAGAACATGAACTCATGAAATGGATAAATCGACTTTCAAAACAGGCGATAAATGAAAGACGGGAATCAACTAGTAAAAAGTGTGAACAGTAAACTCAGCGTTAAACTTTTTGTCTTTCACTTGAGAACAAATTTGAGAAACACAGGAAAGATTTATTTATTTATTACCTCACTAAAGGAGTTGTGCTCCTCTTATAACACCAGCCTCAGACACCTATCAATAGTGATATCTATCGTTTATCACCTAAATATATATAATTCTTCTTCAGACCAAATACCAAAACTTTACCTTTTACCAACAACTTTCAGTGCAAGTGATTATTATAGAAACACTAGTGTATTAACAAGTGCACTGATATAAACCAAGCAGCCAAAATAGCTGTCAGTGATACTGCTGAACATCTAATATCGAACCAAACCTTCTGACCAATCAGAATTGAGACTTCAACAGATATTAGAACACATTCAAGGATTCTAACCTGGCAGTCATGAACTACTGTCACAACCAGTGTGGATTCATTCACGGATCCCATTGAGACCATCATGGCATATTCCATGTCTGCGAATCCCTCACCTTTCCCAATTCTGTAACCTGAAAATGCAAACATTAAAAACCCGGAAAACAAATCTATAATAGATAATAGATACAATACCACGACATAGATGACCTTTTTCAGATACAGCTACAGATCCGACCACCACCAAGTCCACGTGAACTTTTGAGTCTAGACCCACTGGAACACTAAACTCCTTAATGCCCTGAAATGAAGACACAATGAATATTATTTTGAATTACAAGTTATAAAAATTTCGAGAAAACAATACTTTACATGTGTATAAGTGAGTTTGTGTGTATGTGTGCAAAAGTTACCCGAGACATCGAGCACACTCGCAGATCCTCCTTGGTGGCTCTTTGAGGAGGAACAATTTTGTTAAACAGTCCGGTCCGCAGACGTGGCGTTGGTACCAGGAGCGTTTTCCCAGCCTAAGAGTCGAAAATATAAAGAAGAAAGTTCTTTAAAATAGATTTGTTATAAGAGCACATTAATTTTACACTGGATACGAAGTACCAGTGGCTTCTAGCAACAATTAGTGGCGAGCTTCATGGAACTGAAATTCTGTTCCTGCCCCCACCCCAGTGAAGCCGATTGTAGAAACATGACAGTACAACACAGTGGCTTCTATAAGAGGGGATCTGCTCCCAATGTATATATAAACTGTTAATTCTAAGGATTTGAAAACTCAACAATTTTTTAGCAATGATTATAGATTCATGAAAAATAATTTATTGATGATATACTTTGTTTGGCTAACAAATCCTTCAAAATGTTACAAACTGCACCTTTAATTTCTAGAACAGCAACTGGGGTGGTCAATAGTGTAGCTCTAATTCAACATGTTTCAACAGTAGAAGTGCCTTCAGTCTAATATGTCAGAGTTTCTGTAGTAGCAGCTGTGACATGAGTGGAATAAAAACACCTCATCTCATGCTATTATTAGAAAGCGATCCACTTTTGGAAGCTGTAAGTTCACAGTGACCACCTGACATGGACGTGGATTGTTTCTCTATGTACTGTGTAATTGTATGTCCTGGTGTTGGTGTGTTTTATTCCTTGCATATAACATACAGAATCTTGGACATGTAAATAAATTCACCTGTAGTGCTGCTAATCGCACCCCTTCCAATGGTTTATCAGGATCCACTTTCATTTCACTGCATTTGTTGAAGAACTCAAAGCTCATCATCTTCCCACATGCCCCCTGAGCTCCCTGAAGAGACAAAAAAACAAACATAAGGTCAGGACTCACATGCAAAGTGTGAAAGCGAGCTCGCTCCTGAGGCTTATCAGGATTCACTTTGACAATGTTGCTGGACCGGAATGCCTGTAGAGAGGGAAGCTGGTCGCAGGCCACTGTAGCAGCCTGCACACAAACAATGTAGGACAAGGTGATGGGAGTTCAACAGTTATGCTTTTTTTGACTACAGACAGAATTTAATGATAATTACAACATTATGAATAAACAATTCGCAACGATGGCTCGGTGGTTAAGGCTCTAGTTTGCTAAGCTGGCAATTGGCGGATCAAGTTACAGTATCACCAAGCTGCCACTGTTGGACCCTTGAGCAAGGCCCTTGACCCTCGATTGATCAGTTGTATAAAAAATGTAAGGGTGCCTGTCAAATTCTGTAAAAGTAAATACAAGTGCTTTCGTCACATGACCTGGACAATTTAATAGCTTCATACTTAAAAAAACAAAACTCATGCACTGATGCACCAGAATGCACCAGAATATTCCATAAGCTACATGTTTTAAAGGTACATTGTGTAACATTTTGGAAAAACGTTAGCATAATTTAGGTCAATAAATAAGCTTCCATTAATTTGAAAATACTGTATATCTTCTTTTTCTTTGAGCTTTTCCCTTCAGGGGTTGCCACAGCGAATCATCTGCCTCCATCTCACCCTATCCTTTGCATCTTCTTCTCTTACACCGACGACCTTCATGTCTTCCATCACCACATCCATGAATCGTCTCTTTGGTCTTCCTCTAGGCCTTCTGCCTGGTAGTTCCAGCCTCAGCATCCTATTACCAATATACTCACTATCCCTCCTCTGTACATGTCCAAACCATCTCAATCTAGCCTCTCTGACTTTGTCTCCAAAACATCTTATATGTGCTGTCCCTCTGATGTGCTCATTCCTAATCCTATCCATCCTCGTTACTCCCAAAGAGAACCTCAACATTTTCATCTCTGCTACCTCCAGCTCTGCCTCCTGTCTTTTCCCCAGCACCACTGTTTCTAAACCATACAGCATTGTTGGCCTCAACATCGTCTTGTACACTTTTCCTTTCATTCTTGCCAATACCCTCCTATCACACATCACACCGGACACTTTTCTCCAACCATTCCAACTTACCTGCACACGCTTCTTCACCTCTTTTCCACACTCTCCATTGCTCTGGATTGTTGAGCCTGTCTGTCTGTCTTCCTTTCGGCGTTTTCCCTTTTACTCGGGAGTCGCCACATCGAATCATCTGATTCGCACGTTTGATTTGGCAGAGGTTTTTACATCGGATGCCCTTTCTATCACAACCCTTTTAGCAAGGGACAGAAACACGCTGACGACTTTGCAGTCTACTCTTTACGAAAGTCAGCAATGGTTCTTTTACATGCCTCTCACCATAGACAGTGACAGACATGGCCTGTCTGTTGAGCCCAAGTACTTAAAATCCTCCACCTTTCTTATCTCTGCTCCCTGTAACCTCACCGTTCCTCTTGGGTCCTTGTCATTCATGCACATGTATTCTGTCTTACTGAGGCTAATCTTCATTCCCCTCCTTTCCAGGGCATACCTCCACCTCTCTAGATTTTCCTGCACTTGTTCTCTGCTCTCACTACAGATCACAATGTCATCTGCAAACATCATAGTCCATGGGGAATCTTGTCTAACCTCGTCTGTCGGCCTGTCCATCACCATAGCAAACAAGAAGGGGCTGAGAGCTGACCCTTGATGCAGTCCCACCTCCACCTTGAACTCTTCTGTCACACCGACAGCACACCTCACCACTGTCTTACATCTCTCATACATGTCCTGCATATACGACTTTAAAAAAGGTTGTTAAATTTTCAGAGCATTATAATGACTTGCTTATATTGACATGACTAGTCCTCTCTCATGGACGCCGCCATTTTGCACAGTCATGATTCGACTGTTGTCCAGAGCCATGAGGCTTCAAAGGTCAGAGCTGAAATTCCAGTTGGCTGCAAACTGGAACCTCACCACTGGATGCCACTGGACACTGACAAATCATACACAGTGCACCTTTAAACAAAGCTGCACGGCAGTGTCAAGTTAGAGGCTCTATCACGTCATGCAATCAAAAGAAGGGTATCTGAGAAATATGCATGTTTATTAATCAATTACCCCCCCCCCCCATAAAAACCAAAGAAATAAACCTCACATAATATTCACTAAAACTTTTATTAAAGAGACGTTTAATGACCTTGAAGTTTGGGATTCTGTGGTGCACAGGTCGGGGAAAGTTTGCCAGGTCATTAGTTTCGAAGTAATCCCAGATTGTTTGGCGAATATCCCATTTAGTCGCCTCTAACAGAAAAGACAGGCGTTACAACATTGAAAACACAACGGCCAAGTTTAGGTTTTAAAAAAATAAACTGAAAAAAACAATTTCGGATACCTTTAGGAATAATTATTGCAGATTCCATGGTTTAGAAAACTTAAATCACTTTAAATAGTGATGAGTGAAGAAAGTGCACTCCATCTGCAAGTAACTAAACCGTTCGATGACACGAGCAGCTGCTGCCTGTCAAAATAAAAGGCATTTCCGGGTTCGCTACGGAGTCCTAAAAGGGTAAAATGCGATTTGATTTTTGTGCAAAAAGAGTTCAGTTCAAGCGTTGTAATTTTTTGTTTGAATACACGCCACTAAAATCAGCAGTAATTGTGTGATTAGGTAGATTTAGGTTTGATTTTGCCTAAATAAGGAAAGGCGTCGGACAAAATTCAATCCCTTTAAAAATAGGAATAAAGCCCTATTCCTACAACTACTAGCTTTTTCTCTTATGGTTCAATTTCTCTGTACCGTATATGTATTTACACAAACTCTCCCAATATGAATAGGAATTCCTTAATATCCTAAAACATAGAAACAATCTAAAAATGTTGAAAACTATACACCTCAGACATTTTTAATACATTCATCCATTTTCTCAACCGCTTAATCTTTAATAGGGTCGCGGAAAGGCTGGCGCCCATCTCAGCTCTGGGCGATACACAATGGATACCTCACCAGGCCATTGCAAGGCAGAACAAGAATAGTTGTCTGTCTTCCTTTCAGCTTTTTCCCTTTTACTCAGGAGTCGCCACATCGAATAATCTGATTCGCACATTTGATTTGGCAGAGGTTTTTATGTCAGATGCCCTTCCTGTCACAACCCTTTTAGCAAGGGACAGAAACACGCTGACGACTTTGCAGCCTACTCTTTACGAAAGTCAGCAATGGTTCATATGGTTCACCATAGACAGTGAGAGACATGGCCCACCTTTGATAACCCAGTTAGCTGCACTGGTTTGCAGTGACAACCCCGTGGGGACTCGAACCCCCAACCTTTGGATCAGCGATCCTGCACCCTATCCACTAGACCACCACTGCCCCAGAACAAGAATAGTATATGTGCAATGAAAAAAACCCATGCAATAAACCACTTTAATCAACCACATGTACCCCCTGTGACTGTGAACCATATCGATCCATCTACTCTGCCCTTAAGATACATGTGTATTTGTATATAGCCAATCTACAAAGTATTTTTATTTTATATTATTTTTATATTATATATATTTTTGTTTGGGGCAGTGGTAGTCTAGTGGTATAGGGTGCTGGATCGCTGATCCAAAGGTTGGGGGTTCGAGTCCCCCCCCAGTGCGGCTAACTGGGTTATCAAAGGCGGGCTATGTCTCTCACTATCTATGGTGAGAGGCATGTAAAAGAACCATTACTGACATTCGTAAAGAGTAGCTGCAAAGTCGTCAACGTGTTTCTGTCCCTTGCTAAAAGGGTTGTGACAGGAAGGGCATCCGATGTAAAAACCTCTGCCAAATCAAACGTGCGAATCAGATGATTCGCTGTGGCGACTCCCGAGAACAGGGAAAAAGCCGAAAGGAAGACAGACAATATATATTTTTTGTTTGTTATTTTTATATTTTATTGTTCTGTTCAACAAGGTCGAAGTGAGCAGATGCCAGAGGAATGGAGGAGAAGTGTGCTTGTGCCCATTTTTAAAAAGATGTACAGAGTTGTGGCAACTACAGAGGGATAAAGTTGATGAGCCATACAATGAAGCTATGGGAAAGAATAGTGGAAGCAAGACTAAGGGCAGAGGTCAGCATTTGTGAACGAACAACAGTTTGGTTTCATGCCAAGAAGGAGCACCACAGATGCAGTGTTTGCTTTGAGGTTGTTAATAGAGAAGTACAGAGAAGGTCAGAAGGAGCTGCATTGTGCCTTTGTGGATCTGGAGAAAGCATATGACAGGGTGCCAAGAGAAGAACTGTGGTATTGTATGAGGAAGTCTGGAGTGACAGAGAAGTATGTTAGAGTGGTGCAGGACATGTATGAGAGATGTAAGACAGTGGTGAGGTGTGCTGTCGGTGTGACAGAAGAGTTCAAGGTGGAGGTGGGACTGCATCAAGGGTCAGCTCTCAGCCCCTTCTTGTTTGCTATGGTGATGGACAGGCTGACAGACGAGGTTAGACAAGATTCCCCATGGAGTATGATGTTTGCAGATGACATCGTGATCTGTAGTGAGAGCAGAGAACAAGTGGAGGAAAATCTAGAGCGGTGGAGGTATGCCCTGGAAAGGAGGGGATTGAAGGTTAGTCTCAGTAAGACAGAATACATGTGTGTGAACGACAAGGACCCAAGAGGAACTTTGAGGTTACAGGGGGCAGAGATAAAGAAGGTGGAGGATTTTAAGTACTTAGGCTCAACAATCCAGAGCAATGGAGAGTGTGGAAAAGAGGTGAAGAAGCGAGTGCAGGCAGGTTGGAATGGATGGAGAAAAGTGTCCGGTGTGATGTGTGATAGGAGAGTATCGGCAAGAATGAAGGGAAAAGTGTACAAGACGGTGATGAGGCCAGCATTGTTGTATGGTTTAGAAACAGTGGCCCTGGGGAAAAGACAGGAGTCAGAGTTGGAGGTAGCAGAGATGAAAATGTTGAGGTTCTCTTTGGGTTTCACGAGGATGGATAGGATCAGAAATGAGTACATCAGAGGGACAGCACATGTTAGATGTTTTGGAGACAAAGTCAGAGAGGCTAGATTGAGATGGTTTGGACATGTACAGAGGAGGGATAGTGAGTATATTGGTCGTAGGATGCTGAGGTTGGAACTACCAGGAAAAAGGCCCAGAGGAAGACCAAAGAGAAGATTTATGGATGCGGTGAAGGCGGACATGAAGGTCGTTGGAGTAAGAGTAGAAGATGCAGAGGATAGGGAGAGATGGAGGCAGATCATTTGCTGTGGCGACCCCTGAAGGGAACAGCCGAAAGGAAAAGAAGAAGATTGTTCTGTTCTAATATTATGACTCAAAGATGTAACACCTTTCTGAGCTATTTTGCACCCCCTACTGATGGTACTTAGAGAGACTGTAACAGTAAATTTCTCCATTCTTCTTCTTTTCGGCTTTTTCCCTCTCGGGAGTCGCCACAGTGAATCATCTGATTCACACATTTGATTTGGCAGAGGTTTTTACGTCGGATGCCCTTCCTGACACAACCCTTTTAGCAAGGGACAGAAACACACTGAAGGCTTTGCAGCTACTCTTTACGAAAGTCAGCAATGGTTCTTTTACATGCCTCTCACCATAGACAGTGAGAGACATGGCTCGCCTTTGATGACCCAGTTAGCTGTGAGATCAATAAAGCTGTACTGTACTGTATCTATAAAGGTAACAAGGTTACCAATCAACATACCAAAACTGTCCACCAGGTGGCTCTAAACACCAGGATAAATCATCTGTATGGCGGTCTGGTGGATAGGACGCAGGATCGCTGATCCTAAGGTTGGTCTTTACATTCGTAAAGAGTAGGCTGCAAAGTCGTCAGCGTGTTTCTGTCCCTTGCTAAAAGGGTTGTGACAGGAAGGGCATCCGACGTAAAAACCTCTGCCAAATCAAATGTGCGAATCAGATGATTCGCTGTGGCGACTCCCGAGAAAGGGAAAAAACAAAAGGAAAAGACGATTAAAGAACTAAGCGCTGCAACAAATAATACAGTACCTTTATATACTAGTAGTTGACTGTTTCTGATTTGTAAACATTAGTACAAATATATTTGATTTCTAAAAATACATTTACATTTTACAGAATTTGGCAGATGCTTTTATCCAAAGCAACTTACAATTACTGTATCCTTCTTTATACAAGTTTAGCAAGTGAGGGTTAAGGGCCTTGCTCAAGGGCCCAACAGTGGTGACAGTGGGGATTGAACTGCTGACCTTTGAACTAGTAACCCATTGCATTAACCACTAACCCACCACTGCCACATACACAAATGCACACTAATCCTCCACTGCCATAAAATACCACAAATGTACACTAATCCTGCTTCCATTATTAATTATTACCTATGCAAATTAAAATTATCTACAAATAATCTATATCCATTAATAATTTCAACTTTACACTGATTATTAGCATGCTTCAGACTTCATTCTAAAGAAAAAGAATCAGCATGAATCCATGGATTGAACCTGGGTTGTGTAAATACAGTTCCGGCTGCTGGTGGTGTAATCCTTTCACAGCCCCCCCACCCCCCATAAGGGCATGATCACATAGCTTGAATCTGAATATTGTTACTGATCATGTGTATTCCTTTGTGTGGTGTTCCTAAAAATGTGGCAAGTAAATAAATGGTGGGAGAACATAGTATTTATTTTTCCAAAATATTTATTGGGATTTATTGGGATTGATTTGTTGTTGTAGATGAAGTATGAGACATGACTAAAAGACGAGCCACTGTGCATTGTGTTTGATGTTAAAGTCCATGTTTAAGGAAATGAAGTTAGAGTGGAGCAGACACCAGGCCGGCTGGTTCCTGACCGTGTGTCTGTTTCAATAAGCTGCTCTCCAGTGGTTTAAACCCCAGTTCATCTGCAGCGATGCCAAAAGCCTTCAATTTTGCCTCATATGTCCTCAGCAGGTCATTATGCGCCTGAGGAAGAAAACATGCGACAACAGAAAAATTATTGTTAGTCTGTGTGTTGAATCATGAAATTCTCCTTGTTTTTTCAGGAAACTTGGTCTGACTTTTGAGACAGTGTGAAGATTTCATGTTAATACATGTCGTTTTATTTTTTGGGTTGTGCATCACTTTGTTCCTTGAGATCATCTGCATATTAGGTTACTTTCCAAAATCTAGCCTCTGAAATTTTCTCATAAACGATTTCTGTAAGGTGTGGCATGATGGGTAGTGGTTTGCATGTCCACCTCATAGCAAGTATGCTCTGGGTTTGATTTACCAATAGCATTTGCATGGATTTTGCATGTTCTCCCTCTGATTGCATGAGCTTCCTCCAGGAACTTCGGTTTCCAAAGTCCAAAAACTTGTACATTAGACTAATTGACTGTTCCAAATTCCCCCTGATGGGAGTGTGAGTGCTGGCCCTGCAATGGACTTGTGGGCTGTTCAGGGTGTACCCGCCTTTGCCCAGAGTTAAATGAGATGAGCTCCAGTCTTCCAATCACCCCAACATAATTAAGTTGTTCAGCAAATGAGTGAGTGATTTCTGTAAACTCCACCATTAGATAAGAACTCTGATCAAGGTACCGGGTTGCTGATTGACGTACCTTACACATCCGAGCCAGTTCATACTGCAGGTCTTTGATAGCAATGTTTTTTGAGTCCAACACTTCCTAAAACGAAGTGAAAAATGAAGAGGATAGTATGTAATGACAGATTAGACGTGAGGATAACATCAAACATCCATCAATACTTTGACAAAGAACCCGTTCGTGTTGAACACTGGATGATAATATGGTGAGAACTGTCCAAGGAAATATTTTAAAATACTCAGCTCTTGGTAGTACTGTACCTCCAGTTTGCGCGTGACCACGTTCAGGGCGCTGGGTTCTAAATTTGAGGCAGCAAGAACCTCATTAAGCTGTGCCTCTTTCTTCTCCAGGGTGTTTGTAAGAGCATCCAGCTTCCTCTCCAGGAGTAGGTTCTTAAAGCCGCTTTTCTGCTGCACCTCCAAAATAGCTTTGGTGAACTTCTGGTACAGTTCATCTCGCTCCTGCTGTACCTGGCACAGAGAACGAGGCGAGGGGATAGACTAGGCAAAATGATTTATGCTTTCAATAATTTGGTGCACTTTCTCTCCCTCCCTCACTTTAGTGAATCGCTGCTCCAGAACTTCATGCTCCCATTTCAGATCCTTCAGCTCTTTATCTGCCACCTTGAGACGTGCTTTCGTTCCCTGACAGAGGAATATCAAAGTATCACCTACGGATGAACTACATATTACAAATATACAGCACCCTTTTAGACCACATAGCTATTAAATTCACAATTCTGATTGGTCAAGTATAGTACATGAATTATAGAGTATGTTACAATTGTTATAGAGTATAGTTCATGGATTATAGAATATAGTACAATAATTATTGCATATAGTATGTGGTTTAGAGAGTATAGTATGTGGACAACACAGCATAGTACATGGATAATATAGTACAAAACAGTTCATAGAGTATATTATGTGGATTAGAGAATAGGACAGATTCAAGAATATTGTAGAGGAATTGCAGAGGATATAATGTGGACTATAAAGTACTATATAACGGATTATAGAGTACTATAGTACAAGGATTATGAAGTATAGAATGTGTTTTTATATAGTATATGGATTATAGAGTTTAGGACATGGGCTATAGAGTATAGTACAAGGATTATTGAGAATATTATGTGGATTATAGAGCAGTGGTTCTTAACCTTGTTGGAGGTACCGAACCCCACCAGTTTCATATGCACATTCACCGAACCCTTCATCAGTGAAAAATAAAAATATGATTTTTTTACAAATTCAAGACATAGGTACTGTTGTGTTCTTGTATGCCCCATCTCCATGCAGTTTCACGAAGTGTTCCTTTAGTTTTGCTGGTGTGAGACTAGAGTTGCTCAACTTGGCATTGCAAATCATTCAGATAGGATGCTGAGTCCCATCACGTTCCGTGATGCATGTGAATCCATGTTGTACATATCCGTCCGACCACTTTCTTTTTTTGCTCGACATAGTTAGTATGGATTAAAATATTCCGAAAAAAGTCTCACGACTTCATACATTGACTACTGAGCGCGCTAAATTCCCCGCGGCACTGATTGGCCAAGCAATGTAATGTGATCATCTGCAGCCAGTGATGACCAAGCGGGGCATGTCATCACTAATTGACATGATGAGTCGGGTGTGTCCTGACCTCCGTGGCAGAGGCTCCGCCGAACCCCTGAGACCGACTCACCGAACCCCTAGGGTTCGATCGAACCCAGGTTGGGAACCACTGTTATAGAGTATATGGCATGGAATATAGAGTATAATATGTGGACTATAGAGTATACAGTAGTATGTGGATTATACGGTACATTACATGGATTATAAACTATAGTACAATGATAGAGTGTAGAAAAAGTCACATACCGCCAGTAAGGCTTTGTCTCTCGTATAGTTGGCGAGTTGTCTCTGGAGCTCAGACACTTCCTGCGTGGCTTTCTGCAGAGGCTCCATCAAACACTTGTTCTGTTTGAGCACCCCAGTCTTCTCCTTCTCCAACCTCTCCTCCCTCTTCTTCAGGTCAGCCACTTGTTCCTGTCCACAGACAGTCAGAGGTAGAATGAAGAGCTATAATGATGTTCAGGAATCAGAATATGGCAGAGATCACCCAGAGATCCAAACATGAGAGGAAGTGTGACTGACTGAGAGGAAAATGAGAATGACAGCATTAGGTCTGGAGATGTTCTTCTAGGCAGACGCCTTGGTGGTCCATTCTCCAGCTGACAATACTGGCTCAGAGGATTGTAGAAGACATGGTTTTATTGATGACTCAAGCAGTTCTGGATCAATTTTTATGAACAGATCTCATGGAAAGCTAACTTACGGCAGACAAGACCTATTAACATACCTTAAGTAAATTGATTTGGTTGAAGCTCCCGAGAGTTATCTCACTGTAGTAGTTCTTAATATCACTGAAGGCTTTCTCGTGGTTCTTTATCAGCGTGTTAACATGGATGCTCTTCCTTTGCTCAATCGCATGGATTTCAGTTTTGCGCCTCAGGTCTTGCTCCTCTCGCTGCTTTTGCAGTTTCTTCTCATATTTCGCCTCGAATTCTACAAATAAACATCAAAAACTGAGACAGTAACCCTGTACAGTCACATTTCATACCCGATCAACGACAGACAGTATTAATAATACACTACCTCGTACTCTGTCCTCAAATTCATTTCTCAGCCTGGTGACCTCCTTATCATGACTCTGTGGAAAGAAAGGAGAGTCATGATGAAAAATCTGATGATCCAGGACAGAAATTGTAATACAGTACTTATATTGATTTCAATTCAAGGCACAGGTGCCAACCTCTGACTGTAACCAGGGGGTGGAGCTAAACCTGTTCCAACTCCGCCTATAATTCAAACCTTAAACCTTAACTGCTCAGTCTCACACAACAACCTGCATTATCCTTCAAAGTATCGCAGTTAATTCCCTCTGAATACGAGCAGGGCGTGGCTTCCATTTCCAGAAAATTTGGTCTTGTTCAAAATTGCCCCTCTCGTGTCATCATCTTCATGTTTCCTCTGCCTACATACTTAGCAAACAACACCAAAGTCCACCAGAATTGGCACCGCAGTCCCAGCCGTGACCCTTATATATCAACCAGCTATGTGACCTTCAACATCAACCATCTCAACCACTTATCTATCCCCAAACACATGGGCGTTGTATCCATCTCATGAAAAATTTGGTTTGGCTCTGATTATTTTGGTGGAGCTAGAACAGGTCAGGCTCCACCCCATGGACTTTTGGTTCTTCAGCAAGACATACTGGTATAAGGACCTACATCAAGTGCAGTTCCACTGTTAAAGCCTTTGGATCAAGTCCACTCAGATAGAATGAGCTGGATCAGGTCTGACTCCACACATTGGACTTATGGCTCCACAGAAAGTGGCATTTTGCATTGGAGGGCCATAATCTCAGGCTGTTGATTTATAAGACATTATTGTCATTTGGATTGGTTAACTTTCCAATGAGCTCCAGATGTTAATATTACTGTATTTAACTATCATCTCAAAAACCTTACTGTGAGGTGGACATGTGAACTACTATGCTATTGTGCTGCCTGCGTTTACTTCGACTTACTTTAATTTTCATATTAACAGTCAATTACAGAACCATATTAAAACCAGCAAGACATATTTCTGGATCTTTATTTGGGAATCATGACATTCCAGGATAGGGGCAGTGGTGGTCTAGTGGTATAAGGCGCCGCTGATCCAAAGGTTGGGGGTTCGAGTCCCACTCTCCACAAGGTTGTCACTGTCCCCCCCCAGTGCAGCTAACTGGGTTATCAAAGGCCGGCCATGTCTCTCACTGTCTATGGTGAGAGGCATGTAAAAGAACCATTGCTGACTTTCGACAAGAGTAGCTGCAAAGCCGTCAGCGTGTTTCCGCCCTGCGATGGCCTGGCGAGCTGTCCAGGGTGTACTCTGCCCTCGCCCTGAGTTGGCTGGGATGGGCACCAGCCTCCCCGCGACCCTAATTAGGATGAAGCGGTTACAGAAAATGATGAACTGACATCCCAGGATGCAAATCAGTGCTGATTTCAACCAGAGCATTAGCACTGCAGTCTGGAAATGCTTCCAATACAGTAATGACTGTAATAGTTGAAATGATACAGTTTAACAGTCATGTGTCAAAAAGTAACCCTCAGCATTCACACACCAGTTTAAGATTCTTTATGTGGTCCTCGTTGGAGAGCTCCTGTTCCTTCACACCCACTTTCAGACTGCGCATGCTTCGCCGGAGATTGTTCTCCAGGTTTGTCTGTTCTTCTTCAAGGAGTTTGGTGGCAACCACTGCTTCTGTCTTCAGCTCTGCAATGCTATTTTGCTGTTCATAAAGAAGGTGTTTAACCTTCTGTTTGTACACCTGAAGACGAAAAAAAAAAAAAACAAGTAATGAGCCACCTCCTTTCAGAGGTCTTTTGAGTCACTGAGAAATGCTGATCATTATTATCAATACCCTGATTTCTGTTTGATGGCTCTCTTCAGCTTCCTCCATTTCTCGGTCTCTATTCCTTAAGTCCGCTTTCTTCTCCTCCAGTTGCCTTTTGGTGATCTCCCAAAACGTGTGTATTTTATCTCTTTCGAGCTGGAAGTAATTGCGCTCCTCTCGTTCTCGGTCCAGCTCCTCACGTAGACGGATGATGTGATCTTCCAGCTGATAGACAGAAACAACATGAGTGGTGAATTACAACAGACAATGGAGTGTTACAAGACAAATTAAAGAATTAAAGAGCCGTGTTATGATTCTGACCCAAATTTAGTCGAAAGAAATGTCCACGTATGTTTGTTAAATATTCTTTCAGCGTACATAGGTGTCAAGAAGTTTTTTTTTTTTTTTTGAGTCCAATATCGAGTGAATGGAAGTGGATTGTAACATGGAATTTTGAAATCTTGTTGCAAACCCACAACAAATGTAAAACATGAACCTAATTTATGTCTACAATCCTTTGTAAATCAAATTTTCATTGATATAAATGCAACAAAACAATAAAGAACAAAAAAGAAACTACCATCATACTGCCTGGGTTTAACCTGAAAGACGGGGTGAGGAGCTCTGACATATGGAGGTAGCTGAGTGATGCCACTGCATCACAAATTGAAAAGCATCATTTGAGTTGCTCAAGGTACCTGATAAGGATAGGAGGCTTATGAGCATCGGGAGGCGCCTTTTAAAGATTTTTCGAGTAAGTTTAAAGCTGCGTTCACAGAGAAAACAGTGAGTAACAAGTGATCGTGTAAAGTCAATGACCGACAGAGTTCAACTGAGCTGGCTTTTCACACAATGCAATTTGAGCAATTACAGCTAGAAGATGCTGTTGATTGACAGACGCTGCCAAACACAGTTTTCCAAAACCATTTCCGGTTCACTTCCCTTATGAGGAAATTTTGTATGCAGCTCCACAAGAAAGCGGTTCACATGCTGCTTGTTGCTTCCTGTGTGGACGCAGTTTAACTGGGAGGAGACCCTGGGGCAGTGAGCTTGCAGGAGGAATTATATATCCCGTCTGGCCTGGTAAGGATTTAGGCTCCCAAAGGAGGAACTGGAGGATGTAGATGGGGAGAGGGATGCCCGAGTTTTGCTTTTAGAGTTATTGCCACCATGACACAACCTCAGATCACTTCACTTACTTCCCTTATCCCTTAACATCCGAGAATGTCGTTGGGAAGGCTTCATGGCAAGACTTGGGCTGATTTGGCCTGGCGGAGCCCATCCCTTTCCAGGTCGTAGAAACATGCTGACGGCTTTGCAGCTACTCTTTACGAAAGTTAGCAATGGTTCTTTTACATGCCTCTCACCATAGACAGCGAGAGACATGGCCTGCCTTTGATAACCCAGTTAGCTGCACTGGGGGGACAGTGACAACGTTGTGGGGACTCGAACCCCCAACCTTAGGATCAGCGATCCTGCACCCTACCACTGCCACACAACCTCAAATAAGTAGCAAAAAAAGATAGATGGATTGGGAGGGGGGGCAACGCCCCTTTAATATTAGTTTATAGTACACACATTTACCACTTCCACTGGATTTTGCAGGTCAACAAATACATGGGCAAATGAAAATACTGTACACTACTCAGTGTCTAGTAAATGACTGACAAGCAAATATGCAAAAACCGGAAGTCCCTTTTCCTAAATGATTTTCTCAGCTACTTGAAATTACAAAGAAGGCGACTTGTGTTGATTCAATCTTGTTTTGATCATGTTTGACAGATTTGTCAGACAATTTATAAGCTGAATAAACAAATTAAATGTATCTTTTCACATTTGGGTTGCTCTTGTGTTGCAAAGTATGAAATCTTTTGCGCTCGTGTGTATATTAAACACATGACGTCATAGTGCGTGCTGATTAATTTTGGTGACTGTGTTAACTCCTTTTTATTTCGGTTACAATTTTATTCTTACCTGCTCCTTCGACATGTCGTCTGTAGAAAGTCCATCGATTAATGAACTGCTTTTAATCTTTGCAGATTTTCTGTCTTTCTTTTTCGTAGGCTGAAACATTAATAGGTTATAATTTTATCCTTTATTTTTTACATATAAACCGTAAACATTGTAACTAAAACATAAACATATTTAAAAAAGAAGTACATAACCGTAGCTAACTTGTGTTTTGTTTTGTTTTGTTTTTTTAATATGGATAAGCCTTATACCAAAATTCAGGCCATAATATTTTAAACTGACCAAATATTTTATATCCTCGTAATGTTTTATTTATTGATACTTACCATGATGAAGCTTTAATTAGTGAAATATCACCAGTGCATATTAAATAAACACATAGACGAACAGCTTACAGTCATCCAACAACAACACAGTGTCATGGCAACACAAGCTTCAAATCTCGCGAGATGGAAAATCGAGTCGTTTCCATTGGTTGGGAAGTTCCAGTCAGTAAAAGGCGCTGATCCCGCCCAACCATCTCCGCCCCTGTGCAAAACCGTGTGTGACCATAGCACGGCCATTACCTTGCCTGGAAGCTGAAACACTGTCTACATTTACAGAAACAGGCAAGAAAGTTCTGTGCTTCGGTCCACCAGAATTTGTGGAAGATTTAAATATATAGACTTGACATTTAAATTTTCATGACATTGTAGTACTTGTGGCTTTCAGTCCAAAAGAGTTCTAAGATAGCTAGCTAGCTAGATAGATAGATAGATAGATAGATTGATTGATTGATTGACCTCACAATGGAGAGATTCACTTACAGGCTCTCGAAGTTTCATCAGTAGGGGGTGCAAAATAGCTCAGAAAGGTGTAACGTCATTGAGTCATAATATTAGAACACAACAATAAATATAAAAATAACAAGAAACAAAACTATATATATATTAAATTAAAAACTTTGCAGACTGGCTATATACAAATGTACATGTATCTTGTGGAGAGTAGATGGATCGATATGGTTCACAGTCACTGTGAGGTAGATGTGGTTGATTAAAGTGGATTATTGCACGGCTTTTTTATTGCATAGAACCAGTCACTTCACAGACAGTTACAGAGTGGTGTTGTACAGTCTGACAGCGGTGGGGATGAAAGACCTGCGGTAGCGCTCCTTCCTGCACCGAGGATGTCTCAGTTGTCCACTGAAGGAGCTGCTCAGCTCCTCTACAGTCTGGTGCAGTGGGTGAGAGCTGTTATCCATGATGGATGTGAGCTTGGCTACCAGCTTCCTCTCACCCACTTCCTCCACAGAGTCCAGTGGGCAGCCCAGTTCAGAGCTGGCCCTCCTGACCAGCTTGTTCAGTTTCTTTCTGTCCCGTTCTGTGCTGCCAGGGCCCGGCAGACAGCAGGGTAGAGGATTGCAGAGGCTACCACAGAGTCATAAAATGTCCTGAAGAGAGGTCTGCACACTCCGAAGGACTTAAGTCTCCTCAGAAGGTGGAGGTGACTCTGTCTCTTCTTGTACAGGGCTTTAGTGTTGTGGGACCAGTCCAGTTTATTGTTGAGGTGGACACCCAGGTACTTGAAACTATCCACTGTCTCAATGCCCTGTCTCTGGATGTTCACCAGTGAGTGTGTTGGTGTCCTTCTCCTGAAATCGACTGCCATGTCCTTCATCTTACTGGTGTTCAAGCACAGGTGGTTGCGCTCACACCAGTCCACAAAGTGGACGATGACCAACCGGTACTCCAGCTCGTTCCCCTCTGACACACGGCCCACAATGGCGGAGTTGTCAGAGAATCTCTGGAGGTGGCAGCTGTCCGTGTTGTAGGTGAAGTCCGAGGTGTAGATGGTGAGAGGATGGTGCCCTGGGGTGCCCCCATGCTGCAGACTATGGAGAAACATATAAGGTCACAATTTCCCTTGCCCTGAAGCAGGTCACCAGGGTGTCCCCCAGCCCACCGGAGCCAGGTCTGGGGGAGGGGTTCAAAGGTGAGCACCTGGTACTGACTAGATATAGTCGGATTCACCTCAATACATAGCTTGGGCTTTGGAACCACCCATCTCGAGAGGGCTGGAGCTTATTCCAGTCTGGAGTTGCTCATGGGGAGAAGCAGTGAGCCGGTGTGGGCATCCTTGTTCGCCCCCGTCTCAGTGCCCACATGTTGGGGTTCTCCGCGATTGACTAAAGGGTAGCTTCCCTCCACCTTCAAGTGTGGAATGGGTCCTGACTGTTGTTTGTGCTTATGCACCAAATGACTGTTCAAAGTACCTACTCTTCTTGGAGAACACTCCCCCTGGGGACCCCGTTGTTGTCCTGTTGCCCATGTGGGCAACAATAGTGTGATCCGGAAGGGTGTGATTGGTAGGATAGGCACGGCCTCTCCAGTCTGAACCCAAATGGTGTTTCATTGTTGGACTTCTGTGCTCATCACGGTTTGTCCATCATGAACACAATGTTCGAACATAAAGGTGTACTTGGCACTAGGACACCCTAGGCTCCAGTTCAACGATGGACTTGGTAGTCATGTCACCGGACTTTCAGCCACATGTTCTGGACACACGGTTGAAGAGGAGAGCTGAGCTATCAAAGCATGACCACCCGATGGGGAGGCCACCCTCTGTACCTGACAGGCCCAAACGTGTAGTTAGGGTCTCTTGGGAATATGTGGCAGAGTCTCCTGTCAGAGGCATCTTTAACTCCCACCTCCGGCAGAGTTACAATCACATCCTGAAGGAGGCAGGGTCCATGGAATCCGATTTGGCCATGTTTCATGCTTCAATTGTTCAGGCGGCAGCCCATAGCTGTGGCTGAAAGGTCATTGGTGCCTGTCGTGGTGGTAACCACGGGGAAGGGGGGTGGTGAGCAGTTCTCCACAAATACTGTTTACAGTGGAAGTGGGGAGCTGCTCACCTCGACTAGAAATGTCCGGAGGTGGAAGGAATACTTTGAGGACCTCCTCAATCCCACCAACACTCCCTCCATGGAGGAGGATGACCATGGGGGTTTGGGTGGGGGTCCATCCATCACTGGGGCTGAGGTCTCGGAAGTAGTCAAAAAGCTCTTTAGTGGTTGGGCTCCAAGGG
The DNA here is from genome assembly GCA_024760905.1 of Plotosus lineatus. Lineage (NCBI taxonomy): Eukaryota > Metazoa > Chordata > Actinopteri > Siluriformes > Plotosidae > Plotosus > Plotosus lineatus. Next base: position 103,582,691 of record CM045728.1, read on the forward strand.
TGGATGAGATCCACCCTGAACATCTCACAGCTATGGATGTTGTAGGATTGTCCTGGTTGATATCTCTGCAACATTGTGCGGTCATCAGGGGCTGTACCTCTGGATTGGCAAACTGAAAAGGGGGACCGGAGGGTGTTTTCCAATTATCCTGGAATCACAGCTAGTCCACTTTTTAAAAAGGGGACTACCATCTCGGTTTGCCAATCCAGAAAATGAATGAATGTATTCCTAATAATATGCTGAAGGTGAAGTGGATGTCGCTGAATAGATCCCAAGAGTTTAATAATCTCCTAGACATTTCATCTCGGGAACTATTCAGTGACATCCACTTCACTTTCAGAATATTGTTATGAATACATTCATTCATTTTATGAACCACTTAACCGTAATTAGGGTCGCGGGGAGGCAGGTGCCCATCTCAGCTGACTCTGGGTGAGAGTGGGGTACACCCTGGACAACCAATCATGCCTAGTGGTGATTTGGAAAAGCCAATTAACCCACCAGGCATGTGTGAGGACACCGGAATACCCAGAGGAAACCCACACAAGCATGGGGAGAACATGCAAACTCCACACAGAAACACCCAAGCTGTAAATTGAATCGAACCACTACGCCACCGTACCGGCCCCATTGTTAATACAAACAAACCAATCAAATTGCACCATTCATAGGATAACTGTCCTAGATTTGAATTGAACTGAACTTAAATTTTACAACAGAAATATTTCTAAATAAATGATATTTTAAACAATTTCTATAATAGTATATTATAATTTATATAACTACATGCATGCAATATAATGTTAATCTATTAAGTGATATGATTAATATTTAAAATGATATCACTCGTATTTTTATATTATATATTTATATATTATTAACAGGGAACATAAATATTAGATTTAATTTTAATATGAAATATGTACAATTATTATTATTATTATTATTATTATTATTATTATTATTAATAATAATAATAATGTGTGACATTGGCAAACGTATACAGTAGAAAAATTGTTAGACCAGAGAATCTTGCAGGTTTATTTCTGTGATTTGTTTCAGTGTGGTTGTAAATAAAATCCAGGTGTCTTTACTGAACCGTCATATTATTTATTTGGGATCCTCAGATGTTTGCTAGCAGATCGTGCAGGAAGTGTGTCCAGTTGGAAGTAACCCTGCTGGCTCTCATGCGGTAAAGCCTTCTGTTTTTAGCCTGTTCTTCTAAATTGTGGAGTAGCAGGCTGTGACTGAATAAAAAATAAATATTTTGTAGGCCTAGATACTGTAAAACACAGTAGTGGAAGGGAACTAAATATATACTTTCATTTATTCACTGAATCGTTTATTCTTACTAGAGTCGTGGGGAGGCTGGAGCCTACCTCAACCCACTCTGGGTGAAGGCAGGGCACATCCTGACCAGCTCATCAGTCCATTGTAGGGCCAACACAAGCAACAATTTAAATTCACCTCTTTGTGCAATTTGGAATAGCCAGTCAGCCTAATGTGCATGTCTTTGGACTGTGGGAGGAAACTGGGGTACTTGGAAGAAACCCAGACAAGCATGGGAGAACATGCAACCTATACACAGAAATGCTCTTACCGAGCCCGGGACTCGAACCAAGGACCTATTTACTGTGACGCGGATGTGCTAATCACTTCGCCAGTGTTGTGCCCTCATTTAAATTTGATTTAGAGGTATTTAAATTAATTTGATTCTTCTATTTTGTGCTCCTTCATAATTCTAATCAATTGTATTTTGGAAACCAAGAAGGTTTTTTTACTTTTATTCAGAACAGAGTATTTGTTCATTGTATTATTACCTCCTCTTACAGAGAGCTCTTCTCTTCTAGAGAAGTTTGGTTGTTTGCTAATCTATAGTATTATTCAGTGTCAGAGATAAACATTTCTTCTGTGTCCAGGATGTTAAGAGCGTTGTTCAGTTTCTCTCTCAGCTCCAGGATTTTAGAGCCATATTTTTGCTGCACCTCCAGTCCGGTCTTCTGGAGCCTGGAGTCCAGTTCGTCTTTCTCCTGCTGCGCCTGAGACAGTTTGAGTAAAAATGAATTTGAGTGATTTTTCTTGAAACAGTAGTGTAAACTCTCTCTCTCTCTCTCTCTCTCTCTCTCTCTCTCTCGCTCGCTCTCTCTCACTTTATGGAGTCTCTCCTCCAGCATTCTGATGGCTGATTTCTTTTTTCGTAGGTCTTTATCTGCATATTTATTACGTGCCTTCAGCCCCTGACAGAGAAAAACACTTCTTTTTAGTATACACACACACACACACACACACACACACACACACACACACACACACACACACACACACACACACATCAAATGCAAACATATCACAGTACCTCAGTAACGTTTAGATTTTAGAATTATTTAGTTATCAGTTCTAACTGGTCAGTAGATGTTAATTGATGTTCTAGAACAGTTACTGACAGTGATGCTGACTCCAGATGTTCCAGAAGTTCCAAAATACTACATGTAACTCTTACCTTTATAGAGTGGTTATAGTATGTGGGCTCTTTCCAAGAAATTATTATTGTGGGATGCTCCATATAGCAATTACAGGGGCTGAACTCAATGACCCTCTGTCTCTGTCACTGTCCCACTCCTCACAGTGATATCACCTAATTGAACACCATGATTCTCTTACCCTGGAACATCTCCCCAACAGAGTTTTAGGCACTACTTAAGAGGGCACCATGGTTGTGTAACAGTTAGTGCATTCACTTCACACCAAGAAGGTCGCGAGTTTGAGTTCCAGGGCTTGGTGAGGGCATTTCTGTGCAGAGTTTGCATGTTTGCCCCATACTTGTGTGCTCTTCTTCCGGGTACTCCAGTTTCCTCCAACAGCCCAAAGATATGCGCATTAGGCTTGTTTTGGTTGTTCCATGGATGTGAGTGTGAATGGCAGGTGTGCCTAGGGAGTACCCTGAAGTAGGCTTCAGCCTTTCTGAGATTTCAGGCTTAGTTGATTTGGAAATGAATACTGGACTGCCAACACTGAGATTAAAGAAGACACATGCTGTACCTCCAGGAAGACTTCGTCCTGCCGAAATCTAGTGTACTTTTTCAGCAGTTGTGACACTCCCTGCCTCGCCTTCTGCAGTGACTCAGTCAAAGCACTGTTCTCCTTCATCACCCCAACTATCTTCTCCTTTAACATCTCCTCCTTTTCCCTCTTCTTCAGGATAGCTAATTGGTCCTGCACACAGAAAACCAGAGGGGGAAATGAAGTACGAGTTGTATTAATATACTGTAAATGAAAGGATGATTGTTCTGATGGATAGATAGATAGAGAAATAAATCCGATGCAAAGCTAACCAACAGATGCGATCTCAAGGAGATGGTTACCTCAAGTGCAATGATTTTGATGCGGTTCTCATGTACGATATCCTTGTAATACGTCTTAAGATCGTTGAAGTCTTTCTCGTGGTTCTTTATCAGCATGTTAATGTGGATGTTCTTCCTCTGTTCAAGAGCATGGATTTCGGTTTTGTGCCTCAGGATTTGCTCCTCACGTTGCTTCTTTCGTCTCATCTCACAGTTAGTCTCGAATTCTGTAGATAAATACTGGAGATTGAGATGTGTTACAATGATCCGTCTCCGACATTTAATGGAAAGAAAGTCGAAGACATGCATGCGTTAATAAGAAAGTACCTTGTAGTTCTTTTTCAAGTTCTTCTCCAATCTTGGTGAGTTCCTGCTCCTGAGCCTGTGGAAACAATATGGAGATAATAATTAATCTGACAGTTGCGTATCTCTCTGACATTATCACCTACTGATTGGCCTACACACTGATGATACACCTAGGTCAGACCCCACCCTTTTTTTTTTGGATCGTCCCATATCCCCATATCATGGGATAGGCCACTTAGCGATGCGCTACTGAGTATGGACTCCGTATAAATTTGTCCCTATGTCTCACCTGCACATCCTCCGTCATGGCATATCACCTACTGAGTTACTACACACTGACTTTTTTTTAAAGGATTCTTTAATTGTGCAAGATAGTAGGATTTTAGTTACATTGACGTTAATAAGAGAGATTGCTGGGCTTCGCAAAGGTTTTTTTTCTCACCAAATGCTCTTGTTTTCAGATTACATCGCTTAATTCCTGCTAGGGGAACAGGGATGATGGGCTCTATCTTCTACCCGAGAGAGCTCGCCATGCTATCACAGTTCAACATATGCATAACTATTCAACTCACACCTGGGGTCTATTTGGAACATTAGTTAGCCTAATGTGCATGTCTTTGGACTGTCGGAGGAAGCCAGAGTATAGAGGAAAATCATGCAAGCATGGGGGGAACATGCTAACTTAACACAGAACTGCCCTCGCAGAGCCCAGGACTCGAACCCCAGAACCTTCTTGTTGAGACGGATGTGCTAACCACTAGGCCGCTGTGCCCTCCCTTTTTACATGGATTATACTGTATTATCATAGTATTATTAGTATTATTTGCACATGGGGATTATATTTACCAACAACAAACAGGTCTCCCACCTGTCTTCAGTCTTCACTGCTCCACATTCCACAGTCATTTTTGCGATGAAAATTTATTGTTATAAATCAATGTCACGACCAACAATCAGAAATTATGCTTGGGTCAGGGTCTATTTTGGCCCTTCTTATGCATCAGATTCAAATGTTAATAAATAGCCGTTGGTAAGTTTTACCAGTGTTACCATTAAACCATTGTATGAAGGATTGAGAGCCACAGTGGTGTTAATCCTGCTCCAGAAAAAGGAAAATTAGATGTCATATTTTTACAGGTGTGGATACATCCATCTTCCTTATGACCTTGAATCATATTTTGAGCATTATTTCGGATTTTATTTTTAAATTACTAAAACTTTCATGTCATTTATCTCAAAAACAGCTTTCTGTTGGTTAGACCATGCTGGTTTTCAGTTCTTCACATATCAGGGAGCAAGCATCAGCTTTCACACCAGTTTCAGGGTCCTAATTTTTTCGGCGTTGTCCAGCTCCTGACTTCTCATTTGCATTTTCAGGTTGTGTATGGTTCTCCGCAGCTGGTTCTCCCGGTGTTCCTGCTGTTCTTTCATTTGCTTGGTGGTCGCCTCTTCCTTTCTCTGAAGGTCTGCAAGCTGGAGCTGCTGCTCATACAGAATATTTTTCATTCTTTGCTTGTGTATCTGAAGAGGAGAAGAAAATGCAATATTTTAGACATGTGATTTTAGATATCAGCGATCCCCAAGAATGCTGTGGATTATGGGATGTCCCAAGTAATTAGATGGACAGTTTAACAATAGTCGAACGTGTACCGGACTCAAGAAATTCCTGTGTGTGGAAAAAAGCACAAATGGCAATAAAGAATCTTGAATCTTTGTCTTTCTGTTATGATGAACCACCAGAGTGTCACATGACCTACACACTGGCATCACCACCACCTGATGAACCGTGATATCATAACCTTCTGATTGATCTACACGTTCTGTGTGGTACAGAGAGTGGTGCTGTCACCTTGGGACATCCCACCCGCAGAGCTTCACACATTGCTTCCAGTTTCTATTTCTGATACCCTGATTTCATTTTGATGTTTCTCTTCTACTTCTGCCATTTCTAGATCTTTCTTATGTAGGCAAGCATTCTTCTCCTCTATTCCTTGTTTGGTGTTCTCCCAGAAGGTGTGTATCTTATCCCTTTCCAGACGCGCATAATTGCACTCTTGACGCTCCTGGTCCAGCTCCTCACGCAGATGATTACGGAGCTCTTCGATCTGATGAACAAAACCAACATTAATGATCAATTTCAGCAAAGTGGAGTGTAACAGGGCAAATCAATCACAGGAAAAGTCTTAAGCTAAAGGTAAAGTAAAGTCTGTTGGGTTTTTTTACACCTGAGCCTCATGGCTCATCAGGCTGGTGCTTATCCCCAGTTTCCATAGTGTGAAGCAACCAGGAGGTCAACTCCTCCTGGATGGGACGCTCGTCCATTGCAGGTTACCTTCCCAGTATATTTTACTGGTACCCATTTATACTGCTGGGTGAACAGAGGCACACTTGTGGTTGAGACCTTGCCCAGGGGTCTCAGTGGGATTTGAACTCATAACCTCCTGATCATGAGCGCAGCACCCTAACCACTACGCCACCAGCCCCACCTAAGCCAATGTAGACAATGAAAAAATAAAATAAAAAATAAATGTGTGGGTTACCCCCATTTTTATCAACAGAAAAGTTAATTATTTATTGCCAACCATCACACAGTTTACACGCACACTCACACAGCCAGTTGGATTAATGTGCATAACTTTACACCGTGGGAGGAAACCGGGGACCTGGAGGAAAGCCATGAAGCACAGGGAAGACATGCAGTGTCTCCAGTGAATAAACCATGAGCTTCAGTTACTTATTGAATCATGAATACAGTAGATGGTTGAGAAAGCATCACACTCAGTACTAACTAACTAAGTGCAATTATGTGATGCTCAGGCAAGCTGTGTGGGGCCGGTGGCATTGTGGTTAGGGTGCTGGGCTCATGATCGGGAGGTTGTGTGTTCAAATCCCAGTTCGACCTCACTGTGCTAACTAAGACCCCTGGGCAAGATCTTAATCACAAGTGTGTCTCTGTTCACCCAGCAGTATAAATGGGTACCAGTCAAAAAAATACAGATATACTGTATATATATATATATATATATATGGGGGGGGGGGGCTGAGCTGTACCTCCTCCTTGGACATGTCCTCAAATTCATCTGCAGGTTGTGGAGTTTCGTTCGTGGGTTTTTTCGGAGGCTAAAAAAAAAATCATTAAAATATTCAAACAGTTTGCTCATAACTACAGATTGAGACCTAAACATAGATGTAACAAGTATGGACTGCTATCTAGTGAACAGGGTTACATTACTGTACTTACCATGATGATACTGTTTCCGAGCAGTGTGTGTGGGTGTGGTTGTATGGGGGTGGTCTACATGGTTACGTTAAACCCGCTGTGACAAAAACTAATTATGACGAATAGAATGACGAAAAAGAGCACGTGCGCGCTTGCCATACATGGACATAGAGAGGGTCTCTGAGGGCATATGATCCGATCATTCTATTATTATTATTATTATTATTATTATTATTATTATGCATACAGTGCAGCCTAACTGGGTTATCAAAGGTTTCTCACTGTCTATGGTCAGAGGATGTAAAAGAACCATTGATGATTTCCGACAAGAGTAGCATAGCTGTCAGCGTGTTTCTGCCCTGCGATCGGTCTGGCTTTCTGTTCAGGGTGTTCTCTGCCCTCGCTCAGAGTCGCCCAGAGATAGGCGCCAGCCTCCCCGTGACTTTAATTAGGATTAAACGGTTCAGAAAACTAATGAATGAATTATGCATGCAATGCATATAATACAGGTCTGCAATCCTTAGTCTGTAGTTACACTATTACGGCTATAGGGGGACTCATTTACCAGGACTTCAAATCAGAACTGATTTTCGAGCGTTAGTAATTTAACAGGCTTCTGTTCAACAGCAGCAGCAACAACAACAATAATAATCCCAGCTCGGGTGTTTCTGTGTGGAGTTTGCATGTTCTCCCCGTGGTTTGTGTGGGTTTCCTCCAGGTACTCTTCTCTGTCTTCCTTTCGGCTTTTTCCCTTTTCCTGGGGAGTCGCCACAGCGAATCATCTGATTCGCACGTTTTGATTTGGCAGAGGTTTTTACGTCGGATGCCCTTCCTGTCAACCCTTTTTAGCAAGGGACAGAAACACGCTGACGACTTTGCAGCTACTCTTTCCGAAAGTCAGCAATGGTTCTTTTACATGCCTCTCACCATAGACAGTGACAGACATGGCCCGCCTTTGATAACCCAGTTAGCCGCACTGGAGGGGACAGTGACAACCTTGTGGAGAGTGGGACTCGAACCCCCAACCTTTGGATCAGCGATCCAGCGCCCTATACCACTGCCCCCTCCAGGTACTCTTCTCTCACAGTCCAAAAAAAAAAAAAACATGCACAGTATGTTACTTGGCTGTTCCAAATCTCCCTTAGGTGTGGGGATGTGGGTGAATGGTTCTGTGAGTGTTGGCCCTGCGTTGGCCTGGCGAGCTGTCCAGCTTGTACCGCGGCCTTGCTCAGAGTTGGCTGAGATGAGCGCCAGCCTCCCGGTCACCCTAATTAGGATTAAAAGGTTCAGAAAACGAACAACAACAGCAACAACAATAATAATAATAATAATAATAATAATAATAATCAGCTTCATCTTCTTCCACTTAATCAGGGGTCAAGTTGGAGGTCAGCAGCCTAAGCAACGAGGTCCATATGTCCCTCTTCCCAGCCACTTCCTGCTGCTCTTCCGTGGGGACACCAGGGTGTTCCCAGACTAACCGAGAGACATAATCTTTCCAGTGTGTTCTAGATCGACCCTGGAGTTTGTTCCCGGTTGAACACGCCCAAAGCACCACACCAGGGAGGTGTTTGGGAGGAATTCTAAACAGATGCTCGAGCCACCTCAACTGGCTCCTGTCAATGCAGAGGAGCAGAGCAGTGGTTCTACTCTGATTCACTTTGGATGCCGGGCATCTCAGCCTTTCTCTAAGGGAGAGTCCCTGCCACCTGGGAAAGGAAGGTTATTTCAGCCGCTTGTATCTGCGATCTTGTTCTCTCAGTCACTACCCAAAACTTGTGACTATAGGTGAGGGTTGGAACGTAGATTGGCTGGTAAATAGAGAGCTTTGCCTTGTGGCTCAGCTCCTCCTTCATCACAACAGACTGATACAGGCTTCGCTTTACAGCAGAGGCTGCAACCATCTCCCTGTCACTCTCCCGCTCCATCCTTCCCTCACTCTTGAACAAGACCCCTAGATACTTGAATTCCTCCACTTGGGGCAGGACCTCACCCCAGAACCGGAGGGTACATTCCACCATTTTCTGGCTGAGGACCATGGCCTTGGGCACGAAGATGCTGATTCTCATTCCGGCCGGTTTGCACTCAACTGTGAATCGGTTTAATGAGAGCTGGAGGTCCTGGATTGATGTAGCCAATCCCAACAACATCCCCAGTCAAGGTGAAAGCTCCCCACTTCCACTTGAGACAGTATTTATGGAGAACTGCTTCCCCCCTCCTCAGACATCAGATGGTGTTCCAGAACCTTTTTAGGCCAACCGATAGTCGCTTTCCAGGCACTCACCGAACTCCTCCCATGCCCGAGATTTTGTATCAGCGACAGCTCGGGCTGTGGTACATTTGGCCTGTCGGTACCTGTCTGCTGCTGTAGGAGTCCCATCGGCTAATAATAATCCTTTTTCAGATGGACGGCCCCCTTCACTACAGGTGTCCACCAGGTTCAAGGGTTACCACCACGACACGCACCGATGACCTTCAGGCAACAGCTATGGGCTTCTGTCTCAACAATGGAGGCATGAAACATGACCCATTCGGATCCCATGTCACCTGCCTCCTTCGAAACATGGATGTAGCTCTGCCGGAGGTGGAAATTGAAGTCCCCTCTGACAGGAAACTCCACCAAACGTTCCCAGAAGACCCTTCCTACATGTTTGGGCCTACTAGGTCTGGAGGGTGGCCTCCCCCGCCATTGGAGCCAGCTCACCACTAGGTGGTGATTGGTTGACATCTCAGCTCTTCCCTTCATCCAAGTGTCCAGAACATGAAGCCTCCACTCCGGTGACATGACCACAAATTTGAACACTGAACTGTGGCCTAGGGTGTGCTGGTGCCAAGTGCACTTATGGACACCCTTATGTTCAAACATTTTGTTTGTGATGGACAAACCGTGTTGAGCACAGAAGTCCAACAATGAAACATCATTCGGGTTCAAACTAGAGAAGTTGTACCTACCGAACACACCCTTCCAGGTCACACTACCTTTGCTCATATGGGCGCTGAAATCTCCCAGGACAAACGCGTGAGTCCCTTTGGGGGCGCGTTCTTCAGCACACCCCTTAAAGACTCCAAGAAGAGAGTAGGTATTCTGAACTGTCATTTGGTGCATAAGCACAAGCAATAATCAGGACCCGTCCTCCCACCTGAAGGTAGAGGGAAACAACCCTTACATCAACCAGGGAGAATTCCAACGTGTGGGCACTGAGACGGGGGGCAACAAGGATGAACCATGGAAAAAAAAGCAAGCTGATAAAGGCATTGCAGTGTTATGGTCTGGCTAGGTTGATGTTCTGATGGGAAATCTTTGGTCCTGAGATTCTATGGGTGTTATTTTGACATATGACACCAACCTGGACACTCTTTCAGAACAAATGTACACAAACTATAGCAGGAAGATACACCATGCCACATTGCAAACATGGATCAGGAATGGTTTGAGGAGTATGACAAAGAACAAAGCATATAGATTTGGTTCAAAATTCCCCGGTCCTCAATCTGATCCAGCATTTCTTTCCAGATGTCATGAACTGTCCCGGAGCGGCACGGTGGCATAGTGGTTAATATCTCTGAGTCACAGCAAGATGGTAATGGGTTGTAGTCCTGGGCTCAGCAAGGCTATTTCTGTGTGGAGTTTGCATGCTGTCCCTGTGCATTTGTGGGTTTTCTCTGGGTACTCCGGTTTCCTTCCATAGTTCAAAGACATGCACATTAGGCTAACTGACTGTTCCAAATTGCTCATTAGGTGTGCGCGTGTGTGTGTGTGTGTGTGTATATGTGTGTGTGTGTGTGTGTGTGTGTGTGTGTGTGTGTATGTGTGTGTGTGTGGTGGCCCTGCAATAGATTGAAGAACCACTTCTAGTGGTTTTTAAAGTGGGCAGTACCGCCCCCCCAGGGGGCGATATGAACTTTCGAATGGGCGCTGGCGAGTAAACAGTCAGATGGGGGCGTTGAAATTGTGAAGGGGCGTTGGAGCAATTACAGTAAAATGTGACGTTGGTGTTGGTAGAAAGGCCGGAAAAACTGGGCGATTTAATTAAAATGACGAGGATCTGCAACCTAAGTTCGAAACCTCTTACCAAGCCTTTTGGATGCAAACAGCGATCCCAAAACGCTACCCAAACCTGTGGAAAGACATCAAGTTGTTTTTCATTGCTTTTCCGACTTCCTACCTGGTTGAGAGGGGATTCAGCGCTGAGTCAAGGCTAGATTGAGATGGTTTGGACAAGTACAGAGGAGGGATAGTGAGTATATTGGTAATAGGATGCTGAGGCTGGAACTACCAGGCAGAAGGCCTAGAGGAAGACCAAAGAGACAAATTCATGAATGTGGTGAAGGAGGACATGAAGGTCGTTGGTGTAAGAGAAGAAGATGCAAAGGATAGGGTGAGATGGAGGCAGATGATTCGCTGTGGCGACCCCTGAAGGGAAAAGCCGAAAGGAAAAGAAGAAAGAAGCCGAAAGGAAAAGAAGAAAAGAAGAAGATCAGACTTGTCCTTGTTCTTGATGAACTGCCTGACAAGGCTAACGAGCTCCATCTGCCCGGGTTTGCCATTTTTCAGCAGCTCTATGGCTTTAGTGAGTTCTTCCATGGAGGGTAGTTCATCCAGTTCCACTTTGACTGGTTGCTGAGGAATGCGCAGGAATGCTGAGTCCTGGACGTTAAGGCTCCTCACCAAACAAAGAAACAAACTCAATACATATATATAAACATAACAGAGTGTGATGATCTGAGACTGTTCCTCACAAACCTTCATCCTGATGTGGACAGTTTGATTGCAATGCATTTTTGTTGGTTAAAATGGTTTTTTATACTCTTTAAACTGTTTGTGATTGAAGAACCAACCAATTCTTATGACATTTAACATTACCGTCATTCTGGCATTCGTTGGAGGGGGGCGCTGGCATTTCTGTCCGGCAGTGAAGGGGGTGGTGGCAAAAAAAGTTTGAAAACCTCGCATGTACCCCAACTCTACCCTAGGAGCATTAAGCGGTTGCACAAATGAATGCATGAGTGAATGTCCTATCATTTGTTTCCTTTTGCTTTTATCTCCAGTTTTACCCTTGAATCTCTCTCTCTCTCTCTCTCTCTCTCTCTCTCTCTCTCTCTCACACACACACACACACATTCACACACACAGACATTCCCTCTCCCTCTCCCTCTGATTACTGAATGGCTGGGAGTGCAGAGTGAACGGTGGACCAGTAGGCGTGTAGGAGGAGGATAAAACAACCAGAGTCTAGTGTTTCACTGCAATAATCCAGTGGCAGTTGATGCTCATTCTCACCTCTTGTTTGTTCTGGGGTTCAGACACATACGCATGTGGTTGCTGTAGACGACAGTGTCAGATTCTTGGTATACTGGATGGAGGCACAAGGAGGGGCAGCTAGCCCAGGTAAGGAATGTTTTGTTCCCTTCTAGTTCTTTGCTAAAGTTTGTGTCATGACTGTCTCTTAATGGATAATTGTCCCAGACATACAGAAAAGGATACACACATATTTATAATATTTCAGCAGATAATTCTAAGTAAGCTTTACTGTAAGAACTGTTGTATATTTATTTTATTGTGTGTAAGCTCAGTAATGGATATCTGCCTCTTTTATATCATGTGGTATCATTGAAGTTGTCATACACCGGTATCTTCAAGGAATTACGGTGATTATTAATAAGATTGGACTTTTATAAAACTAGGGGGGCACTCAGAGTGCAAGCTACCTCCGTCCAGGACAATCATTTATTAATCTGAAAAATCGGCCTGAGAATTTAGGTTTCATTATAATGGGGCATAGTTATAATGAAATGTCTCCCCATAGTGGACATTCATTTTCATATTATTTGCACTTTTGACTGCAACCTAGCCTTGAAAAACTAACCAACATCAGTGAAAACTCCTAGTTAAGGTAATAACCACTTTTACCTATGTGAGAGATTCATTCATTCATTCATTTTCTGAACCACTTAATCATAATTAGGGTCGTGCAAAGGCTGGCACCCATCTCAGCCGTGAGACATGAGTAAATAAAATTATGATACTTTATAATCTTTAATCTTTTTGAATGTGTTTTTGCTGTACATTGATAAAAGGGAATGCATGACAAATCATCTGAGAAGTATTTCACTCACTGGATTTATTTATTATATATAACTATACATTGTAATATTATTCATAATACATATCGAAGATACTTCACAGGTACAGCACGATCTGGTCTGCTACCAGTGGATTAACAAACATTATTCTGAGAGGTTGAGATAATGATTCATAATTATCATGCTTTTAAAATGAAAACTAAAACATAAAAACATTGTTTTAGTTTATTGTTCATGTATTATACAGTATATTAAAATAACCTGCCATGGACTCGCGTCCCATCCAGGAGGAGTTGAACTCCTGGTAGCTTCATGCTATGGAAACCGGAGATCAGCATCGGCCTGATGATCCACTAGGCTCGAGTGTACAAAAGCCCACATTGTATATTAAACACTCTTACAGAGATTTCTTTCTTATCTTTCTGTGCAGTTTATAACTAAACTGAATGAAAACGCTAAACAGATCCCGAAAGCCTCACATTGTTTAACGTGACCTACCTCTGCCGTGGGCAACACCACATGCAAATGTCATAAAGCTATGAGCGCAATGTTGTTGTCACGTCCATATACAGTACTCACATTCCCATACAGATAGACAATAAATAGAAAATTGCAAGAAAAATATATTGCATGTGTGATACTGCCATCAAGTGCTGAGTGTACTTGAACGTCACAGAAAATGTTCTTGTTTGTTCAGTGTTTTCTATTTTTTGAATCCCACTGAAAACATAGTGAGTTTAAATAAAGCTGTTTCTTGTTTTTCTTGTTGTTAGAGCATTTTTGGAGATCCACTTTTAGGCTCTGTCTGAATATTTATATTATGTTTCCATAGAGTATACTAGCACTTATCATCTGCACCTGCTCACGGATGCACATGGAGCTCACCTGTGTCCATCATGGTTATTATAGCTAATATTTATCATGGTAATATCGAATTATTTAGTTTTAATGCACTTTTTTGCTGATATTCCAAGGCAGTAAATACAATATATATATATATATGAAGGAAGACATGAAGGTTGTTGGAGTCAGAAAAGAAGATGCGGAGGACAGGGTGAGGTGGAGGCGGATGATTTGCTGTGGCGACCCCTGAAGGGAGCAGCCGAAAGTAAAAGAAGAAGAAGAAAGAAGATATATATATATATATATATATATATATATATATATATATATATATATATATAAAATTATGCACCATAGACTTTATAATGTAAGAATTACATAGTTTCTTTGATGGGACTACTCAGTGACGTCCACCTCATCTTCTGCATGTACTTATTCATTATAATAGTATATGAGGCTTTGTGAAAGGACTTTTCAACGTCACTTGTTCTATAACAATGGATAAAAGGAATTAATGTGTAACTATATAAATAGATTTTTAAAGATCCATTCAGCCATTATTTTCGCCACTTATACCAGCTGACTCTAAACAATAGGCAGGTTACACCCTGTACAGATCGGCAGTCTGTTCACATTGTTACCTGTCTGGGCAAGTTAGAACGGCCAGCTGGCTATCTTTGAACATCCTGGGACTGTGGTAGGAAACTGGTGTACCCAGAAGAAACCCATGGAACCATGAAATAAACATGAGGTTGTTAATTCAACACTGGCTGAAATTCATATGCTGAACATTCTCACTGTGAAGCAACAATGCTAAACACCGGGCCACCATGACACCAGGATAAAATATAATTAATTTTTAAAGTAAATCAAATTATTAAAAATAATTTCTGAAGTTGTCTTTGAAAAATTGCCATGGTGGAAGAGGAATAAATAATTCTGGATGTTCTTGGTTCGTAGAGATAACACCGTGTCATGTTTGACTGCACAGCTCTTCAGCCTTTTGAATAGTCTATAACTCCAAGGTATGTAAATGTTTACTGTCCAAAAAAAAAAAAAACTCAGAGTGTTTGTCCACGAGTGATCATAGAGGTGGCTCTGTGGCAGGTAAAGTCTGTTGGGTTTTTATACCCGAGCCTAGTGGCTCATCAGGCCGGTGCTTATCCCCGGTTTCCGTAGCGTGAAGCAACCAGGAGTTCAACTCCTCCTGGATGAGACGCTAGTCCATCGCAGGTGACCTTCCCAGTATATTTTTACTGGTACCCATTTAGACTGCTGGGTGAACAGAGGCACACTTGTGGTTAAGACCTTGCCCAGGGGTCTTAGCACGGTGAGGGTCTCAGTGGAATTCAAACTCACAACCTCCCGATCATGAGCGCAGCACCCTAACCACTACGCCACCGACCCCTCTGTGGCAGGTATGGCTTGTGTTAAAAGTTGTTTTTGATGTAATGACACAGCTGACTGTGGCCACTTGGAGGTCTGATCCAGGTTCAGTCATGCATGATGACTGCAGCTCACGCCGCTGTTTGCTTTGGTTTAAAAAAAGAACTGCCTCGACCCATTTCTTGTAGCCTACAGAGAAACACAATACACGCACAGCACTGACTGTGCTCTCCGCATGAGCTGCAGTATGTGTGGAGTTTATTGAGTTCAAAGGTCATTAAGCAATGTGTGGGGAGGATCTGATAATCTAGTGTACTGAATTTAACTCCATCCAGAATGTGGATGATCCTGTTAGCAGGAAAAAGCTCTAGTGTGATATTTATTCTTCAACACTGATACACGGAGAGACAGTTTGCATGACGACAGCCTCATATCAGACACCCTTTTAATAGCATTCAATCTGATTTACATAGAGAAGTTAAAAAGGATTCACTGACTGATTGCTTCATTACAGGGAGGCTGGAGCCTATCTCAGCCATCTCTCTCTGGGCAAAGGCAGAGTATACCCTGAAAAGGTTGTCCTACATAGACATTCATAGCCATACCAAGGGGCAATTTAGAGCAGCCTAATGTGCATGTCTTTGGACTGTGGGAGGAAACCGGAGTACAAGGAGGAAACCCACACAAGTATGGGGAGAACATGCAGACTCATGCACAGGAACACCTTCACTGAACCTGGAACTCAAACTGCTTGTTGTGAGGTATCACCGTGCCTCAGACTTCCAAACTACAGCAAATTAAAATGACTTCATTCACTGTTTCTGGTAATGCAATGATTTTTCTAGCACAAACGGCTTATTCAACTTTTAAAACAACAGAACTATTCATTAATTACGAAACAATAATCCCACAGCGAGCGCCGCTTTCATCTGGAGCGTAAAAATATGTTTTGTTGCTTCGCTTTCAGATGAAGCTAATAAAGTCCAGAAGCTGCTGAATTCCACAACATTAGGAGAACTGCCAAAAGAGGCTTACCATCATTCCCGTGGTGAGGAGGACAGAGTTATTCCTGGACACACCCCGGGCCTGCTGCATGTCACTGACAGACGACGGGACTTCCGGGGTAAAGAGCGGGAATTTCTTTTTCTTTTCCTAAATTTTATTTATTTGTCCATAAAATTTAGCAGTCACTGGTGTAACTCATCACTTACTCGTCTGCTGAACCGCTTAATTCTACTAGGGTCACTGCAAGGCTGGAACCTATCTCCGCCAACAATGAACACAAACGTGAGGTACACCCTGAACGGCTCATCAGACCATCTCAGGGCCAACACATTCACGACCATTCACATTTACACTGAGAGGCAATTTGGATCAGTGAATTAGCCAAATGTGCATGTCTTTGGACTGACCAGAGTAATAGGAGGAAACCACACAGAAATGTGCTTGCTGAGCCCAGGACTTTAACCCAGGACCATCTGACTGTGAGGCGGCTGTGCTAGCCACTACGCCACTGTGTCACCATCTGTTGTAGAATTTTAACAATATTGTCCATGCTCTGTGTAGTGGATTACAACCGTCTGCATGTTTGGTAAAATGTAATCCAGAATTAACTACGTATTCCATTATTGATTACATTTTTAAACAAGTAATAAATAATTGTACGGAAATACTTTTTAGAAGTAATCCTCGCAACCCTGCTCATACTGATTTTAATGGTCTGGCTGATCAGTGTACATATATGCAGCACTAAAATGCTTGAGCATGGTTTGACCACCTATCTTTCTGTCCTATCATAAAGAAAGCTGGAATAATGAGGAACTTGGTAAAAGTAAAAAAGAGAGCAAGTGCCTCAAGGCTTTACACATTTGAGACAAATTTGTACACACTATCTGCTATGTCTGGGTCATCCAAAGCTCAGGGCTAAGAGGAACCATTGTGTGACTACAGAAGGAGCACACACTCGGACGCTCTGATACAGAGAGCAAAGGAGAAACGCTAACAAGGCATGCTTTATCTTCTCGTTCATGCTAAGGGAGTCGGTACCAGCACCTGCTGTGCACGGACTTCACAGAGGAAGCAGGAGTGAAAGGGATGAGAACGGGTTCAAATCACATACAACTCTTATACATTTTTGGATCATCACACTATTGGACACCTTAGTATTAAATGCATAAGTGACCAATATTTTACTTTAACTTTGATTCTGGCAGGTGTTGTTAATCCAATAACATTTACTTCAGAGTTAATTAGGGATCATAAAGTATTCAAGATTTACTCTAAGTTAGATTGAGATGGTTTGGACAAGTACAGAGGAGGGATCGTGAGTATATTGGTAATAGGATGCTGAGGCTGGAACTACCAGGCAAAAGGCCTAGAGGAAGACCAAAGAGACGATTCATGGATGTGGTGAAGGAGGACATGAAGGTCGTTGGTGTAAGAGAAGAAGATGCAAAGGATAGGGTGAGATGGAGGCAGATGATTCGCTGTGGCGACCCCTGAAGGGAAAAGCCGAAAGGAAAAGAAGAAGAAAGTATTCAAGAAATATGCTAGGCTAGCGACACGGCTAATGTTAATTTGTCTAACTCGACTGCCTGGGTGGCTCAGTAGGCAAACTGTTATACCAGAAGACACAATAATCACGAGAATTCATTCTTGTCCAGACGCAAAATCCAATGATTAGCTAATATTAGCACCAGCTACCTCCACAAGTTAGCTGGTACAGCTTTAAACTACGTACAGCCTTTATTTCAGAATTACGATATTTTATTAGCCATACAGTATAAACTGACATTGGGGCAGTGATGGTCTAGTGGTATAGGGTGCTGGATTGCTGATCCTAAGGTTGGGGGTTCGAGTCCCCACAAGGTTGTCACTTGCCCCCCCCCCCCCCCCCCCCCCCCTTCCCCAGTACAGCTAACTGGGTTATCAAAGGCCGGCCATGTCTCTCGCTGTCTATGGTGAGAGACTGCAAAAGAACCATTGCTGACTTTTGTAAAAAGAGTAAGTTGCAAAGCCGTCAGCGTGTTTCTGGTCCTTGCTAAAAAGAGTTGTGTCAGGAAGGGCATCCGACGTAAAAACCTATGCCAAATTAAACGTGCGAATCATTCGCTGTGGCGACCCCTGAAAAAGGGAAAAGCCGAAAGGAAATCTCTCTAACAGTATAAACTGACATTCAGTTTATACAGTCCACTGAAACCAGATAAAGGACATTATCTCAGCCAACCATGGACGGACATGGGGTACACCCTGAACAGCACAGCACTCCATCACAGGGTCAACACATGCATAACGTGCACGTTCTTGGACTGTGGAAGGAAACCGGAGTACCTGGAAGAAACCCACACAAGCCAGGAGAAACCATACACACTCCAAACAGAAATGGCTTTGACTCAAACCAGGACCTGTGTCTATTTGTGGTTTACTGTTTACCCTAATGATGACCTCTCAGCACTGCTCAAGTCTCATTCTTATTTATTGTCATCTTTCTGTTCTCCACTGCACGGTTCTGCCCTGTAACGACGCCGCCAGCGCTCCAAGATTATATTATCTCTCTCTGAACATGCCTTTATTGTATTTTAACCTAATCTTTAATCTCATAAATCAGGGGTGAGAATAAAACTGAATTTCTTTCACCCTCAGAATCATTATTTATAATGAACAGATAATGTGCTGAATACAGATACAAATATGAGCCATAATCTTCATTAATTAATTTATTAGTATTATTATTATTTTGCTTGTGTTTTGTTTATTTTCTTGCCAGAAGGTTTTATGAGGCATCTTTTAAGGTGTGCACAAGCATCTTATGGGATGAGACATAAAATGTGTGTGCATTGCAAGTTCTTTATTTTGTATGACCAAAGAAAACGCCACATTTATCGTATCATCAACGTGGTAAATGATGGATGATAGATTTATATCATATTTGGTTTAAATGTAATACAGAAATAACTATTATATTTTCAAAAAAGTAATTAGTAATTATGGCACGGTAGTGTCGTGGTTAGCATGTCTGCCTCACAGCATGAAGGCCTGGGTTAGATTCCCAACTTCAGTGTTTCTATGTGGTGTTTGCATGTTCTCCCCAGGCTTGTGTGGGTTTCCTCCAGGTATTCCAGTTTCCTCCCACAGACCAAAAACATGTGCAGTAGGTTAATTGGCTGTTCCAAATCTCACCTACATGATTTATACCAAATGTGGGAGTTGTGATGTGCAGTGATAAGCAGTATGATTCTTTTATCTTTAGTAACTGCCTGGTCAAGTTTCAGGAAGATTCAGTTATAAATAAATAAATACATAGCATTTTTTTTTTCTCTTAGAAAAATACTGCAAGCAGGTAAAAACAAAATATTTCCTTCCTGTAATTTATGGTTAAGTATAATCCCAATTTTGACTGAGATAGGCTTCATCCTCCCCGCGACTCTACTAGGATTAATCAGCTAATGATTGAATTAGAGACCTACTGGGATTGTGCATGTAATTAGATCAACACATCTGCTTTTTGAGCAGCATTATCATTATCATCATTTGACCGTTCTGGGAATACCAGGAATACTGATTATTTAGACTACCGACATTTGCAGGAGCTGCCAGGAGTGAAACCTGGCATAGTAGAGTCTGATTATACTTTATGATTAAAAAAAAAAACAACAAAAAAAAAAACACAGGTTGTAGTGGGACGTGATAATGTGAGCATTGTATTTTTATATTTGTGTAATTTAATGATTGGTTTTGATAAGAACAGGTTCTTCATCTTTTCCATAGCAGATGTTACTGGAGGGGAAAATGTTAGTGATCAATTATTCAAGCCAAGGCGAGGTGGGTTCGTAGACGAAAATGGGGAGTGGGGGCGGTGGTGATGTGCAATAACATAAGCAGTGAGAGTGAGGCTGGTATAAATTCTGTTTAAATTGTGGAAGATAAGAGAAGGAGAAGGACATAGTGCGCCGCTTAAACCTAATTCCGTCAGTAATCTTATTCTCAGGCTGGATTACTTTCTTATTTCTGGGTTTTTGGAGGGTTTTGGGGTCACTTTGTCTTCATTTTCCCCTCTCTTTCCCGCTTCAGGCAGTTTACTGATATACAGACGTGGGTGGAATTCTCTTGTGAGCTCTCTCTCTCTCTCTCTCTGTCTCTCTCTCTCTCTCATAGACACACAGCAGGTGTAGCTCAATCGACAAACCCTCCATAGTGTATTCTGCTTTACTTTATCATGAGTAAACTAAAAATTGGTGATAATTTAAATGCATAGATCACTGTAATATGAAAGGGATAAAAAAAAACTTCCACTAAAACATTGTATTTTATTACAGGGAATTTAAAGAGGTGTGAACATCCAGTACTGTACTCATATTTTAGGTGAAAACAATCATTCATCTCATTGTATGAGAGTGTAATTCTTACCGACATCGAGTTCTCTGACGCACAGAATGTGGACCAGTTACTGTGGAAGAACGTGTTTTATCAAGTTATTGAAAAATTCAGGCAACTTCTGAAGAATCAAGATGGTGATCAAGAATCAAGGTGAATCGCCACCTTATCGTGGTGGAGGGGTTTGCGTGACCTAATGATCCTAGGAGCTATGTTGTCGGGGGCAAATGCCCCTGGTAAGGTCACCCAAGGCAAACGGGTCCGGGGTGAAGGTCCAGACAAAGTGCGATTCAAAACAAACCCCTAAAGACACGAGACAACAAAGGAAGCAGTCTCCCTTGCCCGGACGCGGGCCACCGGGGTTCCCTCCTGGAGCCAGGCCCAGGGGAGGGGCTCGAAGGCGAGCGCCTGGTGGTCGGGCTTATGCCCATGGAACCTGGCCGGGCCCAGCCCGAAAAGGAGACATGGGTCCGCCCTCCCATGGACCCACCACCCATGGGAGGAGTTTTAGGGGTCGGGTGCAGTGTGAGTTGGGTGGCAGCCAAAGGCATGGGTTCTGTCGGACTGATCCTCGGCTGCTTACTCTGACCTTCGGGACATGGAATGTCACCTCTCTGGCGGGAAAGGAGCCTGATTTGGTGCGTGAGGTGGAGAGATACCGACTAGATATAGTCGGGCTCACCTCAACGCATAGCTTGGGCTCTGGAACCATCCATCTCGAAAGAGGCTGGACCTTCTTCTATTCTGGAGTTGGTCATGGGGAGAGGCGGCGAGCGGGTGTGGGTATTCTTGGTGCCCCCGTCTCGGTGCCCAAATGTTGGGGTTCTCCCCGGTAGACGAAAGGGTAGCTTCCCTCCGTCTTCGGGTGGGGGGGGCGGGTCCTGACTGTTATTTGTGCTTATGCACCAAATGACAGTTCAGAGTACCCACCCTTTTTGGAGTCTTTGGGGGGGGTGTTGGAGAACGCTCCATCGGGAGACTCGCTCGTTGTCTTGGGAGACTTCAATGCCCATGTGGGCAACGATAGTGTGACCTGGAAGGGTGTGATCGGTAGGTACGGCCTCTCCAGTCTGAATCCGAATGGTGTGTCGTTGTTGGACTTCTGTGCTCGTCATAGTTTGTCTATCACGAACACCATGTTCAACATATGGGTTTCCATAAGTGCACTTGGCACCAGGACACCCTAGGTCGCAGTTCGATGATTGACTTTGTAGTCGTGTCATCGGACTTGCGACCATATGTTCTGGGCACTCGGGTGAAGAGAGGAGCTGAGCTGTCTACCGATCACTACCTGGTGGTGAGTTGGCTTCGGTGGTGTGGGAGGTTGCCTTCCAGACCTGGCAGGCCCAAGCGTGTAATCAGGGTCTGCTGGGAACGTTTGGCGGAGCCCCCTGGCCGAGAGGCCTTTAACTCCCACCTCCGGCAGGGCTACAACCACGTTCGGAGGAGGTGGGGACATGGAATCCGAATGGGCCATGTTTCGTGCCTCCATTGCTGAGGCGGCAGCCCATAGCTGTGGCCGTAAGGTCGTCGGTGCTTGTCGTGGCGGTAATCCCCGAACCCGGTGGTGGACACCTGCGGTGAAGGGGGCTGTCCAGCTGAAGAAGGAGGCCTATCGGGTTTTATTAGCCTGTGGGACTCCTGAGGCAGCAAACGGGTACCGGCAGGCCAAACGTGCTGCAGCCGAGGCTGTCGCAGATGCAAAATCTCGGGCGTGGGAGGAGTTCGGTGAGGGCCTGGAGAGTGATTATCGGTTGGCCTCAAAAAGGTTCTGGGCCACCATCCGACACCTCAGGAGGGGGAAGCAGTTCTTCACAAACACTGTTTACGGTGGAGGTGGGGAGCTGCTTACCTTGACTGGGGATGTTGTTGAGAGGTGGAGGGAATACTTTGAGGACCTTCTCAATCCCACCAACACGCCCTCCGTGGAAGAGGAAGACCCTGGGGTTCGGGTGAGGGTCCGCCCATCATTGGAGTGGAGGTCACTGAGGTTGTCAAAAGCTCCTCGGTGGTCGAGCTCCGGGTTGGACGAGATCCGCCCGGAATATCTCAGGGCTCTGGATGTTGTAGGACTGTCTTGGTTGACACGTCTCTGCAACATCGCGTGGTCATCGGGGCTGTACCTCTGGATTGGCAAACTGGGGTGGTGGTCCCAATTTTAAGAAGGGGACCGGAGGGTGTGTTCCAATTATCGGGAATTACACTCCTCAGCCTACCTGGGAAAGTCTATGCAGGGTACTAGAGAGGAGGATCCGACCGATAGTCGAACCTCGGATTCAGGAGGAACAATGTGGTTTTCGTCCTGGCCGCAGCACTCTTGACCAACTCTATACGCGCCACAGGATTCTGGAGGGGCGTGGGAGTTTGCCCAATCTGTCCACATGTGCTTTGTGGATTTGGAGAAGGCTTTCGACCGTGTCCCTCGAAAGATCTTGTGGGGCGTGCTCGAGAATACGGCGTTCGGATCCGTTGCTACGAGCGATTCGGTCGCTGTATCACCGAGCCAGAGTTTGGTCCGTATTGGTAACAGCAGGTCGGATTCGTTTCCAGTGGGAGTTGGAGTCCGCCAAGGCTGTCCTTTGTCACCGATTCTGTTCATAATTTTTATGGACAGAATTTCTAGGCGCAGTCGAGGCGATGAGGGGTTCTGGTTTGGTGGCCATCGGATATCGTCTCTGCTTTTTGCGGATGATGTTGTCCTTTTGGCTTCATCAAGTCGGGCCCTCCAGCTCTCATTGGAGCGATTCGCAGCTGAGTGCGAAGCAGCCGGGATGAAGATCAGTACCTCCAAGTCCGAGGCCATGGTTCTCAGTCGGACAAGGGTGGAATGCACCCTCCGGGTCGGGAATGAGGTCCTGCCCCAAGTGGAGGAGTTTAAGTATCTTGGGGTCTTGTTTACGAGTGAGGGAAGGATGGAGCGAGAGATCGACAGACGGATCGCTGCAGCCTCTGCTGTTAAGCGGTGCCTGTACCGGTCCGTTGTGGTGAAAAAGGAGCTGAGCCGCAAGGCGAAGCTCTCAATTTACCAGTCGATCTACATTCCAACCCTCACCTATGGTCACGAGCTTTGGGTAATGACCGAAAGAACAAGATCACGGATACAAGCGGCTGAAATGAGCTTTCTTCGCCGGGTGGCGGGATTCTCCCTTAGAGATAGGGTGAGAAGCTCCGCCATCCGGGGAGAGCTCGGAGTAGATCCGCTGCTCCTCCGCATTGAGAGGGGCCAGTTGAGGTGGCTCGGGCATCTGGTCAGAATGCCCCCCGGACGCCTCCCTGGTGTGGTGTTTGGGGCATGTCCAACCGGGAAGAGACCCCGGGGTCGACCTAGAACACGCTGGAGGGACTATGTCTCTCGGCTTGTCTGGGACCGCCTCGGTGTCCCCCCGGGAGAGTTGGAGGAAGTAGCTCGGGAGAGGGATGTCTGGACTTTTTTGCTAAGGTTGCTGCCCCCGCGACCCGACCCTGGACTAAGCGGAAGAAGATGATGATAATGATGATGATGAACATCCAGTACTGTGCTCATATTTTAGGTGAAAACAATCATTCATATGTTGGTCAGAGGAACATATTCGTTTGGAACTAGGCACTGTAGCCATCATTATTAAGATGGATTTTATAAATCCCAACATACGGAAACTGCCCTTCTGACCGTCCTTCAAACATCACCTGTATCATCAAAAGGACAACAAGCTGCACCCCAGGCTCTGCTAATCGAACTCCCTTTCATTAAGCCTGACCCCTGCCATGAACACATCACATATGCATGCACGTATGCCTGAGTAAAACAAGAGAAGTTTCTGAAGCAAACAAATCTAATTGTCAATGGCTCATCTAGGTCTGGTTAAAGCCCCAGGGAATACAGACTCATTAGAAGACTTCAAAGCCCAGAGAGTCTCTCTGGTCCCATACCTGTCTTCATGGTTTTTTTTTTTATCCATTCAGCATGAAAAGTGTAAAGGTTTAAGACAAGGGTGGCTGATGTAAGCGGCTTCAAAGCAGTTCTCATAAAGAGAAAAATGAAAAATTCCAGCAAGCTTTTAATACTGAAGCTCACTATTTGTTTATTCTGATTGGTCAAATGGATTTGGTTCTGATTGATTCAATACTAATAATAAGCATACTGTGTTAATATACATTATTGTTGTGCCATTTTCTACAAAGAAATGTTTATTTGGGCATCTGAAAGATGCAGCAGAAAGGTGTGTCACTACCGCCCAAGTGCTCCCAGGTTCGAATCTCGACATAATCATGCAACCAATAAATGAAACGAAACCCTAGTATCTAAACACCAAATCTCTTTATGAAGGATGTTGTATATCTTTCTTGTCACCAGCATCTAAGACCAGCCAATCGCGGGGTCTGTGAGCTCAGGCAAAGAGGAGATTAGTGCTATCCTCCATACATGTTACACTTCTCCTAAAGATGCATATGCAGCAGTTCAGAAAATGAGGTCAGCTGGTGTCACATGGCTTGGAAGAAGCACATGTTTGCCTTTGCCCCCTCCCAAGTCGGTAGCTGTCGTCTGATAGGAAAGAACTCCTTGATGAGAGGGAATGGACTTAATTAGGTGTAAAAAAGTCTGCAAAAAGAAGTGAAAATCACATGATCATTTCCTGTTTTAGTACCAGCAACATGGAACTAATTTGCATATTAGTACAGTACATTAAGTGGTAGACTTTATTTTATGTGCACAGTGCACGTATGTTTTAATGTATGTGAACAGAATCACATCTGAACTGTATATGTGCCTTGTTTTCTGTCTTCCTTTCGGCTTTTTCCCTTTTACTCAGGAGTCGCCAAAGCGAATCATCTGACTCGCACGTTTGATTTGGCAGAGGTTTTTATGTCGGATGCCCTTCCTGTCACAACCCTTTTAGCAAGGGACAGAAACACGCTGACGACTTTGCAGCGACTTTTTACGAAAGTCAGCAATGGTTCTTTTACATGCCTCACACCATAGACAGTGAGAGACATGGCCCGCCTTTGATAACCCAGTTAGCTGCACTGGGGGGGACAGTGACAACCTTGTGGAGAGTGGGACTCGAACCCCCAACCTTTGGATCAGCGATCCAGCGCCCTATACCACTAGACCACTACTGTGCCTTGTTTTGTTTTACTTTATTCAGGAGTTTACTAGTTTGAATCCAATTTATTAGTTTAACACCTGAATACTGTTATTATGGGGCAGTGGTGGTCCAAAGGTTGGGGGTTCAAGTCCCACTCTCCACAAGGTTGTCACTGTGTCCTCCCCCCCAGTGCGGCTAACTGGGTTATCAAAGGTGGGCCATGTCTCTCACTGTCTATGGTGAGAGGCATGTAAAAGAACCATTGCTGACATTCGTAAAGAGTAGCTGCAAAGTCATCAGCGTGTTTCTGTACCTTGCTAAAAGGGTTGTGACAGGAAGGGCATCCGACGTAAAAACCTGCCAAATCAAACGTGCGAATCAAGATGATTCGCTGTGGCGACTCCCAAGAAAAAGGGAAAAAGCCGAAAGGAAGACAGACATACTGTTATTATTTCCCTTAACTTGCGTTATATGAAGTGAGATTTATCTCCTATTCTTGTGCACTTGCGTGAGTGAAACGGCAGTCTTTTCATGTCATTCATTCTTGAATAAAGAAATATAAGTACTGTACTCCAAGTATATTTATGGTGTTCTGGTGATGCTGTATTTCAGAGCCTCTGAGCAGTGTTTCTTCTCTTGAGGTTCACTTCGACCTGCTTGACCTGACAGAACTCACGGACATGTCTGACCAAGAGCTGACAGAGGTCTTTGTTGATTCTGATGAAGAAAACCCTGAATCACCTGCAAGTAAGTCCATCATAGAGTCCCTCATTGAGAAAGAAAGCATAACGTTTATTGTTTAAAAAAAGTATGGAGTAGATTAATATGCTACACCAATTGCTTCTTAAACAGTCTTTTCAACGGTGTTAAAATCTGTAGTTTAAAGGTGCGCATTCACTAATGAATAGCCTACGTATTTGTTTTATCTTCCATTATTTGGGCAAAATACAAAGGTTTCCTTGTGAAACGTTCCCAGCTTATGTCTTTGGTATCTTTTAAGAACCATTTAAAGTTCTTAAATTGCTAAAGTTGCAATATTGAAAATCAGATGATTTGCCACTGAAGAATTTAGTAATACAGTAAAGGGTAATCGTTGTGTAGAAACGTGTACATAAAAATAAAATCAGCTCTTTTAGTACCTGGAGTACCCGGATCACCAAAATGTACATACTGTTGTCTTTAAACCTCCATAAACTTGCACATGTATAAACACTTCTATTATTTTTTCCCAAAACAAAATAAAATAAAATAAAATTAACCTGAGTACTGAAGCCACATTTAACTGATGCTAACAGTATATATAGTAAATTATAACAAATGCTAAAATTAGGCTACCAGATTCCTATAATTTTCTTGCTAAAGGTCAAAAGAGTTTAGTTAAATTGAACAATCTTGCATATAAGATCTCCTTTAAACCAGAAAATATGAATACAATTAAAGGCGTGAATATTCTGTTTTGTTTTCCATTATCAGTTCATTTTGAATTAATATAGAGGTTTTCTGGGGAAATGCAGCTGACAAGCCTATTATTTCTGCTTTCACCTGTTCTATATCTTGTTTTGGTTCTGCGTTGGGTTTTTTAATCCCAATAAAACTACCACGTTACTAAAGAAACAATCCTGCTGATATACAATAACTTGCAATGCAACACGGATTTATAGAAAATGGAACGATCAAGTGTTAAAGGGTACCTGTGGTGAATTTGTATTACTAGCTCTTTAAAACAATCATGTATGACATCAATGGTTTCATCAGGCAACATCAGTCCTTGCTTTTTGTCAAGTATGCGCGAGTGCTATCACAATACTATTGCTACTGACCATGTGCAGTGACATGTTGCCTTCTTCATTGGCTGTTCCAGCCCTGATAATGACACAAATTCATTGTTTTGTCCTATTGGCTGGGCTGCTTGCAGCAGACACCAGTCTAAGATAACACATTTCCTGCTATAGTGTAAGGCATACAGCCGCACGAACAACAAGCGCATAAATTGCGGAAAATATAACATAACATCGGTACAGGTTGTAAGAGGCAGTGGTGGTCTAGTGGTATAGGGCGCTGGATCGCTGATCCAAAGGTTGGGGGTTCAAGTCCCACTCTCCACAAGGTTGTCACTGTCTCCCCCCCACCCCCCCACCCCCCCCCAGTGCAGCTAACTGGGTTATCCAAGGCGGGCCATGTCTCTCACTGTCTATGGTGAGAGGTTCATGTGAAAGAACCATTGCTGACTTTCGTAAAGACTAGCTGCAAAGTCGTCAGCGTGTTTCTGTCCCTTGCTAAAAAGGGTTGTGACAGGAAGGGCATCCGACGTAAAAACCTCTGCCAAATCAAACGTGCGAATCAGATGATTCGCTGTGGCGACTCCCGAGTAAAAGGGAAAAAAGCCGAAAGGAAGACAGACATCGGTACAGGTTGTACTCTGAAATCGTTTCCCTTACAATACAAGACCACCTCAATCTGACCTCATGTAAGTGTAACCTCCAGCCAGAACCACTGGGCACAAAGCCCAAGCTATTGCATCTAAAAGTCAACACTGTTCCGATAGAATGTCTTCTTAAAAAACGAAGGGATAATGATAGACAGGAGCGGCACAGTGCCAGAAAGAACCAGTAAAGGGTAAAAGCCTTTATGAAGCGGGGAGTTTTATCAGCTCAAATGTCACTCGCTGCTCGTTTCATTTCACTGGACAACTTGGCCCAATAAGTTCACATCACTTCTGGATAAAAGATCGTTGTTCTGCATTGGTTCAACCCGCGCTAGTAATACACGGGATACAGTTACCCGGTATAGAGCTTGTAATGGTCAATTGTGTTAAAATAAGCTATGTATCACGTAAAAGATTTACATTACACGCAAACTATACTTTAAGGATGACCAGTACTGGTACATATTAAGAAACAGAAGATATACAATTTCAATAGAAATAATAAAGATGGCGATGTTTCCTAATATCATGGTGCCCGGTGCGGGGGATGTTAACACTACTGTACAGGTGTAAGCAAATGGTTTCCAAAAGGTATCATAGCCAATGTCAATTTATTTCCAAGAACTACCACTGTATTTTCTGTGTATTTAATATTTCTGGCAAGTGAATGGGCTGCTTTCAATACTATTCCTACCATAGTGTTTGGTGTATTTTTTTAACCAGCGGTGACAGCAACAGTTGCTGTGTGCGAACAGTCACACACAAATTACAGACTATCTCTGACTTTTAGTGAATGTTTTCCAGCACACAGGGTGCAGTGGGAATATAAACAGCTCCAGTCTCCAGCACAGGGTACCAATGTGACATGTGGAGTGGCTTAAAATAGGTGCATGAGAGAGGAAAAGCAGTCAGACAGACCCTTGACAGTCATGAGGCTCACTGAAGAGGGGTTTTATCCACACCTAATTATACAGTGCACTCACTAGATGTTAGGCTTGGCAGTGCATCATCCTGTGAGCTTTTGGAAACATGTCAGTAAAAGTAGTGGATATGGTTTTGGCAATGTTAGTTATACAGTATGTACAAGGTGTGGGTAATGAGACTGGGCTTATTTAAGTTGGTAGGGTGTATTACGTTGATAAAGAGGCAAGCATAAACATTTAGTGAAAATCTGAAGCAGCTCACATGTTTAGTTCAATTTCACACCTTGTTTAAAGTAGTTGTGATGTCACCATCATCATCCATCAATCATGCATCATCATCAATCATCCATCAATCATCCATCATCATCCATCATCCATCCATCATCATCCATCATCTCTTTTTGCTTGTTATGGAGTCAGGTAACAGGTAGCAGTCTAAGCAATGAGCCCCAAGCACTTCCTCCAGCTCTTATGGGGGACACCAAGGTGTTCCCAGACCAGCCGAGAGACATAGTCCATCCAGCATATTCTGGGTCGACCCCAGGGTCTCTTCTCAGTTGGACATACCTGAAACACCACACCAGGTAGATGTTCTGGAGGCATTTTAACCTGATGCCCGAGCCACCTCAACTGGCTCTTTCAACGTGGGGGAGCACCGGTTCTACTCGGAGCTCCTCCTGGATGGCTGAGCTTCACACTCTATCTCTAAGAGAGAGCCCTGTCACTTGGTGAAGGAACCTCATTTCAGCCTCTTGTATCCGCGATCTTGTTCATTCAGTCAATACACAAAGCTTATGATCATAGATGAGGGTTGGAATGTTGATTGACAACCTAGATCAGTGGTCTCAAACCTTTTTTGCACCAGGGACCAGTTTTATGTATGAAAATGTTTCCAGGGACCGGTTAGAGTCTATTCCGTAGTCTTGTTTTGGTGGCTGTCACCGCAGAAAACCCCGCCTCACAAAGATATGTGGTTGGAAACAGAAGAAGGGCTTTCAGTGCTTCTGTGGCAATGTCAAAAACAGTCGTTTTTCAAAATAAGATTCAGAAGCTCTAATAAAAAAAATAAATAAAAAAAATTGTACCATGAAAGATTTTGTTTGCGGACCGGTATCAAATGATCCACGGACCGGTACCGGTCCATGGACCAGAGGTTGGGGACTCCTGACCTAAATAATTTTCTGATGTGCCATAAAAAAAATCTCTTTTTTTAAATGACTACTGAACCAATTTGAAATTTTTGTTGAGCTTCAACAAAGCAAGAATGATAACTGAGGCTTATAGGGAAGGATGCATGTAACACACACACGCACACACACACACACACACACACACACACACACACACACACACATGCACACACACCCAGGGGCAATTTGAAATAGCCACTAATGCGCATATCTTTGGACTGTGGGACGAAACCAATGTACAAGGAGAAAAGCATGGGGAGAACATGCAAACTCCACATAGAAACTCTGTAGCTGCTCCCAAGTGGCGCATTGACAAGGTACGTGACTATTAACTTAGAGATCGCAAGTTTTGAATCCAGTTTAATGCCACTGCCATCTCTGTACAGGATCCCATGGGATCTAATTGGATGAGCTCTCACAGGAGGGTGGGATGGCGTACGCTCACTTCCCTGTCACTCACAGTGATTGCCAGCCAATCATGTGTGTCCATGAGCTTGTTCGTACGAGGGTGCGTACAGTATAGCACTTTCCCTCCAAATGTGTTAGACCACGCCCAGATATGCATGCACCGGAGTTCAAAAAGATGACTGTCATTGCATATCACAGAGGGGGCATGTGCATGCTCGCACCCATCCCTGACGGTTGCATGACAGGGAAGGCAGTACTTGATGGGTGTGGGCGAATGATGGCTTGGGAATTTGGATATGACTAAAACTAGGGAGAAAATGGTGAAAGAAAAAGTTCAGGACATGAACGCAAGGCCTTGTTGGTGTGAGGCAGCCACTTTGCTGAACCTTTACAAAATGCGATGAAGCTTGGAGATAAAATTATCTTCTTTTCCCACTCATGTCATTGGTGGTCACATTATCTATAATGAATGTCTGTCTGTCTTCCTTTCGGCTTTTTCCCTTTCACTCGGGAGTCGCCACAGCGAATCATCTGATTCGCACGTTTGATTTGGCAGAGGTTTTTATGTCGGATGCCCTTCCTGTCACAACCCTTTTTAGCAAGGGACAAAAACACGCTGACGACTTTGCAGCTACTCTTTACGAAAGTCAGCAATGGTTCTTTTACATGCCTCTCACCATAGACAGTGAGAGACATGGCCCGCCTTTGATAACCCAGTTAGCCGCACTGGGGGATTATCTATAATTATAAATTATATTTATAAATTATAAATATTATTTGATATATAACTCTGTGGCTAAGGCCAAACAGAGGGTGTATGATGACTTGTATGATAGGTTGGATAGTAAAGAGGGAGAAAATGATCTATACAGGTTGGCACAGCAGAGAAATAGAGATGGGAAGGACGTGCAGCAAGTTAGATTGATAAAGGACAGAGAGGGAACTGTATTGACTAATGACAGAAGTGTGCTGGGAAGATGGAAAGAGTACTTTGAAGAGCTGATGAATGAGGAAAATGAGAGAGGAAAAGAATAGAAGAGGTAACCATTGAGGAGCAGGATGTAGCAAAGATCAGTAAGGGTGAAGTGAGAAGGGCATTGAAGAGGATGAAGAATGGAAAGGCAGTTGGTCCTGATGATATACCTGTGGAGGTATGGAAGTGTCTAGGAGAGGTAGCAGTAGATTTTCTGACAAGAACATTCAACAAGGTACTAGAGAGTGAGCAGATGCCGGAGGAGTGGAGGAGAAGTGTGCTGGTGCCCATTTTTAAGAACAAGGGAGACGTGCAGAGTTGCAGCAACTACAGAGGGATAAAGTTGATGAGCCATACGATGAAGTTATGGGAAAGAATAGTGGAAGCTAGACTAAGGGCAGAGGTGAGCATTTGTGAACAACAGTTTGGTTTCATGCCAAGAAAGAGCACCACAGATGCAATGTTTGCCTTGAGGATGTTAATAGAGAAGTACAGAGAAGGTCAGAGGGAGCTACATTGTGCCTTTGTGGATCTGGAAAAAGCATATGACAGGGTGCCAAGAGAAGAATTGTGGTATTGCATGAGGAAGTCTGGAGTGGCAGAGAAGTATGTTAGAGTGGTGCAGGACATGTATGAGAGATGTAAGACAGTGGTGAGGTGTGCTGTCGGTGTGACCGATTTAATTCAAGGTGGAGGTGGGACTGCATCAAGGGTCAGCTCTGAGCCCCTTCTTGTTTGCTATGGTGATGGACAGGCTGACAGACGAGGTGAGACAAGAATCTCCATGGACTATGATGTTTGCAGATGACATCGTGATCTGTAGTGAGAGCAGAGAACAAGTGCAGGAAAATCTAGAGAGGTGGAGGTATGCCCTGGAAAGGAGAGGAATGAAGGTTAGCCTCAGAAAATCAGAATACATGTGTGTGAATGAGAAGGACCCAGGAAGAACGGTGATGTTACAGGGAGCAGAGATAACGAAGGTGGAGGATTTTAAGTACTTAGGCTCAACAATCCAGAGCAATGGAGAGTGTGGAAAAGAGGTGAAGAAGCGTGTGCAGGCAGGCTGGAATGGTTGGAGAAAAGTATCCGGTGTGATGTGCGATAGGAGAGTGTCAGCAAGAATGAAGGGAAAAGTGTACAAGATGGTGGTGAGGCCAGCGATGTTGTATGGCTTAGAAACAGTGGCGCTGAGGAAAAGGCAGGAGGCAGAGCTGGAGGTAGCGGAGATGAAAATGTTGAGGTTCTCCCTGGGAGTAACTTGAGGATGGATAGGATCAGAAATGAGTATATCAGAGGGACAGCCCACGTAAGATGTTTTGGAGACAAAGTCAGAGAGGCTAGATTGAGATGGTTTGGACATGTACAGAGGAGGGATAGTGAGTATATTGGCAGTAGGATGCTGAGGTTGGAACTACCAGGCAGAAGGCCTCGAGGAAGACCGAAGAAGAGATTTATGGATGTGGTGAAGGACGACATGAAGGTCGTTGGAGTCAGAAAAGAAGATGCGGAGGACAGGGTGAGGTGGAGGCGGATGATTTGCTGTGGCGACCCCTGAAGGGAGCAGCCGAAAGTAAAAGAAGAAGAAGATATAACTCTATTAATTTATTTATTTAAAAAAATAGTTATATATCAAATAATATTCATTATTATCTATAATGAATATTATTTGATATATAACTCTATTTTTTTTATAATCAGTACAATGAGGTTTCCTTTTAGCTTTTTCCGTTTTTTTTCAGGGGTCGCCACAGCAAATGATTCGCACGTTTGATTTGGGATAGGTTTTTACGTCGCATGCCCTTCCTGACACAACCCTTTTTGCAAGGGGACAATATTGTTATATATTTATTTATTTTTCTTTTAACACATTTCTCTGGTTTTGTTTGTGTGTGTGTGTGTGTGTGTGTGTGTGTGTGTGTGTGTGTGTGTGTGTGTGTGTGGAGGGGGGTGTTTTGCTCATATGTGGCTTGGGGCAGCTTCAGCAGGAAAAGAATATCTTTATAGAATCCAAACAATGTATTAGTACTACAGTTCTCTAAAGAGAGTGAGGTCGTTCATGCAATATAAATAAATAAGTAAATTATACATTGGGGCCTTATTTATAAGCAATATTATAAGCACTATACGCATATATTTAGCACAAAATTGTAATTTGAGCCATATAGTCCAGGAGCTCTGGCTTTTTCCCGCTCCTGTTTCGTTCATCTTTAATGCAATTGGGTTTTGATCTGTCATCTCCAGAGCAAACAAAACAACAACATCTACTTTAACAATAGTGCGTTTATTGACTTTATGAGAAACCAGATGGATCCGTAACAAGACTGGCGAAATGAAGCAGCTCCTGATTGAACATGTGCAACTGCAGACGAGAAGGAGGAGGAAAGGAAGGAACAGGAAAGAGGAGGAAGCAGTGAAACTAATCCAAATACCACCTGCGCACTTCAGATGGTTTTACTGCAACATTGACAGTCCAGCTGGCCAATGTCTAGCCTCTTGTCTAGTAAATGGATGTTTTTCTACGTTTAATGAATTTAAGTGGATATCCATCA
This sequence comes from Plotosus lineatus, assembly GCA_024760905.1. Classification (NCBI taxonomy): domain Eukaryota; kingdom Metazoa; phylum Chordata; class Actinopteri; order Siluriformes; family Plotosidae; genus Plotosus; species Plotosus lineatus. Next base: position 103,616,778 of record CM045728.1, read on the forward strand.
TGAAGCTCTTCCCGTTGAGTATCTCGCAGAAAGCATGAGTAGAGGCATGAGTGTGACTTTGTCTATGACACCAACACATACAGACAATCACCCCAATACTCTAGAGTCGCTGTTCCAAATTGCCCCAAGGTGTGGGTGTGAGTGTGAATAGCTGTGTGTGTGTGTTGGCTTTGTGATGGACTGAACAGCTGTTCAGGGTGTACCCTTGCCTTCATTCAAAGTCAGCTGAGATAGGCTCCAGCCTCCTGGGGAGTCTGGTGGTATTGAGCAGTTTGACAAATGGATGGATGGATGGATGGATGGATACAACAATAACAACATCAACAACAAAAAAAAAATGAAGCAAATAATTGTTTTATTTTAATCCAGTTTGTCGTGTAAATTGTCTTTTTTAATGTTCCGAGCATGACTGTCCATCTCTACAGCAGCATTTTCTCATCCTACGCATCAGCTGAAACGTGCAGGCTTTCTAATAGCTGTCATATGGGACAAAGCAGCAAAGGCACAGACAGCATATGAGGCATGTTTGGGAGCAGTTGGATGCCTGACTCAGTGTTCTTTCTCTCTGACAGATTAAATGCCATTCAAATCCAAATACAGTGCATAGTTTCAGAAGAACAGAACTCACATCACAGTCATCAGGCTTGTGTTCTGAGAGGGGCTTTGAAATGCAGAAAGAGGAATTAAAAAAACTCTTCTTGCATTTAAATTTCCAGCATTGAGCATGTCTTTATCCAAAAACAACCCCCAGAGTCTTCTGGAGTCATTTCTAAAGCCGTCCTCGTCAAAACCAAATGGAGCTCACTGAGGAAAGGATAATGCATCAAGACATGTCAACAATATAAAGCATACAAGTTGAGGACTTTTAAAAAAAAACATGAAATGGGAGTTTGTTTAAGTGTTTGGTGAAGTGTCCAGGGAGAGTTTATGTCCTACTTCGGGACAGAGAAGCGTTTTGATGCCTGGACCGTGAATGAGACGATGGTGCTCTTAACTTCTCGTCAGTGTTTTAAATTTCATGTGACCAGGCAGAGGAAGCCAGGAGAGTGAGCGCAGCAATGTGATGGAGACTTTTCAAAGGATGGAATCAACTTATTCAACTGCATTCTGGTCCAGTTACGAAGGTCAGATGGTAGAAAGGGACAACCCGTCAACTTTTAGGTGCCGAAAAGTTGAACAAGCACCTGAGTGGCAATGGAAGAGTAAGGGTCCTTTAAGGGGCAGCTCAGTGGCTAGCATCATCACCTTACAGCGAGAAGGTTGAACGTTTGAATCTTAGCCAAGGTTTCCTCTGGGTTCTCTGGTTTCCTTCCATGGTCCACAAATATGCACAACACATCAATCAGCTACTTTAAATTGCCCAAGGGTGCGAATGTAAATAGTTATTTTTGTCTGCGCAATAAAGTAGAGGCGGGTCATGGTGTAACCCCACCTTCTCACGCAAAGCCCAGCTGGGATTGGTTCCAGCTTCCTCGACGTCTCTGAGAGATTGGAAACATGCTGAAAAGTTCAGTTTAGTTCATTTTCTATAACCGCTTCATCCTAATTAGGGTCGCGGGGAGGCTGGTGCCCATCCCAGCCAACTCAAGGCGAAGGCAGAGTACAACCTGGACAGCTCGCCAGGCCATCGCAGGGCGGAAACACGCTGACGACTTTGCAGCCTACTTTTGTCGAAAGTCAGCAATGGTTCTTTTACATGCCTCACACCATAGACAGTGAGAGACATGGCCGGCCTTTGATAACCCAGTTAGCTGCACTGGGGGAGGACAGTGACAACCCTGTGGAGAGTGGGACTCGAACCCCCAACCTTTGGATCAGCGATCCGGCGCCTTATACCACTAGACCACCACTGCCCCCATGCTGAAAAGTTTGTAAGTGCATTGTTATGTTGATTTGGAATTTAAACTTATCATGAAGTCCGAGTACATCAGAGGGACAGCACATGTTAGATGTTTTGGAGACAAAGTCAGAGAGGCTAGATTGAGATGGTTTGGACATGTACAGAGGAGGGATAGTGAGTATCTTGGCAGTAGGATGCTGAGGTTGGAACTACCAGGCAGAAGGTCTAGAGCAAGACCAAAGAGAAGATTTATAGATGTGGTGAAGGCGGACATGAAGGTCGTTGGAGTAAGAGTAGAAGATGCAGAGGATAGGGTGAGATGGAGGCAGATCATTTCCTGTGGCGACCCCTGAAGGGACCAGCCGAAAGGAAAAGAAGAAGATGAAGTCTGAGTCATAGCATCATTTCTAAAGTAAGATTATAGATATGGACTTTACAACGAGGAATTTGTGTCGTTACTGGTTCTCGCCTTAAGTCCTTTTGTTTTTCTTCTTCCTCTGATGATCCCTGAAATGTGAAAGATGAGTTTTCACTCTTTTGCAGCTTATGACCTCAAATTTTTATGGTGAAGGTGCTTTCGGTCAGGGAACCACTGGGTTCACATTACTGGTGGCAGATCACAGATATTGTAGTCGCCATGTGGGTGAACAGGGAAGGTGGTTGTGTACACGGGGAACACAAACACTTGAGATATCAGAATAGAGACTGAGAACACTAGCATGGAGCGAGGCGATACGGGAATGCTTCACCTTGTTCTCTCCATTGCTTTTCAGAGAATCTCATAGAAACAGAATATACATGTCGCATATTTCAAGGCGGCAGAGGTGGCCTAGTGGTATATGGCACTGGATCGCTGATCGGCTCGAATCCCACTCTCCACAAACTCGTCTGTTCCCCCCAGTGCAGCTAACTGGGTTATCAAAGGCCGGCCATGTCGCTCACTGTTTATGATGTGAGGCTGTAAAAGAACCATTGCTGACTTTCGACAAGAGTAGCGGCAAAGCCGTCAGCGTGTTTCCGCCCTGCGATGGCCTGGCGAGCTATCCAGGGTGTACTCTGCCCTCGCCCATAGTCGGCTGGGATGGGCGCTAACCTCCTGGCGACCCTAATTAGGATTAAGCGGTTAGATAAAATGAACTGAACATATCTCAGGGTTTCTTTTCTTTTATTATTTTAACTCTTTCATGCTATAATTTATAATCTTTCTCGTTGTTTCTCTTTTTTATCCATTTCTTTATTATTCCTCTTACGTTTTTCATTTTTATAAAAATGCTATTTTTTTATATCTCCTTTCCTTTCTAGCAGCATGGCTCGGTGAAACTCAATGCCCCATGCGTTTCGCTGCAGCTTTCGAGGGGTTCGGAAACTACTCGTGTAGCGAGTTTGTGCAAATTGCGTGCTGCGTAGCGACCTGCACAGGTTAAGGACCTTATAAGTAGCCGCAACGCTGCCTCAGAGGGCGCTGCCTATTATTATTATTATTATTATTATTGTTGTTGTTGTTGTTACAATCCCCACCCAAATTTTCAAGCAATAAAAAACCCACATTACTGCTGATGTATTGAGCGCTGATTAATTATTTCTAACAGGTTTATTGTCATTATGTTTTTGTCTTTAGTAACAGTATCAAAAAATACAAATGTTTTGTCTCATAAACTTCAATAAAAAATTATGAAATTATTTTTAGAGTTGCTATAATGTCATCCATAATGTGAAACTGCATTAACTTGCTTTTATATATCAACTATAGTTTTAATTTTAAATGGTTCAATAATCAAAGGAGCAGTGACTCAGTATTAGCGCAGTCACCTCAAAATGAGAAGGTTCTGGGTTTCGTTCTTGCTCATGTGGCCTTTCTATATGGAGTCATGGTGCACATGTGCTCCCCGTGCATTTGTGGGTTTCCTCCAGGTATTCCGGTTTCCTCCCACAACCAAAAACAGCATACTGTACACTCAACATATGGGGAAAAAAAATGAACAAACAAAAAAAAAACATGCAGAGTAGGCCAATTGGCTGTTCATTCTCTGTGTGATGGATTTTGCCTCGAACTGGCAACCTTTTATATAGTGTACCCTATTTCTCACCCGAGGTCAGGGGTTGGCTTCAGTTTCCCCCCACCCAAAAGGATCATTCTGGTGCTGTGAAATTGTAATCAGTGCTAAATATTGCTTTCATATCCTGTAAGAGGAATAAGACATAGCATGAGGTTTGTGATATGAACTCTAACTGCACAACTCCAGGAGTTTAATATCCGACCCAACTGGGTAAAAATGCACCGAGTCTCATAAGATATTGTAATGATGTGGATCTGAATGTATTAACTATACAGTATATTAAGGATGATGCTTGTGAATAATGGTACAGTCGGCCCCCAATTTACGAAGACCCCTGTGTACGAAATCCCCGGGTTACGAAAAACAGTTTCTTGAGATTCCGTCCCCGAGATACGAAACAACCCCCTCTTACGAAAAGAAATTCAAAATTCAAACTCACCAATCAAAATTTCACACGACGCTCTCTCATTGGTTGTCTCTCAACATCCCGCTGGCCTCCCAGATAGCGACAGAATGAAGCTTCTCTCTTTAGTTTTTAGATTTTTAAGTCGTTTTAATTTAGTAAATGTTTAATAAATGTGGGCGCATTTGAGCTCATCTGGAATTCCGATCCCACGAGGAATAAAAATTAAAGTTGAGTTTGTCAAGCAGGGAATGCGCTTTGAATTCCACGTCTTGTGGGCGTGGCCCACAGCACACGCGAGAGGAGAGAGAGAGGTGTGTGTGTGTGTGTGTGTGTGTGTGTTAATAAAAATGTCTAATAATGGTTTAATTAAGAAATATGTTAATAAAATGTTTAAATGGTTTAATAAATAATTTTCTTTTACTTTTAACACATATTTCATACAAAATTGGTGTACTTTTATCATTTTTAAAGGGTTTATGGGGTTTATCCAGTCCAAGCACTGGAGCCTTGGAACGAATTAAGCGTTTAACATGTAAGGTGCGGCCCCTACTTACGAAATCCCCCACAATATGAAAAGGGCTCTGGAACGGATTCATTTTCATAAATTGGGGGTTGACTGTATTTTTAGTTTATTATTATTTTAATCAAATTATTCATTTATTTTTACAAATAAACACTATTAATAAGACAAGTCTATGGGGCTTCTTACAGCCAAGCCTGATGTTTCATCAAAGCCAAAGTCTATCCCAGCTTCTACTATTAAGTAAACATGGAATTCAGCTTTTAAATACTGATTTGTTTATTATGAGAGGGGGTCCAAACTTTTGCACTTAACTATAAAATTGGAAAAATAAAGAATGCATAGCTGAAATTAAGCATAAATATTGCTTTTGAAGATTTTATCAGCATCAGTGACGAAGACAGCGAGCCAGACTATTACAGCATCCATATTCATGAGCTGTCACTCAAACACCAGACAGGCGTACTGGAGTAAACTTGAAGCTGATTGGAATTCCAAGTGTTACCTGATCAACTGTCTGCACATCTAATGCAAAGTGCAAAGCAGAACAAGGTCAAAACCTGCAGCAGAGTCTGACACATGAAGAGAGAGAGAGAGAGAGAGAGAGAGAGAGTAAAGCCATTGAGTACAAATTTATGATTTGCTTATTATTTTAAAGGGTTTTAATCTTAATTGTCTCAAAGTGAGTCAGACTTTGTCTGGCTTTGGATCTTGAAATGAGCATTAAGGAAGACATGCCTCATTTTCATACGCATTAAACATGTTTAATTTTCACCTGCATCAAAGGGAGAGTCTGATTCCAAAATTTATTTCCTTAATGGATGTGCATTTCTTTGGACTGTGGGAAGAAACCGGATCGGTTGAGGCCCGGGTTAACAACGACCGCCATCAGTGCTGTTAACCAACAGGGTGCTGGTGGAAATTGGACTACTGTTGGTCGAAGACGTCGAAGAAGGAGAGGCGGGAGGCGTGTCCGTTGCCAGAGAGAGAAGAGGAAAGGCATGAGTCTAGGACTGAAAGTAGGGACTTTGAATATTGGAACTATGACAGGAAAAGGTAGAGAGCTGGCTGACATGATGCAGAGGAGGAAGGTGGACATACTGTGTGTTCAGGAGACCCGGTGGAAAGGTTGCCAGGCTAGAAGCTTAGGAGCAGGGTTTAAGCTGTTTTATCATGGTGTGGATGGGAAGAGAAATGGAGTAGGAGTCATCTTGAAGGAGGGGTTTGTCAGGAACGTCTTAGAAGTGAAAAGAGTGTCAGACAGAGTGATGAGTTTCAAGTTAGAAATTGAAGGCGTGATGTTCGATGTTGTTAGTGCTTATGCCCCACAGGCAGGATGTGAGCTAGAAGAAAAGGAGAGATTCTGGAGTGAGTTAGATGAAGTGATGCAGAGTACCCCCAGAGGTGAAAGAGTGGTCATTGGGGCAGACTTCAATGGACATGTTGGTGCAGTCAACAGAGGGGACGAGGAAGTGATGGGCAGGTTTGGTATCCAGGACAGGAACACAGAAGAACAGATGTTGATAGATTTTGCAAAAAGGATGGAAATGGCTGTGGTGAATACTTTCTTCAAGAAGAGCCAGGAGCATAGGGTGACTTATAAAAGCAGAGTGTTGCCAAACAGCATAGGATGTTGGTGTGCAGGATGACGCTGATGGTGAGAAAGATGAAGAAGGCAAAGGCAGAGCAGAAGACAAAGTGGTGGAAGCTGAAAAAGGAAGAGTGTCATGTTGTCTTCAAGGAGGTGTTGAAACAGGCTTTAGGTGGTCAGGAAGTGCTTCCAGATGACTGGACAACTACAGCTAATGTGATCTTTACACACAGAAGTGTGAAGGTTAGCCTCAGTAAGACAGAATTCATAATTCATGTGTGTGAATGACAAGGACCCAGGAGGAACGGTGATGTTACAGGGAACAGAGATAAGGAAGGTGGAGGATTTTAAGTACTTAGGTTCAACAATCCAGAGCAATGGAGAGTGTGGAAAAGAGGTGAAGAAGCGTGTGCAGGTAGGTTGGAATGGTTGGAGAAAAGTGTCCGGTGTGATGTGTGATAGGAGAGTATCAGCAAAAATGAAGGGAAAAGTGTACAAGATGGTGATGAGGCCAGAGATGTTGTATGGTTTAGAGACAGTGGCCCTGGGGAAAAGACAGGAGGCAGAGCTGGAGGTAGCAGAGATGAAAATGTTGAGGTTCTCTTTGGGAGTAACGAGGATGGATATGATCAGGATCGAGCACATCAGAGGGACAGCACATATAAGAATTTTGGAGACAAAGTCAGAGAGGCTAGATTGAGATGGTTTGGACATGTACAGAGGAGGGATAGTGAGTATATTGGTAGTAGGATGCTGAGGTTGGAACTACCAGGCTACCAAGATTTATGGATGTGGTGAAGGAGGACATGAAGGTAGTTGGAGTAAGAGTAGAAGATTCAGAGGATAGGGTGAGATGGAGGCAGATGATGCGCTGTGGCAACCCCTGAAGGGAACAGCTGAAAGGAAAATAAGAAGTGGGAGGAAACCTGAGTGCCCAGAGAAAACTCATTCAAGCAGTGGCAGAACATGCAAATTTCACAGACACACCTGAGATTCGGACCCAAGACCTCCTTGTTGTGAGGTGAATGTGCTAATCACTATCCTCCCATGCGGCCTTAGCAGATTCAAAACACCCATCTTGTATGAGCTCATTCTTTTTAAAAGGAAATATGCAGAAAGCACC
>CM045728.1:103629314-103649314 GCA_024760905.1 Plotosus lineatus
CCAGTGGATAAATATGTGTATTGCACACTGAAGAGTTGCGGCCATGACCTTCCTTTTTTTGGGAAAACATTTTACAGAAATAGATCCAGTGTTTTATCCAGGGCAGTGGTGGCCTGGTAGTAAAGGCCGATGGATCGCTGATCCTAAGGTTGGGGATTCGAGTCCCACTCTCCACAAGGTTGTCACTGGGTTATCAAAGGCAGGCCATGTCTCTCACTGTCTATGGTGTGAGGCTGTCACAGAACCATTGCTGTCTTTCATAAAGAGTCGCTGCATAGCCATCAGAGTGTTTCTGTCCCTTGCTAAAGGGTTGTGTCAGAAAAGGCATCCGATATACAGAGCCCAAGGTTGGGGGTCCTAGCTACACTGTCAACGGTTCACTGCTGCCCCCCGCCCCCGTGCAGCTAACTTGATTATCAAAGACCGGACATTTCTCTGACTGTCTATGGTGAGAAGCTGTAAAAGAACCACTGCTGGCTTTCATCAAGGATCGGCAGCATAGCCGTAAGCATGCTTCTGCCCTGCCATGGCCTGGAGAGCCGTTCAGGGTGTACTCTACACTCGCCCAGAGTTGGCCGAGATGGTCAGGGTGTCCAAAAAACTGTATACACACTTTAAATAATTGTAAACTAGGTGTTTATCACAATTTGTTTCATTTTCAACATGTAAAGAATGTACAAACATCATTCTATTGTTTAGTCACTGCCTGTTCTCATACTGATGTCCGTTCTGGTCCAGACACTACGGACAACACGAAGCGATAGAATAGCACACATCATGAAACAATTCCATTGGTATTTGCGTGCATTCATGTTCAGTGGTTGCTCTCAATTCAATGACTGTTGCCAGTCTCATTGCGGAGGCTTTGTCTTTTATGTATCCCCATAAAAAGAAAACTAGTGTACGGTATGGTGAATGTGGAGGGTATTCAACAGGTGTATACATTTTTTGGGACATTTTTTGGTGCCATCATGTCAAAGCAGCAAGTGAATAGTTCACCGCCTCACATTTCTCTTCAGTGAAATGTGCACCAATGAAATTAAGTCATTATTACTAGAAAATGACAATTTTCCCATTATCTTGAGAAAATGAGGGGGAAAAAATTATGGATTTATGTGCACCCAGGGCTTTTGGACTGATGTCTCTGAAGCGGCTAAAAACCTCCACCGGTTTCCTTCAGGAGCTCATGCTATTCCTGCTTGGTGACAGGAGCACGAACCCTGCTTCAAAGCACCAGGAATGTAACCTATTAGCAACTAAACACAACAATCATCCTTCAGACATGACCTTGTAGACTTTTCATAGATGTTTCCCCCTCAGAATAACAGCACAGAGTCTGGATAACCAGGTGTCCTTCCGGCATTTACTGAAGACTGAAACAGACCCTGAGGACAAATACTGAGCTACAGTTGTGTATACACTCAAAATTCAAAACACGTAAACAATAACAAACTGATTACCCTTTCATAAAATACAGAAGCCACTAAGGGTCATAGTGGGGACATATCTTTTGAGTCTCTTTGTTTTTTTTTTATTGCAATCACATTTAAGACTAAATTGCACGAGTGAGGAGTGGCATGTGATTGATGCATCAGTGAAAGAAACTAACATAAAAGTGTGAGTAAAATTATAGATATTGTTTTAAATATACAGACGCTCCCCGACTTACGTTCATCCGTTTTACGTTTTTTTTTCGATTTTATGTTTTTTTTCCCCAAAAAAAGTCAAATTTTGAGTTTTAGACCTACCTCTGTAGTACACTGACGTAATGACGCTGCGTTCATTGTTTACAAACGACAGACTGAACAACGTGCCCCTCCTTCCCAGTTCAGTTATATATATATATATATATACATATATATATATATATATATATATATATGTATGTATGTATATATAGCGTGTTACCCTGGTGCTAAGACGTCGTCTCTGTGATCTTTGTGTTTACACTGTTTTGCGGACTTTTGTAACCCTAAGCAAATATGGTTGGTGATTCACATCAGTGCAGGCTGTGTTCTAAATGAGTTCAACGGCACCCTTGCGCACTTGAAAGACCGGAAGTCTGTATAACCCACAGCAAGTACACTACTTTCGCATGTACACTACTTTCGATATTGAGCGCTTCACATATTGTAAGCGTTGATTGGCTGTTTTAAGCTTCATGTAAAGAGAAATTAATGTTGATATTATTTGATATATTTGATATTATTTTACAATGTTATGTTTATAATAATTGATTTAAGGGTGTTTTATGAGATACTGTATTGGTATTTATGGATGTATAGTACAGTATGAGCGTCATACGTCACATGTCATACGTCACTGTAACAACTTACGTTCACTTTCAACTTACGTTCGGCCGTCCGGAACCAATTAAAAACGTAAGTCGGGGAGCGTCTGTAATACACTGTACACACTGTGTTTATTTAAAACGCTCTTACACCTGTTTATCCTTGCATAACTTTCACAACCCATTTAGCACGTTAGTCTAAGAGGACTGCTAACCTGCTATGTCTTCTTTTAATCCCTTTTCACCCCCTGTGGAGCATCGGTCCAAGAAAACCTCACGCAGAAAGAAAACCTCCTTCTATCCCGGGCCAGCTTCTCTATTTCATTCCAGGTGTAACCAGCTTTGGTCTCCTCCTTGTCCACAGTTCTCCTCCAGCTGTTTCTAGGACGACCTTTTTTTTTTTTTTTTTTTTTTTTTCCCCCTCCTCCCCTGTGGGTTCCACCTCAGTGCATGTCTAGTAACATTGCTGCTCGGTTTTCTGAGGGCGTGCGCACTATCCAGCCCCATTTGTGCCTTCTAGTCTGGAAGTGAATTCGTTCCTGTTCTGTTTGTGCCCACAAATCTTCATTCCTTATGATCTCGGGCCAGTGTATGCCCATGATGGGCTGTAGGTATTTATTGACAAAGGACTTCAGTTTGTTGGAGGTTGCTTTTGTTGCCCTCCATGTCTCTGACCCGTACAAGAGGACGGATGCTATGTAGCACCGTGTTAAGGAGGTGATCACACTAGCGATGCGATAGAAAAGCAAATGACATGAACGGTAATTTGCACCTGCTGCTTTTCAATCTCAAATTTGTAGCGCCACAGTCGCAGCATCACATTTTGGTAGCCTGGTCTGAGAACTCATCACAAAAAAAACAGGCTCTGACACACTGTAGTCTCAAACTCTTCTCCAAAAGTACATACATATCACAAGAAGGTCGCAAAGTTGTCATTTTGCTCACAAACTATTCGCTCTTCATTCATAAGAAAAGTTTGAGACCTGCTGGCTTTCGCCATATTCTGTATATTTCAACATCATTTGTATTTTATTCAGATTTTATTCACATTAATAATTCGGGATTAAAAAACCAATGGTCCGAAAACCAAAAAAAGCAAATAAAATGTAACTGGTTTACAACAGGAGATTCACATCCGCAAACCAATAGCAAAAAATCATGTCAGTCAAGTCATGTCAGTCACCAAAATTGTTGCTTTTTGATGTAAGCTGCAAAATATTCACTTGCATGTGGAGTCGCAAAAATTTGGATGTAAATTTCAAAATTTGCAGGGAAAAAATGCGAAAAATCACTTCAAATCAGTCGCTTTTCTATCGCAGCTTTAGTGTAATCACCGCATAACTATAACCACCAATATGTCATTAAGTTACCAGACACTTCTGAAAAGGACACAAGAGTCTCGTTTACACACTGAAAATGGACCTGAGGCGTGAATAACCCCACCAGTCCACTTTTAAAAGGCGTAAACACTCACAAAGTGCAACTGGTGTAACATGCTAAAAGTAACCAAAGAAAATAAAGACACTAACTAGAACAGAACACAACGGCTCATAGGTAGAACTGAAAACTCAGACAACTTCCTGTTGAAGTTACAAACACATGCTACACTTGGACAGTGATCCAAGTAAATAAAAATCATAAACACATGTACAGTATTTCTCATCATCCGTATGAAGGATCACTCATCTGAGTAAATAACTGGCTCACCATATGGTATTACATCACTTCAGATAGTAATGGAGTTCGCTACTTGCCCAGCAAGATTCCCTTGTGATCTACCTACTGAATTTATAATCAGTCCAGCGCTGCAGATTAACTGCATTACACACAAATGCATGTAAACTCTTTTTTTTTTGAAAAGGTCAGAGAAAACAAAAACTTTTTTGAAACATTAAAAAAAAACAAAAAAAAAAACGTAAAATTAAAGATTGAAGGTCTTCAAAGATAGAACTTCACCTCTGAACACTGTGAAGGTCAAGTTGACAGGGTCCTGAACCCCGTGTCCTCCACAATACCTTGCCGCTGCAATGAGGACTTCTTTCTCAGGTCGGCGGAACACGTCCTAGCCTCAACTCTAACACAGAGAATCAAAGCAAAGCACTTTAAAATGAAATTGAGGCTCTCGGCTGATCCTACGACGGCCCCTACTCTCACTCTGGTGGTCGTGTCGCATCCAGTCGAGCGGCGCTTCGGCTATGCTACAGGTAAATAAACTCCTGCTGTTGGTGTGAGGAGCCTTCCTTGTCCCAGTCTTTCAGGCCCTCAGGTAGACTTGTGTCCTCATCCAGACTGCCAGTTTCCTCCACAAACTCCTCGTAGGTGCACTTCTCCACAAACGGCCGTGGGCCTAAAATCTCCAGCATGTCCACTTTATCCAAGACTTCGTTCTTCAGGAGACGTTTTCCTACCTAGGACAGGACAGAGGAAATGATGCTGAACCATGCATGCACACTGGGTTAAAATTCAATTCAAATAAAATTGAGTTTCTATTATTATACAAGTTTGAATTCCAAACCGAGTGATCATCGATAGCCTTTCCGATTTATTTATATTTCATTGCATAACTAACTTTTATTTTATTTTTATTTACAGCAATCAAATAATTTTTGTACAGTAGTCGCACCTTGCAGGCGACTGTAATCACACATTTGACGAACAGCAACATTTTTAATCCGTCCGTCTGTTTGCATGAGTTTCTTGTCCATTTCTCATTAAGCGAATGTGTTCTTTGTCAGTTGAGATGCGTTCAATACGGAAGACGCAATAAACTTAAATCAAACTCCACCGGTCAAAGACCTCAACTGGTTGTATAGTTGGGCGCTGGGCATGTGTTTTGTTCAGAATCTGTGCATTCCTCTTCTTATACAGCTGATATCTGGAGGACTTGACTCACAGCTGAACTACCACCTGATACGTAGTGGAGGAATCAGCGGTGTGAGTGAGAGACGCACATAGGAACTGATGAACAACGGACGTGTTATGTGGGTCCACTGAATAAAACTGAAGACTTGAGCATAAAGAACAGAATACCTACGGTACATGTAGTTTCCTTTCACAAAATTTGTTATTAATACTTCAAGCAACAAAAATACTTTTGTTGAAAATTATAGTTTTAATTTGAAGCATAGCTCACATGTAAGCAATTATGGCTAAATGTACAAGCGAATTTTAGTTTGTGGACAATTGAATATATTTCCGGAGATAATCAGTCGAATTTGAGGTAAAGGGTCTGTATTCACATGGCTTCTGAAAATTTTTTGGTCCTGCTTAAAATTTGGTGCAAATCCAGAGTGGCTCAAACTGTTTTCGAATGGCGCAAGTAGTTGATTTTTGCACATCAGATGAATCCACTCTTTTTGACAAAGAAAAGCCCACGAAAGGAGTTCTGCGCACCTACACTTTTGTTTAAAAAAAAAAAAAAAAATCTGCATATTTCCTCCACACAACGTGCCTTTTGCCATCTCACACACATATTATAAAAATGTATTATGATTTCTAAATATAAATGGTGGTTCTGGTATCAGTGTCATCACTGCTGAAGATGCTTTTCAAAACAGACAGAGGAACACGCATCTCAGATCTGTTCCTTTTGTGCTCGGATCTGATTCTTTGGGATGTATTACAGGGGACAGATGGGAAATATATATACAGAATATGCAATAATCTATTGCTGTATTTTCTTAATTTACATTTCCTTAAATAACTAGTTCAACTTGAATTTCCCACATAATGTTTCCTCTGATATTAAATGGGATTTTCCTCAGCAGCTTGAGTCAGAAGACTGATCTAGTCTGTTATCTTCTTTTCCTTTCGGCTGTTCCCTTTCAGGGGTCACCACACCTCATAATCTGCCTCCATCTTCATGAAAGTCGTATTACTGATACGCATGTTTGATTTGGCATTGGTGTTTATGTTGGATGCCCTTCCTGACACAACCCTTTAGCAAGGGGCAGAAACATGCTGACGGCTCTGCAGCTACTCTTCACGAAAGTCAGCAATGGTTCTTTTACATGAACCTCTCACCATAGACAGTGCGAGAGATGGTCGGCCTTTGATAGCCCAGTTAGCTGCACTGGGGGGGGGGACAGTGACAACCTTGTGGAGAGTGGGACTTGAACCCCCAACCTTAGGATCAGCAATCCAGCACCTTTACCACCAGGCTACCACTGCCCTTGATTTAGTCTATTATACACGTTCAAAATAACCCCCAGCTTTAATTAATAAAAACCTCTAATTGATAATTGTCCTCCAATATGACATGGAAATGAACCAATCATGGAGGAAGGTGCAGGTTTTCAGCTTCACCTTCAAACCAATAGCACAGACTGAAATAATGGCTGTCCCATAAACCAAACCTGAGCAGCTCATACTGAAATATACTATACAACTACTGTAATTGAACCGGACCCACTAGACTCGATACACTCAAATGGAGGTTACATGTAAAATATACAGAGAAAAAACTGCAAGCTGTCATTAAAGAAAGCACTTGAGTTTGTTTTATTTTCAGTTTAAGGGCAGGTTCAATACAATGAAAGACACACAGTCGATGCAGGTTCACAGATCCTCAATCATAATCTAAATTGAAGGTTTTCAATGAGACTGTACATTTTTTCAGCCTGATGAAACTGAAAACAACACTATTGCACTATTTAGCCTTATTACGTGGTTTACATGTGAGTACACCCATAGTCTTAGTTTCAGTTGATTTTTAAGAACTGTAATCAATGGCACAGTATGTTGGTTATCATCGCAAGGATCCTGCCATACAGCGGAAGTCTCATATCACTCTGAAGGGTTTTTATTTGGTGGATGGGTGAATCGTTGCTGCGGAGATTCTTGTGTTCTCACCTTTTCCACCAGCTCACGTTTCTCAGCGATGAGTTGGTGCGTCCTCTCAAAGGCCTTGCTGATGAGAGACCGCACTTCCTGATCTAGGAGCTCGGCAGTGGCCTCACTATAAGGCTTCTCCAGCACCAGCTCGCCCTGTTCCGGCAAACCAAATGCCATCTGCCCCATGGACTCACTCATTCCGAACTGTATGATCTGTGTATGAGGTGGGACCAAAAATAAATAAATAAATATGTAATCGGTGTTTATGAAAAAAAATCTAAAACTGAATTATGTGCCAAGCGAGCAAGCCACATGGTTATGAAAAAAAATCTAAAACTGAGTTATGTGCCAAGCGAGCAAGCCACATGGTTACCTGTGCATACGCGGACTGTGTGACTTTCCTCAAATCGTCCTGTGCACCGGTGGTGATCCTGCCAAAAAACACCTGCTCAGCAACACGCCCTCCGAGCATCATGCACATCCTGTCAAACAGCTGCTCACGTGTGAACAGGTACTGCTCCTTCGGCTGATACTGCACATAACCCAAGCCTTTATCTCGAGGAATGATGGATAACTGAACAATAAGAGGAAAAAGAAACCCGCTGAACCACACAACACTATTCCAACCAATCAGCAACACAGAGAACTTCACAGTGGCTAAAACAGTGCTCTATTGAATCCTCACTATGCGTCTACCTTCAGCAGAGGATCAGCGTGCTCAAGAAACCAGCCAACCACAGCATGGCCAGCTTCATGATAAGCTATGGTGGTTTTCTCAGCAGGCTGCAGAACCCTTGTCTTCTTCTCCAGACCTCCGATCACCCTCTCTAGAGCCTGCTCGAAATGTTTAGCAGTCACAACTGGGCTCAGATGCCGTGCCGCAATGAGAGCAGCTTCGTTGCAGATGTTCGCGATATCAGACCCTGAAAAATACTGGATGTTTACATATATGAGCCAATCAGAAAGGCCTATGCCATCATCACCCATCTGTACTCGGGACTTCTAAAGAGTCATCACTAAAATTACTGACACCCTTCAAAACATGCAAGATGTGTGTAGAAAATACTCAACTTAACAATGCTTAATACATACTTACCTAGGGTTTACATTGAGGCACGCTGTTCGCGACATCCGAATTCAAAAAAGTGTGGCACTGCAGGATTTATGACCGCACTTGAAGCACAATTAAGAGTATATATATATATATATATATATATATATATATATATATATATATATATATATATATATCGGTGTGTGTGTGTGAGGTGCTCCACTGAAAGTAGGTGCTTGTAGCACAGACCACTATTGAGAAAAAGGCCAGAAAAGTAAAAATGTTCCATTTTTATCGAAATTCGGATTTTTGCATAAACTATTAAAACAAGTATTCAACTATCACTTGCTCATGTGAAATCGACTAAAACTCACTAAAAATGTCTTTTTTTTCCCATTTTCTGGCGAGTACCCCATAAAACTAGATAAAAACAGTAGCAAAACTTACTGGTTTTCATTGCAATTATTCACCGAGTTCGGTACAAGACACACTATAATCCATAAACCAGAAGAACGGCTGTGAAGTAGTCTTCCATTTTGGATACTGTTTTGATATTAAAATTCCGTTTCAGTGAATAAAAGAAAGGTTATGAAGACGATATGCTCGTAAACAATGCAGGCTTGTCTCTCAGGAAGATCTGAAACGAGCACACTGATTGGTCAGCTCGGGCTTGCATATGCATAGTGCCCGTTACACATTAACTTCCGGTCTTTACTGCATGCTGAATTTATCTCTGAATTTCTCTTCAGTAACAGTCATTAAGTTTATTTATAAGATTGTGAATACATATAATTTCTGGAAAAGGAGAGTGAAATGTCATCTGTGATGTCTAGCAGCATTAGTATAGAAATTCGATGCGAGAATTGGGCTTTGAAGATGCCGGAATGCTTGGCGTTCTTGAGGATTATTTCGCCGGTGAGTATTTTTCTCTGCATGCAAAATTTGATTCTGGAAATTTCTTTGATCATTTGATTTGTGCTTAATCTTGTCTGGACTGGACATGCTGGATCATAGGTTGTTTAGTTTTGTACAAAAATTGGTCAAGACCTGAAAAAGAACTTAAATGTTTAATTCCTTTTACAGATGAACAAACTGATGATGATGCCAGTTGTGTTGATGAAGATTTTGATTTTGATGTTGATGAAGAAGAGGCATCTGTTAATAAACTGTGCATGAGTCAGTTTGTTGTGTTTGTGATGATGATGTGGTCCTTTCTGCTGATGATGAGGGCAGTGTTGATGAAGCTTACTTGTATGAAGAGATTATAGAGTTTTGTTATATAGTTTTCTTAGACAGTGGTATTCAAGTTATGAAACGCATTTACCTAAAATTTCCGCCTCTGCATATGAAAAAAAAATTAACGTTACGAAACGCACCATCTCAAAAATACAATGCGCGAGTTTCTCTCCCATTAGCTATCTCCCAACACCCCGTCCCGCGAGCCTCCCATTGGCTAGGAGGAAGCTGCATCTCCATAATACCCATGATGCTTTTCGTGTGCCTTCAACCCATTGTTCGTCACGGAGTTCTAACACGCGTAAAGGACGAAGTTACTGCTGTTTCATAAGTTTTTCGAGTGCACTCATTGCAACTTTGTTTTTCGCCATTCATCATGGGTCCCAAGAAAGTGATTCCCGGTGCAAGTGAAAAGAAGAAGCGAGCTCGTGGCATGCGGTTGAGTGATATCACAAAGGAATAGGGCTGAAACCCGTCTACCATCGGTACAATATTTAAGCAGAAGGAGGCTTTAAAAGGTATACTTTTATAATTTTTAAAGGGTTTAGAGGGTAGTATTGGGGGCCTTGGAACGAATCAGGCCTTTTACATGTAAAATGCTACTCAACTTACGAAAAAAATCAGGTTACGAAACCACTTCTGGAACGGATTAATTTCATAAGGTGCGGTACCAGTGTATATAGTTTTCTTAATTTCAGTGTGATTGTTTGAACCCGAGAGTGTTTTTTTTTTTTTTTCAAATCAATATGATTTGAAGGCATTTGAACCTTTATATAATGATCGAAAAGATACATACTGAGCTTATAGGAATAAACAGAAGTGAAAAATAATTGTCTTTTTTTTTTGTTAATTTTTGGGGGGTTACCACGATGACTGATGGGTTTAAAAAGGGCCTGTCAGATGAAAATGAGGATGATTTCTCGTATCATCTCTTCTTAAAACTTTTCCTAGACATGTTTTCAAAAAGTTTATACAGTCATCTCTTGCCACTTCGCGATTTGAGCACCGCGGTCTTGGTACATCGCGGTATTTTAAGATAAAAAATTTAAATAAAAAAATATATTCATAAAAAATTCAAAATTCATGCTGAAACTCACATGTAAGCAAGCGGAAGGCCAAGGTAGGCTGCGTCCATTGTTTCCAAACGACAGACTGAAGTGTCCCTCCTCCCCAGTTCAGGCAGGGACCACCCACTCAACTCAATCTCGCAAGCTGATTGGCTTAAACGCGTGACGCTGGTGCCTCGCACATTCCCCTGGGATTTTTTGATCTTACTGTATAGTGTTTGTGAATGTCCTGCCCCGCGGAGAAGAGCTATTGTCAGAGGTGAGTACAGTACTTAAAGTATTTATATATAAATTCTATTTAAATATTAATACATTACAGTATTTACATATGCATATAACTGTGTAACGTTTAATATACACTTGATATTGTATAGACGCGAAAACATAGAAATGAGACAACATGGTAGAAATGGGGGAGGCGTTCCTACTTCGCGGTTTTTCGAATATCGCGGCCAGGTCTGATCTACATTATCGGCGATATTCAAGGGATGACTGTATGGCTGAGGTGCATAAAAAAAGTTTGGTTGCTAAGGACTAATGATGTTGGAAGAAGTGCAATCTTTGTGCTCATTTTTCTCTAAAACATCTTGTCAAATTTTTAGTTGAATGCTGACACAAGAAATGGCATAGCTCAGTCAGTTTTCAAGGTATTGACAAACTTTTTGCTGCGTTTTGCAGCTTTGGGCCTCCTCTATCTGACTGTGTAAAAAGCTCATTTTTCATTTTTGGATGCAACAGTGGAATGGCTCACATATAAGGTGGCAGGGTGCATCTAAGAGATTAAACTTCAAAGAACTATGATTCCAAGTTCATCAGGATCCCTTATGATGGTACATCAAGGTCTGTTGTGCTCTGTTACGGTCTGATAAGCTCTACTATGATTCGCACATTGTACCATGAATGGCATCATATCGTAATACATCGAAACGATTGATTATCGAAAATGTTGCCACTATCAGCACAATCATCGCAAATCCACCAAGTTCCTTCAAGATCATCACGGTTCCACCAAGTTCCTTCAAGATCATCACAGTTCCCCCAAACTTCCTCAAGATCGTCACAATTCCATCAAGTTCGTTCAAGAGCAACACGATTCAATCAAGGTACCTTAAGATCATCATGAATCTACCAAGTTCTTTCAAGATCATCATGATTTGATCACACAAAGCCTCACACTTTGCATGATTCTGTCAAACTGCAGAGATCGCGGACATCGTGCCCCAGTGTAAACGCAGTTATAAATCACTTATGAGTATTTATAAGAGTCCTGTAATAAAACATTTTGTTTGTTAAAAGAAATCACTCAGAACTCATTTGCCCAGGAGGATCACAGGGAGGCTGGAGTCTATCTCAGTTGACACATTGGCAAAGGCAGGGTACACCCTGAACAGCTCGCCAGACCATTGCAGAGTCTATACACATACAGAAACATTCAACCAGTTGCTCAATTTTTTATATTTTTTATATCAGCCAGTTTGCCTAAAGTGCATATCTTCAGACTGTGGGAGGAAATCAAAGTACCCGAAGGAAACCCATGCAAGTGGGGGAAGAACATGGCAAACTCCACCCAGAAATGCCCATGTCTGGGATTCAAACCCAAGACCTTCTTTATCTGATACATAAATTCTAACCACTGCACCGTATACATTTTCTGCTTACCTGTGAAGCCAGGTGTGAGTGCAGCCATTTTTCTCGCCAGATTATCTAAGGTCAAACTGAAATCTAGCTTCAGTGGCCTCATGTGCACTTTAAAAATGGAAGCCCTGCCTTTAATATCAGGAGGTCCTGCATAAGAAAGACACAGAAGAGGAGAAGGAAAAGGATAAGTGAGGAGAGAAAAAAAGGAAGGAGGGAGGGGTTATTTATACCACCCAGATGAAGATGATGAGAAGCATTTGTTTTCGAAGCCCACCAGAGGCCCAGTGTTTACAAAACTCCTCCAGGAATAGCAGATGTACTTTCACTACCTCCCGCACTCTCACTTTATTCTCTCACACACTCTCCACTCCATTTGCTATGTCCATAACCGGAATGTTCCACTGAGCCAGCTGTGCTAAAGTGGGGAAAAGCTCTGTGCAATGAGAAATAAATCAGTTCCAAACCCCACGCCAGCAATCCCCGCTGACACAGTACAGCTGTAGCGCATTGCTTCTTGAATCAATTCAATGTGGATGAAGAGGAGGAGTAGGAGGGGAAGGACGATGCTTGCCTGGAAAACTCACACACCAATCGTGTTTTGGGGGAAGCCAAAAGTTATTATCACCTTTAAAAACTTATAAAAGTTCCAGAAACAAGGCCTGCAAAATACAAAATGCAGGCCAGAATTACAATAGGCAAATCCCATGGATGCAGGAAAAGCATACAAATCTTTGACAGATTGAAGTCATGGAAAACTTTTGTTTTAAAAATGCAATCAGTCATGAACTGCATCATGACATTTATAAAATGCCTCCATGGTTCATTTTGTACCATCTTAAATCGGGCTGCGGTGGATTCCTTCGTCACATGGTGTGAGCAGAATCATTTGCAGCTTAATGTGATGAAGATCAAGGAGGCACTGATTGTGGATTTTAGGAAAATCAAAACACCAGTCACCCCCGTCTCCAGTCAGAGCGTCAATGTTGAAATGGTGGAGGTTTTTTTTTTTTGCATAATTGGGCTTGTTTTTGTGTTATTTTCGCGGTTTTTCGAATATCGGGTCTGGTCTACATTATCCGCGATATTCAAGGGATGACTGTATGTGTATGTATATATATATATATATATATATATATATATATATATATATATATATATATATATAAAAAGGTAAAGTCCGTTGGACTTTTTACAACCGAGTCTACTGGCTCATCGGACCAGTGCTTATCCCAGGATTCTGTAGCGCGAAGCGACTTGGAGTTCAACTCCTCCTGGATGGGACGCTAGTCCATCACAGGTTAGCTTATTTTTATATATATATATATATATATATATATATATATATATATATATCTATATTTATATATATATCTATATATATCCACACACACACACACACACACACACACACAGTCGGCCCCCTATTTATGAAACCCCCGAGTACAAAAATTCCGGGTTACGAAAAACATTTTCCTAAGTTTTCGTCCGTCCGTGGGATACGAAAACAACCTCCTCTTACAAAATGCGCCATTCAAAATTCAAACGCGCCAATCAAAATTTCACACAATGCACGAGTTGCTCTCTCATTGGCTGTCTCCCAACATCCTGCCCCACTGGCCTCCCATTGGCTAAGAGGGATGACGCAGCTGAACGTTACCTAAACTTCCAGTTTGTCACACGCATGAAGGAGAGGTGACTGTTGGCTTGCTTTGGCACGTGATTCAAATTCAGCCAATGACTGTCCTCCTTCCTGCTGATTGGTTGAGGTGATGTAACACCCCTTTTTCCTCATTCACGCACAAGTTGACAATGAGCCTTTTTCAGTGTGTTTTAATTACCAGTTTAGTTCTATGATGTCACTCAAACGCCTGCTTAAGCACCAGAAAAAGGTAATGAGGGCGGATGTCTCTTCTAAAGAAATAAGACTTTCTCCGGAAGAAATGACAGATTCCTCTGAAGTCACGTCATTGCTGAAGAGGAATACAGTAATCGTTTGAACTGTTGTAAAACACTCCACTATTAAAGTGTTTTTTAATTATTATTCCAGTGCATGACTTAAGGTAATGTTTAAAATGTTTGTGTGTTTTATTTTATTTACTGTGGTGTAGCATGTTTCTCATTGTGTTTTGTTTATCCAATTTATTACATTTCTTGTTCTTTTATGTCCTTTTTGTTATGGTCTGTTATGGTTTTGGGGGACTTTTGGGGGATTTTGGTGCTGTGCCTCTCACTAACTGTTTACTTCCTGAGCGGCGTGGCTAAGCTGCTCGGGAGCACACACCTGAATTCACCATTCTCATTTACTCCCAATAAACAAAAGCACTCTCACCTCTGCGCCAGAGGATTAACTCACATCAACATCACCGCTTATTTGGTTTGTAACACTCTCTTACTCTATCACTCTAAAACTCTGTTTTGTACTTCGGCTCCGGCTGGGGGGCGTGACTGAGCTGCTCGACCTTAATGTAGTTAATACCTGAATTCAGTCGTGTCATGCCTAATGCAATACAGTACGGTCCTATGGGCATTTTTGAAAACTACAGTGCTGTATGTTTATAAGGAGAATGCACTGAAAGGTGTTTTATGCGTATGCTGTATATTTATATGTTAGCATCAATAAATATAACAGCAAAAAGTGAAAAGTTTTTCTTAATCATTACTACATTTTACTCCATTAATACTGTATTAATGAATAAGACTATCTATAGAATGTGTTTAAGAAGCATATTTTAGTGCATGTAATAGATACATAGTATTTTACTTACAGCTGCTCATTCGCGCATGTGACGTCATACATGGGGTTTTACTTCCGGGTACAGAACTCGCGGATTATCTCGATTCGCGGGAGGGCCCGGAACCGAACCCCCACGAATGTCAAGGGCCTACTGTACAGTTGTGTTCAAAATAATAACAGTGTTTTTAAAAAGCGAATAAAGCTCAAAATCTTCATAATTGCTTTTTTTCCATACCCACAAATGTATTGGGAACACTGCACATCATATTCCAAATCAAAACATGAAGAAAAGTATATCAAATTTGTGCTATCCTTTTCAAGAAATCGAATATTAGACTGTTAAAAAAACAGCAGTGTCAACATTTTTTTTTACAAACTCAAACATTGACTGTATAAACTGAAAAATGTTGTATAACCACTGTTTCTGAGAACTGCTGCACATCTGTGTTGCATGGATTCATCCAACTTCTCGCACCTGTGAACAGGTTTTCAGCCCAGGATGATTAGAGTACATTCCTCAGTTCTTCTGTATTTCTTCGTTTTCCCCCAGAAACTGCATTTTTGATATCACCCTGCAAGTTTTCCATTGGACTGACATCTGTGGATCCAGCTGGCTGCTCCATAACATCAATCTTGTTGGTCTGGAACCAAGATGTTTCCCGTTTACTGGTGTGTTGTGGGTCATTGTGTTGTTGGAACACCCATTTCAAGGGCATTTCCTCTCCAGCATAAGGCAGCACGACGTCTTCATGTATTCTGATGTATTCAAACTGATCCATTTGATCACAGACAACAAAATTTCGTATGAGGCTTTCAGTATTAAAAGGTGTAAAAAGGATAAAAAGGTGCACATGAGACAATAAAGTATAATTAACGCCATCAAGAGCAGAATATAAACACAAGTAATTCTTTAGACTAAATTTTAAGTAAAAGATGAAATAGAAATGTCACCTCAGTACCCATGAATGAGAACTGAACACTGAGATGTACAATATGTAGATTGAGGCATGTGGAATGGAATAAATCAATAAATAAATAGCAGTACGGTGAACAAACTAGAATGTAGATGAGGTAAAGTGCAGAAGTACAATGCAGATAGTCGTCGACTTCCGACCGCATTTTGTTCCGGCAGACCGGTCGTAAATCGATCTGGTCGAATACACTCACGCCAAACAAAAACAGATGAATAAATAATGCACATTTAAATCTATACATCTATTTTCAATTCCACGTCACTGTGACACGCAGCGGACAGCCAATCCTTTCTGTACTCCACTGTGTGGGTGGGTCCGAAAGCTTCAAACTCCAATTTTATTGGATTATAACAACAGCCACAGACTGCACATGTTGTTTTCAAGTAAAGAGATAAATTTCCCTCGTTTTGATCGGCTCATTTCCACGAAGCCAAGCACAGCTGGCAAGCAAACACAAATGGACAGACATGGAAAAACTTCAACCTGCAGACCAGCTGATTGCCAAAACCTGGGACGCGCTTCCTGTCACATAAACACTGCAGCGTGTGAGTCCAATAAAATTAGAATTTCAAGGTATCGGACCCACCCACACAGAAAGGATTGGCTCTCCACTTCGCACCAAAGTGACGTGGCATTGAAAGTAGATGAATAGATTTGCTCTGAGCAGTTAGAAGGTGAAGCTGCATCATCTCCTGCTTGGACATTTAAAATACTGGCGCTGCAGGCAGCACAAACAACTGTCGTACACAACACATGCACTGCATGTGCCCAAGTAAGGAGTTGCAAGAGCTATCCTTTTCTCTGGTTGCAAAGTCAATGAATCTGTGTAATTTGGTAAGCACCGAGTTCAATTGTACATGGTTAAAGTCCTCAGCCACAGTCATAGCCACCATTGAGTTAGCGTTCATCTGAGTGCTAATCAGATAATACAGCTCGTCAAGCACTAGAATATCTAGTATGCAATAAATAAGCCTGACACCGTAGTATGAGAAGCATCCTCACGTCATGATGCTTGTGCTACCAGGCTTCACTGTCTTCACAGTTTACTGTGGCTTGAATTCAGCGTTTCATGGTAGCCTACTACACACAAAAAAGGACAAACTTACTTTCATCAGTCCTCAAAATGTTGCTCCATTTCTCTTCAGGCCGG
Organism: Plotosus lineatus; assembly: GCA_024760905.1. Classification (NCBI taxonomy): domain Eukaryota; kingdom Metazoa; phylum Chordata; class Actinopteri; order Siluriformes; family Plotosidae; genus Plotosus; species Plotosus lineatus. The sequence goes on from CM045728.1 coordinate 103,646,291, forward strand.
TCGATGTGCTCTTTGGCAAATTATAACCTTTTCAGCACGTCTTGTTTTCCCAACAGTAGGACTTTGCGGGAGCTTCTTGCTGATAGCTTCGCTTCACATAGGCATCTTCTAATAGTAACAGGACTCACAGGTCACTTTAGACCTTCTTTGATCTTCCTGGAGCTGATTCTTGACTGAGTCCTTACCATTTTGGCTCTTCTTCGATCCATTCGAATGGTAGTTCTTCGCTTTCTTCCACATCCTTCAGGTTTTGGTTGCCATTTTAAAGCAGTTTTGATCATTTTATCTGAGCAGCCTATAATTTTTTGCACTTTTTTATGTTTTCCCCTTGCCAATTAACTTTTTAATCAAGGTGCACTGTTCTTCTGAATAATGTCTGGAGTGACCCACTTTCCTCAGAATCTCATTGAGAGATGCTCTATAACCAGCATGTGCAACATCTGCTGCCTTCCTTCCTTAAATAAGGGAAATAATTGGCCCCTGTTTTTCAAAGAATGAATGACATCACTAATTGAACTCCACACTACTGTTACTTGATCTTCAATTAGTGATTCAATTACACAGAATCTGAAGCATGCATGTCTTGACTGTTGGGTCTGTCGGATTTTATTACTCTATTACAATTGATAGTAAATTATTTGCCATGTAGAAATATCATTTCTAACAAAAACTGCTTGATCCGGTTAGTGATGGCTGATTACTATTATTTTGAACACAAAAAAACACACACACACACACACACACACACACACACACACACACACACACACACACACAATATAAAGCACATGCAATAGAATGGAGAAATCAGCATATTTGTGGTAAAATTCAGTTACAGAAAGGTGAGAATTTAAAGGAAGGCATTCTTACCTATGTAAATATGCCTGTCAAATCTTCCAGGTCTCAACAGTGCCGGATCTAAAACATCCACACGGTTGGTGGCAGCAAGAACCACAACATTAGTGCTGCTGTTAAAGCCTAGTGAAAATACAAAACATATAAAATTAATAACAACATTAATATCAGTCAGAATAACATTCACACATAAGAACACTGAAAAGATTTCTTTTTTTTTTAATTTTGCGGCATGGTGATGTAGTTGTCCGCCAAGCAGAAAAAAGGTCTTGGGTTCGATTCCTGGGCTTAGCGAAGGGATTTCTGTGTGGAGTTTGTATGTTCTCCCATAATTAAATGGGTTTCCTTCGGGTACTCCAGTTTCCTCCCACGGTCCAAAAACATGCACGATAGGCTAATTATGGTGTGAGAGAATGAGTGTGAATGGTTCTCTGTGTGTTGGCGCTGAGAAAGCCACCCCGCGACCCTACTTAGGATTAAACATCTTAGAAAAAGAATGAATGAGTGACAGAAATTAAAATACTGTAAATTAAAAAAAAAAAAAAAAAAAATCAGTTGGGAGGAAGGAATCTGTGCAGAATGGGAAAGGAGACATGTCAGTGTCACACATAGTGGTGCAGTTGACCTTGTGACCAGAAGAGGGCACTACACTATTTTAATATCAGTTCAAACATACCATCCAGTTCCACAAGCAGTTGGTTAAGGGTGTTCTCCTGTTCACTCTGCCCACCAAGGTGCCCCTGGCCCCTTTTCCTGCCGATCGCGTCGATCTCATCAATAAAGAGGATACAGGGGGCATATCTTCTAGCCAAAGCAAACGTGTCCCTCATCTACAACACAAATGGCATGTACATGTATATTAGAAGGAAACTCAAGAAGCATGAAGAAGACTCACAGGTATACAGAGAACAACATGCTCAATATTTAGAAAAGTTTCTGGCCCTGACAAGCAATTTTTTCATGAGTAGTTAAGTATGAACTTCATGATTATAAGATGGTACGACTCTCACCCGGGCTGCTCCTACACCAACAAACATCTCTTGAAACTCAGAGCCACTGACTGTTATGAAGAAAACTCCAGCTTCCCCAGCAGTCGCTTTGGCCAGCAAGGTCTTCCCTGTACCCGGGGGACCTGATAACACTGCACCCTGTAACAACATTACCAACCAATCAAGTATTACTGATGAAAAAAGAAAACTAAACTACGGTACAAGGTAGAGTTAAAGTCCTTAAAAAAAGTCACAAATTCCTGAGGAAAAAATTGTTGATATTTGAACCTAACAGAACAAGTACCACTCCTTTCAGTGCTCCTTCAGAAGCTCCCTGATACCAAGGGCAGACATTGCCAAGGTAACAGCACTAACAACAATACTCATCTCCCCCTAGCCAATCAGCAACAAGGTGTGTTTGTGTTGTGCAAAAAAACATTCCCTGTTGCTGATTGGCTGGAATAACGTTGTGTGGCTCAGTCTGAACTATTTTTTTGTTTGTTTCCCCTGAACAGAACGGAAGTTCTATAAACATGGGACTTTTCTTTCAAATGCGCACAAAGAGATTTCTTTAGCCTCTAGGAAGTTAAACATTTGTAATATTTTAATTTGATTGATTTTGATTGATTAACTGTTTGGGTTTTTACACCCGAGCCTAGCGGCTCATCAGGCTGGTGCTTATCCCCGGTTTCCATCGCGTGACGCAATCAGGAGTTGAACTCCTCCTGGATGGGACGCTAGTCCATCACAGGTTACCTTCCCAGTATATTTTTACTGGCACCCATTTATACTGCTGGGTGAACAGAGGCACACTTGTGGTTGAGACCTTGCCCAGGGGTCTTAGCACAGTGAGGGTCTCAGTGGGATTTGAACTCATAACCTCCTGATCATGAGCCCAACACTCTAACCACTACACCACCGGCTCCACATATTTTAATAATGGATTATAATCGACTAGAACTTTAAAGCTTAAAAGCTTTCTGATCAGTTCTCTTGTGTTTGACTGATGTTGCTTGTCTAAGAAAATTCTACACATGGTAATGGTCATAAAGCGTCTCCTACATGATGGATCACAGTATTCAAACCTTATGACCTAGTAGAAGTTTATAAATAAAACAGGCTACGAAAAAAAAGTCAACACAAACAACACATCACCTAAAATACAAACATTAAACATATC
>CM045728.1:103654314-103684314 GCA_024760905.1 Plotosus lineatus
TCCATGAGATCTCTTTTCCTTTATCTCTGAAGTGCAAATACAGAAACATCACCAGCATCCCTGCTCCTGCAAATGCAAAGCTCCAGATATGCTTCTTATCCCACGGGACGTCTTTCTGTTACACAAGCACAACATATAAAGTTTATCAGATTCGACTGCTGGAATAGTAAATCAAAACAGCATGCTTGCTTCAGAGACTACACACCATGAAACATCTCAAGTCTCTGATGTGTAAACCCTCATTGCATGTCCACCACGAACATTTCACAGATACCTGGACAGTAGTGTAGTTGCAAATCATAAGATTACTTCCATCAGTATTTCTATAGCAACAACTATTTGACATCATGTAATACACGTAAGCCTCAAAGAATGTTGTTAATTTATGCTTGTCAGTTATCTTAGCCAAAGCTACAAACATCCAGGTCAAAGGACAGCTAAGATGGCAGCAAAGTACATCTGAATTTTGAGCTAACTTCTCACTCAGGTGCTCAGAGGAAACTACTAGTACATATTTGGGATTGATGATTGTATCTATTTTTGATGACTGTTTCTGGCTCTCAGATAAATCAGGTGGCCTTTCTTAACAGAATAACAAATACATAATTTCACGGTCATTTAAATAAAAATATAAAAAAGCCATCAAATAAAACAAAAACAGATGAATAAATCTCGCGCATTTAAATCTTTGCGTCTATTTTCAATTTCACGTCACTGTGGCGCGCAGCAAAGAGCCAATCCTTTCTGTACGCCAGTATGTGGGCGGGTCCGATACCTTCAAACTCTAATTTTATTGGATTAGAACAACAGCCACAGACTGTGCGTGTTGTTTTTGAGTAAAGAGGTAAATTTCCTTTGTTTTTGATAAGCTGATTTGCACAAAGCCAAGCACAGCTCGCATGCAAACACAAATGGACAGACAACCCGCAGACCAGCTGATTGCCAAAACCTGGGATGCGTTTCCTGTCACATAAATACTGCAGCGTGCGAGTCCTGTCGTATTGACCATGTTTGGCTCTACATATGCATGCAAGCAGTCCTTCTCACCTGAAAAACATCAAGACTAACCTGCAGTCACGTTTAACAGATGGAAGCCGAAACGCCTGCATAAAGCTGAACCTCACCATGTATCAACCAGCCTATAAAGCCATTAGCAACACCATGCAGCACCAGAAGTCGTATTAATAGTAAGAAGTACTTTTCTTATTAATAAATAACTTCGTTATGACAATATTGTTTGAAATAAATTCAGAGTCTTATTATACTTTCAAATTGTTGGTCTTCTTTTTTAATTTAGTTGTATTCAGTATTATATAAATTAAAAACATAACTCGGGGAGCGTCTGTCTACCTATAGATACATATATATACATATATACACATACATACATACATACATATATATACACATACATACAAATGCTCCCCGACTTACATTTTTAATTGGTTCCGGATGGCTGAACGTAAGTTGAAAGTGTACGTAAGTTGTTACAGTCACGTATGACGTGTGACGCTCATACTGTATTATACATCCATAAATACCATTACCGTATCTCATAAAACACTCCTAAATCAATTATTATGAACATAACATTGTAAAATAATATTAAATATATCAAATAATATCAACATTAATTTCAAATAAGTCACTTATTTATACCAAGTCACTTTACATGAAGCTTAAAACAGCCAATCAACGCTTACAATATGTGAGGCGCTCAAAACCGAAAGTAGTGTACTTGTGAAAGGACTTCCGGTCTTTCAAGTGCGCAAAGGTGCCGTTGAACTCGTTTAGAACACAGCCTGCACTGATGTGAATCACCAGCAGAGTGGAGAGTTCTCTTTCCTGGATTCGGGTTTTCATTAATTTTACAACTCTCTTTGCTTAACTGAGTATGCATGGTAGATTGCGCCGATCCGAGCAGATAGTTAATTCATCTCTGTGTATGAGACTTGCACTCATACTAGTAGGCTTACATTTCTCACCAACAATATTTGCTTAGGGTTACAAAAGTCCACAAAACAGTGGAAACACAAAGATCACAGAGACGACATCTTAACACAAGGGTAACACGCTAATATATATATATATATATATATATATAATTAAAACGATTATACAGTCGGCCCCCTAATGCAGCCATGAGGGGAGGCACAAACCAGTGTCTCTCCCTCACGCCGGTCCCAAGCCCGGATAAATGCAGAGGGTTGCGTCAGGAAGGGCATCCGGCGTAAAACAAATGCCAAATAAACTATGCGAATCACAAGAAAGAATGACATACCGAATCGGTCGAGGCCTGGGTTAACAACGACCGCCATCAGTGCTGTCAACCAACAGGGTGCTGATGGAAATTGGACTACTGTTGGTCGAAGACGTCGAAGAAGGAGAGGCGGGAGGCGTGTCCGTTGCCAGAGAGAGAAGAGGAAAGGCATGAGTCTAGGACTGAAAGTAGGGACTTTGAATGTTGGAACTATGACAGGAAAGGGTAGACAGCTGGCTGACATGATGCAGAGGAGGAAGGTGGACATACTGTGTGTTCAGGAGACCAGGTGGAAAGGTAGCATGGCTAGAAGCATAGGAGCAGGGTTTAAGCGGTTTTATCATGGTGTGGATGGGAAGAGAAATGGAGTCGGAGTCATCTTGAAGGAGGAGTTTGTCAGGAATGTTCTAGAAGTGAAAAGAGTGTCAGACAGAGTGATGAGTCTCAAGTTAGAAATTGAAGGTGTGATGGTCAATGTTGTTAGTGCTTATGCCCCACAGACAGGATGTGAGCGAGAAGAGAAGGAGAGATTCTGGAGGGAGTTAGATGAAGTGATGCAGAGTACCCCCAGAGGTGAAAGAGTGGTCATTGGGGCAGACTTCAATGGACATGTTGGTGCAGGAAACAGAGGGGACGAGGAAGTGATGGGTAGGTTTGGTATCCAGGACAGGAACGCAGAAGGACAGATGTTGGTAGATTTTGCAAAAAGGATGGAAATGGCTGTGGTGAATACTTTCTTCCAGAAGAGAGAGGAGCATAGGGTGACTTATAAAAGTGGAGGTAGGAGCACACAGGTAGACTACATCTTGTGCAGGCGATGTAATTTAAAGGAAGTCAGTGACTGAAAAGTAGTAGCGGGTGAGAGTGTTGCCAAACAGCATAGGATGGTGGTGTGCGGGATGATGCTGATTGTGAGGAAGGTGAATAAGGCAATGGCAGAGCAGAAGACAAAGTGGTGGAAGTTGAAAAAGGAAGAGTGTCGGGTTGTCTTCAAGGAGGAGTTGAAACAGGCTTTGGGTGGTCACGAAGTGCTTCGAGATGACTGGACAACTACAGCTAATGTGATCAGGGAGACAGGTAGGAGAATGCTTGGTGTGTCATCTGGAAGGAAAGTAGATAAGGAGACTTGGTGGTGGAATGAGGAAGTGCAGGAGTGTGTACAAAGGAAGAGGTTAGCTAAGAAGAAGTGGGACATTGAGAAAACCGAAGAGAGTAAACAGGAGTACAGGGAGACACCGCGTAAAGCAAAGGTAGCAGTGTCAAAGGCTAAACAGAGCGCGTTTGATGACTTGTATGCTCGGTTGGAAAGTAAAGAGGGAGAAAATGATTTATACAGGTTGGCACAGCAGAGAAATAGAGATGGGAAGGACGTGCAGCAAGTTAGATTGATAAAGGACAGAGAGGGAAATGTATTGACTGATGACAGAAGTGTGCTGGGAAGATGGAAAGAGTACTTTGAAGAGCTGATGAATGAGGAAAATGAGAGAGAAAAAAGAGTAGAAGAGGTGACTGTTGAGGACCAGGAAGTAGCAAAGATTAGTAAGGGTGAAGTGAGGAGGGCATTGAAGAGGATGAAGCATGGAAAGGCAGTTGGCCCTGATGACATACCGGTGGAGGTATGGAAGTGTCTAGGAGAGGTTGCAGTAGATTTTCTGACAAAAACATTTAACAAGGTCTCAGAGAGTGAGAGGATGCCAGAGGAATGGAGGAGAAGTGTGCTGGTGCCCATTTTTAAGAACAAGGGAGACGTGCAGAGTTGTGGCAACTACAGAGGGATAAAGTTGATGAGCCATACGATGAAGTTATGGGAAAGAATACTGGAAGCTAGACTAAGGGCAGAGGTCAGCATTTGTGAACAACAGTTTGGTTTCATGCCAAGAAAGAGCACCACAGATGCAGTGTTTGCCTTGAGGATGTTAATGGAGAAGTACAGAGACGGTCAGAGGGAGCTGCATTGTGCCTTTGTGGATCTGGAGAAAGCATATGACAGGGTGCCGAGGGAGGAACTGTGGTATTGCATGAGGAAGTCTGGAGTGGCAGAGAAGTATGTTAGAGTGGTGCAGGACATGTATGAGAGATGTAAGACAGTGGTGAGGTGTGCTGTCGGTGTGACAGAAGAGTTCAAGGTGGAGGTGGGACTGCATCAAGGGTCAGCTCTCAGCCCCTTCTTGTTTGCTATGGTGATGGACAGGCTGACAGACGAGGTTAGACAAGATTCCCCATGGACTATGATGTTTGCAGATGACATTGCGATCTGTAGTGAGAGCAGAGAACAAGTGCAGGAAAATCTAGAGAGGTGGAGGTATGCACTGGAAAGGAGGGGAATGAAGAATAGCCTCAGTAAGACAGAATACATGTGCATGAATGACAAGGACCCAAGAGGAACAGTGAGATTACAGGGAGCAGAGATAAGAAAGGTGGAGGATTTTAAGTACTTAGGCTCAATAATCCAGAGCAATGGAGAGTGTGGAAAAGAGGTCAAGAAGCGTGTGCAGGCAGGTTGGAATGGTTGAAGAAAAGTGTCCGGTGTGATGTGTGATAGGAGGGTATCGGCAAGAATGAAAGGAAAAGTGTACAAGACGGTGTTGAGGCCAACGATGTTGTATGGTTTAGAACCAGTGGCCCTGGGGAAAAGACAGGAGGCAGAGCTGGAGGTAGCAGAGATGAAAATGTTGAGGTTCTCTTTGGGAGTAACGAGGATGGATAGGATCAGGAATGAGCACATCAGAGGGACAGCACATGTAAGATGTTTTAGGAGACAAAGTCAGAGAGGCTAGATTGAGATGGTTTAGACATGTACAGAGGAGGGATAGTGAGTATATTGGTAATAGGATGCTGAGGCTGGAACTACCAGGCAGAAGGCCTAGAGGAAGACCAAAGAGACGATTCATGGATGTGGTGAAGGAGGACATGAGGGTCGTTGGTGTAAGAGAAGAAGATGCAAAGGATAGGGTGAGATGGAGGCAGATGATTCGCTGTGGCGACCCCTGAAGGGAAAAGCCGAAAGGAAAAGAAGACAGTCGGCCTTCTACTTACGAAAGTAATCCATTCCAGAGCCTTTTTCGTAACGCGGGGATTTTGTCAGCAGGGGTCGCATTTTACATGTTAAACGCCCAATTCATTCCAAGGCTCCAGTCTTTGGACTGGATAAACCCCATAAACCCTTTAAAAAATGACAAAAGTACACCAATTTTGTATGAAATATGTGTTAAAAGTAAAAGAAAATTATTTATTAAACCATTTAAACATTTTATTAACATATTAAACCCACACCTCTCTCTCTTCTCTCTGTCTCCCTCCCTCCCTCCCTCCCTCCCTCCTTGCAGGCCACACCCACAAGACGTGGAATTCAAAGCACATTCCCTGCTTGACAAACTCAACTTTAACTTGATTCCTTGAGGGATCGAAAATCCAGATGAGCTCAATGCGCTCACATTTGTTAAACATTTACTGAATTAAACAACTTAAAAAACTAAACTAAAAACTAAAGAGTTATTCCTTCTCTCTATCTCGCTCTCTCTCTCGCTCTCTCGCTGCAGGCCACACCCACAAGATGTGGAATTCAAAGCGCATTCCCTGCTTGACAAATTCAACTTTAACTTGATTCCTTGAGGGATCGGAATTCCAGATGAGCTCAAATGCGCCCACATTTATTAAACATATACTGAATTAAGCAACTTAAAAAACTAAACTAAAAACTAAAGGGTTAAGCTTCCTTCTGTCTCTATCTGGGAGGCCAGCATGGCGGGATGTTGAGAGACAGCCAATGAGAGAGCAACTCGCGCGTCATGTGAAATTTTGATTGGCACATTTGAATTTGTTTTTGTAAGAGGGGTTTTTTTTCGTATTCTGGGGACGGAAACTTAGGAAAATGATCTTCGTAACCCGGGGATTTCATACCCAGGGGTCTTCGTAAGTAGGGGGGCGACTGTATATATAACTGAACTGGGAAGAAGGAGGGGCACGTTCAGTCTGTCGCTTGTAAACAATGGACGCAACGTCATTACGTCAGCGTACTGCGTAGGTACGTCTAAACTCAAAATTTGAGTTTGGTTTTTTTTTTGAAAAAAAAAACAAACAAACAAAAAAAAACATAATATCAAAAAAAAAAAAAAAAAAACGTAAAACGGATGAACATAAGTCGGGGAGCATCTGTATGGCTCAGAGAATTAGATTTTAAAATCTGTCCTTTTTTTTGGCTCTCTTAGTCAAAATGTTTCTGGACCCCTGATGTAAAAGTACCATTGCTGACCTTCGTGAAGAGTAGCTGCATAGCCATCAGCGTGTTTCTGCCTTGCGATGGCCTGGTGAGTTGTTCAGAGTGTACTCTGCTCTCACCCAGAGTCGATTGAGATGAGCACCAGCTTCCCCGCAACCCTAATTTGGATTAAGCAGTTACAGAAAATGAATGAATGAATGAACTTTTGTAACGATTCTCCAGTGTCAGTAGTTTGGAGCTGATATTTCTTACACTAAAAAAGAAACTTACTTTATCAAGTTGCTTTGGTATAAAAGGGATAACCCCCCATCCATACCAACCAAAGTTTATATTTTAATTAGTATTTTATATATATATATATATATATATATATATATATATATATATATATATATATATATATATAGGTAAAGTCTGTTGGGTTTTTTACACCCGAGCCATAGTGGCTCATCAGGCCGGTGCTTATCCCCAGTTTCCATAGCATGAAGCGACTAGGAGTTCAACTCCTCCTGGATGGGACGTTAGTCGTTAGTCCATCGCAGGTTACCTTCCCAGTATATTTTTTACTGGTACCCATTTATACTGCTAGGTGAACAGAGGCACACTTGTGGTTGAGACCTTGCCCAGGGATCTTAGCACAGTGAGGGTCTCGGTGGGATTTGAACTCACAACCTCCCAATCATGAGCGCATCACTACGCCACCAGCCCCACAATATATGTAAGTGGTGGTCTTGTGGATAGGGCACAGGATTGCTGATCCTAAGGTTGGGGGTTCGAGTCCCCACAAGGTTGTCACTGTCCCCCCCAGTGCAGCTAACTGGGTTATCAAAGGCGGGCCATGTCTCTCACTGTCTATGGTGAGAGACATGTAAAAGAACCATTGCTGACTTTCGTAAAGAGTAGGCTGCAAAACCGTCAGCGTGTTTCAGTCCCTTGCTAAAGGGTTGTGACAGGAAGGGCATCCGACGTAAAAACCTATGCCAAATCAAATGTGTGAATCAGATGATTCACTGTGGCGACTCCCGAGAAAGGGAAAAAGCCGAAAGGAAAAGAAAGAAGATATAGACTGGTCCTTCTCAAAAAATTAGAATATTGTGATAAAGTTCATTATTTTCTGTAATGTATTGATAAAAATTAAACTTTCATATATTTTAGATTCATTGCACACCAACTGGAAGATTTCAGGTCTTTTATTGTTTTAATACTGATGATTTTGGCATACAGCTCATGAAAACCCAAAATTCCTATCTCAAAAAAATTAGCATATCATGAAAAGATACTCTAAACGAGCTATTAACCTAATCATTTGAATCAACCAATTAACTCTAAACACCTGCAAAAGATTCCTGAGGCTTTTAAAAACTCCCAGCCTGGTTCATTACTCAAAACCGCAATCATGGGTAAGACTGCCGACCTGACTGCTGTCCAGAAGGTCATCATTGACACCCTCAAGCAAGAGGGTAAGACACAGAAAGAAATCTCTGAGTGAATAGGCTGTTCCCAGAGTGCTGTACCAAGCCACCTCAGTGGGACGTCTGTGGGAAGGAAAAAGTGAAAGAAGGGCCGATTCCAGACCTTGGGGGACCTGTGGAAGCAGTGGACTGAGTCTGGAGTACAAACATCCAGAGCCACCGTGCCCAGGCGTGTGCAGGAAATGGGCTACAGGTGCCGCATTCCCCGGGTCAAGCCACTTTTGAACCAGAAACAGCGGCAGAAGCGCCTGACCTGGGCTACAGAGAAGCAGCACTGAACTGTTGCTCAGTGGTCCAAAGTACTTTTTTCGGATGGAAAGCAAATTTTGCACGTCATTTGGAAATCAAGGTGCCAGAGTCTGGAGGAAGACTGGGGAGAAGAAAATGCCAAAATGACTGAAGTCCAGTGTCATGTACCCACAGTCAGTGATGGTCTGGGGTGCCATGTCAGCTGCTGGTGTTGGTCCACTGTATTTTATCAAGGGCAGGGTCAATGCAGCCAGCTATCAGGAGATTTTGGAGCACTTCATGCTTCCATCTGCTGAAGAGTTTTATGGAGATGAAGATTTTCATTTTTCAGCACGACCTGGCACCTGCTCAAGTGCCAAAACCACTGCTAAATGGTTTACTGACCATGGTATTACTGTGCTCAATTGGCCTGCCAACTCTCCTGACCTGAACCCCATAGAGAATCTGTGGGATATTGTGAAGAGAAAGTTGAGAGACACCAGATCCAACACTGTGGATGAGCTTAAGGCCGCTATCGAAGCATCCTGGGCCTCCATAACACCTCAGCAGTGCCACAGGCTGATTAACTCCATGCCACGCCGCATTGAAGCAGTCATTTCTGCAAAAGGATTCCTGAACAAGTATTGAGTGCATAACTGAACATAATTATTTGAAGGTTGAATTTTTTTATATTAAAAGCACTTTTTTATTGGTTGGATGAAATATGCTAATTTTTTGAGATAGGGATTTTTGGTTTTTCTTTACTTTTTTGCCTGAATTATCAATATTAAAACAATAAAAGGCTTGAAATATTTCAGTTGTGTGTAATGACTCTAAATATATGAAAGTCTAATGTTTATCAGTACATTACAGAAAACAATGAACTTTATCACAATATGCTATTTTTTTGAGAAGGACCAGTATGTGTGTGTGTGTGTGTGTGTGTGTGTGTGTGTGTGTGTGTGTGTATATATATATATATATATATATATATATATATATATATTTTTTTTTTTTTTTTTTTTTATGTTATTTTTAAATGGATGGCTATTCATTTCCAATACCTACAGAATTCCTTTAATTTCAGGTTCATTATACCCTTTATTTATTTATTTGTTTTACATTATTTCAATAATTCAAATGGCATAAAAACAATGCTCCATTAGTTTCAGATTTGCAGCGTCCTGCACTGCACAACCAAAAACACTTTACAATATTGAGTCCTTTCCTAAACACCCCCCCCTTCCGGCACAACTCAGTCAGTTATAAATAATTAAAAGAGGCGTAATTACTCGTAAGATGCGAGACCACCGCCTGTCGTCATCTTTCTTTGGACCCCCACCTGTTCCTGCTCCACCTTCAGTTCTTTGGGATGCTGGTTCTGTGGATTTTTCTGCAGAGTCGGAATCTGAGTCAGTTTTCACTTATAGTTTGGTAGTTGCTCTTATCCACACATGAAGGCAGCATTAAAGAATAAACTATTTTATTATATTCTCACCCAATGGATAAGAGTAAGTATGCATTCTGATTGGCTAATCTGGTAAGCAGATATCAATATACCATGAATACAGGAAAAAAGTTCCAGAGTAATCTGAAGAACCGACAGAGGACAAAACAAATTCCTTCCCTTTCCCACTCTCTCTTTCTGTATGTGTGTGTCTGTATGTGTCACTTTTTACATGACAACACTAAAGTCAATTTGTGCTTCTCTAAGTATATGTTTCTAAATTGCACCAAAGCTAATAGCCAATGAGGCGAGTATCAGCAGATACTTTTTTTAATTGAATATTTTTTTTACATACAGTAGGCCCTTGACTATTCGTGGTTTTGCACTCGCGATTTGAGTACACGCGGTCTGCCCAGCAACCGGCATGTGATTCAAATTCAGCCAATGGCTGTCCTCCTTTCTGCTGATTGGTTGAGCTGATGTCCCGCCCCTTTTTACTCATTCATGCACAAGTTGTCAATGAGCCTCTCTTTTTGTGTGTTTTAATTACCAGTTAAGCTTTATACCACTCAAACGCTGTGCGTCTTCTCTGGCTAAGCGATAGAAAACGCTGGATGTCTCTTCTGAAGAAATAAGACTTTCTCCTTTATCAGAACTGTTGTATTAAAATCTTTTTCAATTATTATTCTAGTCCAGTACCTAAGTTCATGTTTATGCGTGAGATTTTATGTTCTGTAGTATATTTAACAAACGATACTAAAAGGATAAACTTTATTACAGTACTCTTCATATCCTTTTACATTGAAATTGGAGTGACATCTCCAAGATGGCGCTGCCTAGAGGATGACGTCGCGGAGTTCTCAGAGTCAAATTGTTTCTTTGTTCGTTTGAATTTGTTTGTTCATGTTTTGCACTATGCTCGTCTATGAGCAGCTTCAGCTTCAGGCAACTAAGCACGCAATAATCTTCTATCTATTCTATGCTACGGAGCTCAATGCTAGCGGTTAGTGGTTATAAGCCCAAGCAGAGCTCTGAGAGGCTTGGTGAGCACTTCTGGCCATACTACTTGAAAATGTTCAGTCCCTGCGAAACAAGATGGATGAGCTTCATGCTCAGATTGCAGCGCAGCGGGATCGACAGGACTGTGTTTCTGTGAAACATGGCTCGAGGAGAGTACACCTGATAAGGCGATTATAACAGCCGGCTAAACGGCCTTCATCCCCTGCTATCCCAAGCGCCGGAGTCGTCGTTCCCGCCGCCCAGCGGACAAGAAACCTTTTGGTATCATTTGTTAAACCTGCTACAAAACATAAAATCTCACACACAAACATTCTCAGAATTAACTTAGGTACTGTACTGGAATAATAATTGAAAAGACTTTAAAACGAGTGCTTTACAACAGTATATGCTCTATAATGTTTATATTTTATCATCAATAAAAATAAGAGTAAAAATTGAAAAGTTTTTCTTAATCATTACTATATTTTACTACATTAGTACTGTATTAATGAGTAAGACTGTCTATAGAATGTGTTTAAGAAGCATATTTTAGCGCATGTAATAGATATATAGTATTTTACTTACAGCTGCTCATTCGCGCATGTGACGTAATATATGGGGCTTTACTTCCGTGTACAGAACTCGCGGATTATCTCGATTTGTAGGAGGGCTCGGAACCGAACCCCCGCAAATGTCGAGGGCCTACTGTATTTCTCACAATCCAGTGAGCATTGATATAATAAAAGCAGTATTGTACTCAATCTTGTCAGACACACCTGTTAACTTATATATGAGTTGACTTCGTGTACCAACTCAAATATATACATTACAAGATACAGAGGCATAAAGAACAAGATAAAAAATATTTTGAAAATAAACAACAAAAATTATGTGATGTGGATGTGGAGTTACAAATACCAGTCTGAAGGCGGTTCTTTTCTAATTATAAGTGTTTATTCCTCTTAAACCACAGCCATTTTCAAACAATTACAATATTACAAAGTATTAAAAATAGTATTTTTAATGAATAAAATTATCATTGTGTTTACACATTTATAGTTTTATTTAATGGAAGAAAATATCTTTAAACTAAATTAGTTCTTATGATTCTTTATGTTAGAGGCTTTTCCTTTTTATTACGTTTTCCTCTCTCAAAAGGTTTATGAAATAAGATTCTGCTATGGAAAAAACACACAAAGTGTAATCTCATTTTTCTCTGAAAATACAGAAAGGCAGGAAGTGCTCACTAGGAGACTCCTCTCAAGTGCAAAAAACCCGAAATATAATAATAATAATAATAATAATAATAATAATAATAATGAGAAGTGTGTGATGCTGAACAAGTCCTTATGGATGAGCTGTTACTGTAGAAATTGTAATGGGATATAAAAAATGTATTTCTTTTTTTATGGTTTCAGTGTTACTGCTATCAAAGGCGGGCCGGGCCGTGTCTCTCACTGTCTATGGTGAGAGGCATGTAAAAGAACCATTGTTGACTTTCGTAAAGAGTAGGCTGCAAAGCCGTCAGCGTGTTTCTCTCCCTTGCTAAAAGGGTTGTGACAGGAAGGGAATCCGACGTAAAAAAACCTCTGCCAAATCAAACGTGCGAATCAGATGATTCGCTGTGGCGACTCTCGAGTAAAAGGGAAAAAGCCGGAAGGAAGACAGACAGTGTTACCTCTAGGTGCTTGTGCTGTTGATCTCTTTGGAAAGTACTTCTCAAATCCTGTGCAGATGCCAAAAAAAAAAAAAGTTCACAGACAATGTTCCAATAAATAAATGTAATAAAAGCCCTGAATATTAAAATACAATGCAGGGTGTTGTTTATTATACATTTTTAAAAATACCTTTTGGAGGTTTGCTGGAGAAGACACGCAATTGTGATGACAACCATTCACTCGATCCTGATTTTATTTTGATGCCACACCACAAAAAATTCTGTTAACAAAAATAAACGTTAATGTTTTATTATGCAAGTTAAATGGAAACCCCAGGGATCACAGGCTATATCGTCTGTGGTTAGCTCTAGATTTTCCAGCAGCTTTTTGAGAGAACGTCTCTTTAGAATGGGTTGAGCTGCAGATACTGACTTCAATCTTGACACTTAAAGACTTGAGTTCATGCGGTGCTTTTTCACTGCATGGACAGCACACTAGGCTCAGAAATATTACAACCCCGAACAAAAATCATGGAATCACCAGTCTCGGAGGATGTTCATTCAGTTGTTTAATTTTGCAGATAAAAAGCAGATCACGGACATGACAAAACTAAAGTAATTTCAAATGGCAACTTTTTGGCTTTAAGAAACACTAAAAGAAATCAAGAAAAAAATGTGGTAGTCAGTAACAGTTACTTTTTTAGGCCAAGCAGGGGGAATAAATTATGGAATCACTCAATTTTGAAGAAAAAATTATGGAATCACCCTGTAATTTTCCATTCCCAAAACTAACACCTGCATCATATTAGATCTGTTTGTTAGTCTGCAGCTAAACAGGAGTGATCACACCTTGGAGAGCTGTTGCACCAAGTGAACTGACATGAATCATGGCTCAAACATGAGAGATGCCAAATTGAAACTAAGAGGGTCATTCAACATTTTCAACATTTTCCTAAGCGTACAAAACGTACGCTAGGGGGGAGGGGGTAAGATGTCTGTGTACACTTTTTAGTATTATAAAAATGTCGATCAACAATAATACATGCGCTCGTGAATATTTTTTTTTGGTGCATGTACGTTTGAAACACTCAATGCGCGATTCGCCAACCATCTAGAGCGGTACACGCACAACAACAACATCATATGATTCGCTCTGCTTGACATAACACCAGTGTTAATGCTTAAAGCTTTTAAAGTTTAAGGCTACACAAGGGCGGAGGCTGCACCCCCCCCCCCCCCCCCAAAAAAAAAAAAAAAAAGCAGGAGTTGAGTTCCTCTGGACAAGAAATTATGTGTATTCAGAATCTTATAAATAAGTAAATAATAGTAAATTAATAGTACTCTGTGACTGACAGTGTTATTAAAGCCAGAGGTGGTGCAACAAAGTACTCGTGGTGTGTTGAAGTGTTATTTTGTTGTTGGGTTTTTTCCTCAAAATTGAGTGATTCCATAATGTATTCCCTCTGCTTGGTAGGAAAAGTGTACAAGACGGTGTTGAGGCCAATGATGTTGTATGGTTTAGAAACAGTGGCCCTGGGGAAAAGACAGGAGGCAGAGCTGGAGGTAGCAGAGATGAAAATGTTGAGGTTCTCTTTGGGAGTAACGAGGATGGATAGGATTAGGAATGAGCACATCAGAGGGACAGCACATGTAAGACGTTTTGGAGACAAAGTCAGAGAGGCTAGATTGAGATGGTTTGGACATGTACAGAGGAGGGATAGTAAGTATATTGGTAATAGGATGCTGAGGCTGGAACTACCAGGCAGAAGGCCTAGAGGAAGACCAAAGAGACGATTCATGGATGTGGTGAAGGAGGACATGAAGGTCGTTGGTGTAAGAGAAGAAGATGCAAAGGATAGGGTGAGATGGAGGCAGATGATTCGCTGTGGCGACCCCTGAAGGGAAAAGCTGAAAGGAAAAGAAGAAGAAGATTCCCTCTGCTTGGTCTAAAAGGCAACTGTTACTGACTACCACATTTTTTTCTTGATTTCCTTTAGTGTTTCTTAAAGTCAAAAATTTGCCATTTGAAATTACTTTAGTTTTGTCATGTCTGTGATCTGCTTTTTTTCTGCAAAATTAAACAACAGAATGAACATCCTCCGAGACTGGTGATTCCATGATTTTTGCCAGGGGTTGTATGAAGTAATAAAACGAAGTCAGCTGATGACCAGAATGTACCATGAGCAGGTTATCCCATCAACAGATTAGCTTCCCTGATGGCACGGATTTGTCCAATAAATAAGTTATGGTTAAAAAGAAGGTAAAGTATTGACTTTAGTATAGTACTGTATATTATATTAATAGTATTATTATAAATGCAAGGTGGCAAAAATTCTTATAAAATGGAGAGTGTGGACAAGAGGTGAAGAAGCGTGTGCAGGCAGGCTGGAATGGTTGGAGAAAAGTATCCGGTGTGATGTGCGATAGGAGAGTGTCAGCAAGAATGAAGGGAAAAGTGTACAAGATGGTGGTGAGGCCAGCGATGTTGTATGGCTTAGAAACAGTGGCGTTGAGGAAAAGGCAGGAGGCAGAGCTGGAGGTAGCGGAGATGAAAATGTTGAGGTTCTCTCTGGGAGTAACGAGGATGGATAGGATCAGAAATGAGTATATCAGAGGGACAGCCCACGTAAGATGTTTTGGAGACAAAGTCAGAGAGGCTAGATTGAGATGGTTTGGACATGTACAGAGGAGGGATAGTGAGTATATTGGCAGTAGGATGCTGAGGTTGGAACTACCAGGCAGAAGGCCTCGAGGAAGACCGAAGAAGAGATTTATGGATGTGGTGAAGGAAGACATGAAGGTCGTTGGAGTCAGAAAAGAAGATGCGGAGGACAGGATGAGGTGGAGGCGGATGATTTGCTGTGGCGACCCCTGAAGGGAGCAGCCGAAAGTAAAAGAAGAAGAAGAAGAAGAAATCCATCTATTAACTTAGATTTTTAAAACCTATTATTATTATTATTATTATTATTATTATTATCATTATTATTATTATTATTATACTAGCGTCCCATCCCAGGAGGAGTTGGACTCCTGATCGCTTCTGGCTACGGAAACCGGGAATAGGCACCGGCCTGATGAGTCACGAGGCTCGGGTGTAAAAGCCCAACAGATTTACCATTATTCCGAGCAATAACATCTGCCTCATTAATCAACAGACTGTGTACAACCAGTCACAGACATCCGTTTACACATATTTCTAAAATTTAAATAAGAGAATTTAATTATAATTTACAATGGTACAGTGTGTACCCTGGAAAGTGGGCGGAGCCAATTAACACAAAAACAAACCAAACTGCTTACTCTGAACTTTAACATAGCAGCTGAATTCCAGTGATAAACACTGTATCCTCTTCTCCAGTTATTCCACCATTGTCTACAACAGTATGGACACGTTAACAAGAATTTTCGACTCATTTTACGGCTGTAACAAAAAGTTTTCTTCTCAAAACTACAAGGAAACTAAAATAAAATCAAAACAGCTGATCGAAGTGGCTCGATGACGTAATTGCAGTAAACAACAAAAGCGGAGCGACCCTATGCTGCCTGATTAAAAATACACAACATGCGAACAAAAACATAACTGTTTATATTACATTGTACAAAACACATTCTTCAGCTCAATAAGAACATCTTACAACAATTAAACACAGCAGACATATTTCTATTTCTTGAAAGGCTGCAAAATGGATACTCGGGGTCCTTTACAGAGCCACTGATATGCTCAGAAAGTCAATGACGTTAAAAAAATAGACTGCGCGCTCTGTATATGTTATGCATGCCGCCGTGGTCAATAGGCTCTGACTTCCGGTTAGGGCAAAAAGCATGGTTAACAGACACACATTGATATGGAAAACGATGCGATAAAATACTTAGGATGTTTTGTATCCCTAGAGACATGCATATAATCTAAACACTTGCAGCATGCCCAGGAAGGTTTGGACGATACATCGACACAATAGGAGGTACAGACCTTAATAATATTCCCCATGCCAAACATGTCAACTGCCACGCCCACCTCTCTTGTCTTTGTTTAGTGTAGCAGGGATTTCAGTTGATATGTTCCACAAATTACAAGGAATTTTTCGGACACTTTTTGTAACAAAACGGCACTACACATTTATAACCACAAACACTTACAGTTAAGCGACACATGTAACATTATTATCATATGTAGCAACATGATACTTTTATATTGATTACAGATACAGTATACACAATAACAGACCAGTTACATACATGCCTGTTATGTTATCAATTAACTCATTTAAGATATAGGTACAAGTTCACCTGGGATATTGATGCACAATGGCCGAACATCTATATAGTACATGCACATGCCATCTCAAGTACCAGTTTAGGGGAGAACACAACTGGTCTCCTTACAAGAAGTTCCTAAATTGACCCTCCCTACTTGCATAAAAGGTGACCGATTTGTTAAGCAACCACCATTCTGCTTTTTGTCCTATTGGTGTTTAAACAACACAGTTTTGATTAACTGGTGTCTTGACACTGTCCCCTGTAAGACTGAGATTGGTTGTTGAATTGTTCACAAATCAATTTGATCATTGCATAACAGTGTGTGTCAATACCTTTTGTAGGTAAGGTAAGTCTGTTGGGTTTTTACACCCCAGCCTAGTGGCTCATCAGGCCGGTGCTTATCCCCAGTTTCTGTAGCATGAAGCAACCAGGAGTTCAACTCCTCCTAGATGGGACGCTAGTCCATCGCAGGTTACCTTCCCAGTATATTTTTACTGGTACCCATTTATGCTGCTTGGTGAACAGAGGCACACTTGTGGTTGAGACCTTGCCCAGGGGTCTTAGCACAGTGAGGGTCTCAGTGGGATTTGAACTCACAACCTCCCGATCATGAGCCCAGCACTCTAACCACTACACCACCGGCCCTCTAATACCTTTTGTAGTTTCTATAAAATGTAGATTCATTTCAGGAAACAAATCATTTGGAAGGTCAATCAACATTTTAGAGACCTTCATCTCCCACTGTGCACTAACAACTTGCAATTTGAATTCCTGCAAACGTACAATATCTTTCCTTTTAGCTGTACCAACAGATGTTTTAATTTCACTTAAAGAATGAAGTGCACCTCTTACATTTTTAAGCAGGTGACACGCATCAAAGAACACATGTATATTACGAGAACTGTCAGATGGGTGTGGAAAACTACTATTGATATTATCATGTACAATTGAACAACCTAAAAGAGTTGCCATTTTTTAATTTGTAGTATGACCATCCATAACAAGAGCTAAAACATGTACATTAAAATCATACAGTGCACAAATAACAGATAATAACAATTGACACTGGATTTCTGCTGATAAACCATTGGTTAAAAAATATGCAACAGGCACTTTCCACTGTCCCTGGAGGCCAACAGCCATAAAAAAAATGCCTCGGTGGCCTCTCCTGCACCACCTTCCAGTGACCCTGCACCAAACTCAACAAAGCCAACCATATCTTGATGCTTTGGATCCCAGTCAAGATGCTTCCTCAGAGACATTCCGTCAAGCATGATGCTGCAGTAGCTGTGGTTTCTTGAATCAGCTGCTGCCTTTGACTGAAGCAGGTTTAGCACCTGCTGGGAAATTCCAGGCTTTCCTGATATGTTACTCACCCATCTAGAATGCAACATAACAACAAAATGTGAATTGTATTATCCAACACGAGGTCTAGGGACCAGGGACCAGGGACCAGGTCCCTCATCTGGGCAAGCTGTTGCAGGATACTATGAAATAAAATACTATAATTATTTAGCATTAGGTACACTGAAAAAAACAGAGACATTTGAATTACCGTCACACAAAAAACTCTGAGAGTTCATAAGGAATATTTTAATTTATGATACATAAACATCTGTATTTTTTTTTCATGGAATTCAATTACTATGACGGGTGGCACCACCATATGAACTTATTTTATCGAGGGGCCCTATGTAACTTCACACACATAATATAAAAATATTTCCTGTGGTAATTTTTAAGATGAAAATGCTAAGGTCAACAGATGGATACCACCAATCCTCATCCATATGATGTTATAAATTGTATACATATTTTATTATAACTCTTAACACAAAATGTTGCTGTGCTGATACATATAGTTCGGTTTTACAAATCTACACTGGAGACCAATTTTCTGTCCAGAACAGTGATTCAAGAAGTAACTTACTCATGAACCTTGTTGAAAGGCACTTCCAATGATATATGGCTGGTGACATACTGACAGTCACAGTGTTTCTCTGAAAGCAAGAACATTAACTAATAATATTTAAAAAATGTCAAAGTAAACATAGCGTATCTATTTCAAACAGTACATGAATGAATTCAAAACCAAACATAAATTCACGGTTAAACTGAAACACACTTGCAGGTGAAAAGTTGCTTCTTTGCGACCGCCTGCATGATTTTGATAGCCAACAGCGCAACAAAAATTAACCATATTTACACAAAAAAAGCTAAACTTAATGTATTCCAATTAAATTTGATGTTGTTATGTTTCAAAACGTACAATTATAAGGACGCTAAAGGATGTCAACTTTCAATTGAAAATAGTACCCGAAGCACTGTTTTGCCCTAACCGGAAGCTGAAGCCGAATTACCATGTGAAAGGGGCCTGTCCGCAGTCAAGTTTTACTTCCACACCATTTCAGAAAGTACTGTAACCAATGACGTGGAAGAAAAATGTCATTGACTGTAACCAGAAAACGGCAATTTTTAAAACCAGTTTGGTCATGTTATCGTCATACGTTACAGCAAAAGAATACAGAAATGTTTGTTTTTAACGTTTATGAGCCACATTTCTAAGATTCACAGACTTTTTAATTTTATTATAATAAAAATAATATCTGTGAAATTGTCTGATTTTTTTCTCCCGTCCCAACTTCCAGCACATGTTTTATTGTTGTACTTATTGATTCTTGACTACTTTCTTGGGATTTGGAGGGAAATAGGTCCTGTATAGTAAGTGTGGGTGCATACTTTGATTTCTGCAAAAAATGAGAGACCCTGCAAAGACTGAATGCATTATAATTAGCAATGCTTATTTTGGAAACTAACTAGCCTCTCCTGTGAATTATGTAGTGCTTATTGAAGCAGATATTATTTTTCCCTTAAAAGGGTATTTTAAATCAATTCAAACATCCTTTAAAATAATTTGCATGTAATTTATAGGGCCAACTACAAGTGGCAGACAGGGTCTAGTGATGGTGAGACAGAGCTGGGTTGCAGCAAACCAGGCTGAAAGGAGAAAATTGGTACAAGATGATATTAGACAACAAGAGGATGAAGGCAGAGAAGCAAAGTCTGTCCAGTAAGGGACCCAAGGAGCATGGACAAAGCGGGATACAGATCCAAGGAAACTTAGTTGGTCAGAGAGCTGGAGAACAGAACCAATTATGATCCAGTTTTTGTTAAGGTTTGTGTATGACTTTGGCGGCATTGTGGCGTAGTGGTTAGCACGTCCGCCTCACAGCAAGAAGGCCTGGGTTTGACTCCCGGCCTGGGCGTTTCTGTGTAGAGTTTGCATGTTCTCCCTGTGCTTGCGTGGGTTTCCTCCCACAGTCCAAAAACATGCACAGTAGGTTAATTGGCCGTTCTAAACTGCCCATAGGTTTGCATCGTGCCGAAGGCAATGGCAATCCACTGCCCTATCCTTGCCAAGAAAACCTCCATGAAGATGATAATCAAGGCATTATCCTTCATGGCAGGTAACCAAGAGTTGTCCTACGACTCAGAAGGTACCAGACAAGTGTATGACTTATTACCAACACCAGAAAATTTATGCAGCTGGGGTCTGACAGAAAATGCATCGTGTCCACTGTGTGGAAAGACTGGAACACTATTTCATGTTTTGTCTGCATGCCATGTAGCCCTCAATCAAGGAAGGTATAGGTGGAGGCATGACAAGGTGTTGATGGAGCTGGCTGACATCTTGGAAAGAGCAAGAGAAATGAAGAGAGATCTAGTGGCCCCCAAAGCAAATGCCATTAGCTTTGTGAAAACCGGGGAAAAGAAGACAACATCCAAGTCATCAGAGAAACTCAGAAACACACTAGACAGTCCATGCAAGTGGGAAATGAGAGCAGACCTTGGTAGAAGACTCGAGTTTCCAAGTATTGTTACAACTAGCCTACATCCAGACATAGTCCTATGGGCAGCAAGTGAAGAGACTCATAATGGTAGAATTGACTGTACCATGGGAGGAAGCAGTTGAAGAGGCCTGTCTGTCTTCCTTTTCAGCTTTTTCCCTTTTACTCAGGAGTCGCCACAGCGAATCATCTGATTCGCATGTTTGATTTGGCAGAGGTTTTTACGTCGGATGCCCTTCCTGTCACAACCTTTTTTTTTTTTAGCAAGGGACAGAAACACGCTGACGACTTTGCAGCCTACTCTTTACGAAAGTCAGCAATGGTTCTTTTACATGCCTCTCACCATAGACAGTGAGAGACATGACCCGCCTTTGATAACACAGTTAGCTGCACTGGGGGGACAGTGACAACCTTGTGGAGAGTGGGACTCGCAGTTGAAGAGGCCTACGAGAGGAAAAAAGCCCAATATGCAGAGTTGGAAGAGTCGCTCAGAAGTTTCACCTTACGCTGTCTCCCTGTACTCCTGTTTACTCTCTTCAGTCCTCTCTATGTCCCACTTCTTCTTAGCTAACCTCTTCCTTTGTACACACTCCTGCACTTCCTCATTCCACCACCAAGTCTCCTTATCTACTTTCCTTCCAGAGGACACATCAAGTACTCTTCTACCTGTCTCCCTGATCACACTTGCTATGGTTGTCCAGTCATCTGGAAGCACTTCCTGACCACCCAAAACCAGTTTCAACTCATCCTTGAAGACAACACGACACTCTTCCTTTTTTAGCTTACGCAACTTCTTTGTCTTCTGCTCTGCCTTTGCCTTCTTGATCTTTCTTACCATCATCATCATCCTGCACACCACCATCCTATGCTGTTTGGCAACACTCTCACCCACTACTACTTTGCAGTCACTGACTTCCTTCAAATTACATCGCCTACACAAGATGTAGTCTACCTGTGTGCTCCTAACTTCACTTTTATAAGTCACCCTATGCTCCTGTCTCTTTTCAAATTATATTACTCAACTTGATCCTTTATCTCCTCATTATTTTTCTGAACTGTCACTATTATATATTTTACTTGTTCCATACAAGTTCCATGATGTAAATGAATGGGTTTTCATTTCATGTTGCAAAGCAATAAAATGTGGTTATTTTTTATACCTATGGCTTCAAAGAAGTCACTGTCAGAAGAGTTGAGCTAAATCTGGATTGTGATGTTCACCAAGAAACATATAGGTCTGATTTTCAGGTACCAGATACTTTTACCTTTATTGTGCATTATATTATGATCAGATTTAATATATATCTGATCATACTTTTATAATGTCTGTATATGCTTCATACAACAGAATGTTTGCATTACTTACATGTTTTTAAGTTTCAGTAAAAGTCAGAACTCAAGACAATATCCATTCATTCATTTTACTGTCTTTATTACCATCAAGTTACATCATACAGATGAGAGAAACATCACGATATCAACACCATATCTGTTACACCACAGCACAAAAAAGTCACATGCTGAAACATAACACAGCAAATTCCATATTATTTTAGAACAAATAATAGAGTGCATAAAGCATAACATTCTGAGGTATCACCCACCTCAAAACAAGAATATACATTAAGAGCCACAGAGATACACACCATGTCATGTTCAGAGCATCCCTCCTCTGTATGTTTAATTGGCAAAGTAATCAATTTATTGTTAAAATGTATTTTTTTTACACCAATTTTAATAAATGTTTGGCGAAGAGATATCTGCAACTTCTGCACATCACACACACTGTCATATACAAACAGCCTTTGTATATGATGGTGCTTTCACTTATATATATATATATAACGTTTTATATGTGTTGGTCAGTTAGAGAATGAATATAAGGCGCTTTATAACAATAGTTCATCATCAGTCAGCCAAAGATAAAATGTAACATACTTAAAAAGGATAAAAATCCCAAATCACTATCATGGTATAACCTTAAATAAGTGTTATAATATTTTCATGTTATTACAACATAAAAACATCTGATGTATAAACAAGAAACCTTTCTTTTTGTGTCAACATATAATTTGGTATAAATTATTGTTAAAATCAAAGATATCACAACATATTAATTTAATTGTAAAGCTATAACATGAACCTCGTGCATGCATGCGGCGACGGCATTCAAAGAACAAACTGATTCATTCAGTTCATTCACACTTGTTTCATTTTGACATCATGCCTGATGTGAGCCATGCCATGATTCTGTTATTATTCACTGGATTTCAATCGTTGGTTTGCACAAAATATGACAAAACACAATTGCAAATGGTTCGGGTTACTTTTAATTGAACTTCTGAGATTAAAGATGAGAGCCTCTCCTCATGTCTCTTTCAGCATGCTCTTCTTTCGGAAAGTATTTCCATTTGTTCGAAATGTCATGTGATTTAAATGTTTATAATGTCTCATTTCAATTTTTTTAAACAAAATGTTTCTATTGAATCGGTTTGGGGAAGAAAACAGGTTTTCCAATATTTTTCTTTTTGGTGATATTGATAACCTTTGTATGATGGGTTGCTCAGCAATATTTGCTTGGGTTTTGGTAATATTTGTTTTTTTTGCTTGTTGGGTTTCCTCCAGAACACCAGGGTGTGTGTTTGGCCTGTGATGGTGTTCAGTATGAACCCTGTCTTTGTGCAGTGTTGGCTGAGACAGGCGCAGGCCTCCCTGTGACTCTAGTAGGATTAAGAAGTTCAGGAAAATGAATTGGAGATCCTTTTTTTTTTTTGCAGTGTCACCAATTTTGAAATATTTGCTTTTATATATTTGAGGGTTTGTTGTGATATTTGGGTGATTTTTATTGTTTCTTTTTTTTTCAATATTTGTGGGTTTTTTGTGATGTTTGCAGCTTTTGTGCAAAACCTGTCTTATGTGATATTTGTGGGTATTGCAATACTTGTGTATTTGGTTGCAATATTTTCTTGTTTTTCATATCTGTGGATTTGGGTTTTTTTGCAACATACTTGTTTATTTTGTGAGATTAGTTTTTTCATTAACATCTTTTATTTACTTCTTTTTAAAAAAATACATTTTCAAACTGCACATGAAGGCCGTTAAGAGAAATATGGCTACTGGGTTCAGTAAATAGTACATTGTTATAACAAGAAAAGTTTCTTGTTATAATGTGATCCATCTGTATATATTTACAAGGTGATTGAGTTCTCTCAATAAACTTTTCACATAATAACACAAAACTAATCTGTTTTTCTTTCCTGATATGACATACGGTTCCTTAACCACAATGTTGATATTGAACAGATCAGAGAAGTTTTTAAGTTGATTAATCAGTGATTGAGAAAATATTTCACTGCCAACCATGTAATGTAATGAAAACTAACTGGAAAGTTATCCAATCAGCTTAAACCCTCAAAAAAAAAAGTGAAAGCACCTTAAAATAATCTGATTAATGAGGCTAGATTACAGGAGAGTGTTTTATATTAACCCAGTGTTAGACCTGTTAAATTCTTGACACCACCCACCATGTCCCTTTTCCAGTCCTGCGTGTTCATGAAACTGACTTATGAACATTGTACTGCTGACGGTACAAGTTAACCTCTACCACATATCGTATCCAGAGCTTCTCCTATAGTGTTACACAGATTCACAATAAGAATAAGAAAGATAGAAGATACACAGACGTACACAGGAACACTTGAATTGTGCCGGTTCTGTAAGGAAAGCATGCTTACAATGCTAATGTTTTAGCAATGAGTGTAGCTTCGTCACAGTGAAAATCTGTTAGCACCCGTCAACTCTTAACATCCCGCCGACTTCGATCAAAGCTCTGCCAATTCCTCCTGCTTTCGCTCTGTCATCCGGGCGCATCGTGGACATGTTGTCGAGTTGTCATAGTAGCAGTCCCTGAGGAAATTCAGAAGGAACAATGTTATTCATCACTGCATCAGTGAATAGCCTCTGAGAGAGAACACTAAGGGGACAAAACAGAGATATCCAAGGCTGAGGTGAATAATAAGTATATAAATATCAGCAAAGCAAACTAACTCACTCGTTTGCTGAACTACCAGGAGGCTAGTGGCTATTTCAGCTGTCACTGGGCAAAGACGATGTACACCCTGAATATTTCACCAAACCATCGCAAAACAACAACACTCAAATCACTGACATGTGCACATCTAGGGGCAATTTTGAACAACCTAGCCTAATTTGCATGTCTTCGGACGTTGGAAGGAAACCCAAATAGTTTCTCCATCACTCCACTTACTCTCTCCTTATTCCCGCCTCACAATCACAGCCCCCACCCTACTTCCTGCTCCAATAACCATTTTTTACTTAACTATTTTTTTTTTTTTTTAAAAGTTGAAAGCTGAAAGAGTCTGGTGATCATCTGCACCACACAAGCCTGACCTGTGAAATACAGCAGAGCAGTCGTGGCACACTGAGGTGTGGCTGTCAAACGGGAAGAGAATATCACCCTCCTTACACAGCTCACACACGAACCCTTTGGCTTGGCATCGCTAAAAAAGAGCACAGACAGAGATATAAGTAACAATATCTTTTATTGTTGAAGTGGTCAGCTTTGTTTCTTTATTCATTTGGAGCTGAAAGAACAGTTTAAAGGTAAATATTCATTTAAAAAAAATCACAAAGTTGCTTTTTCTAAATAAAAAACATCAGGTCTTTCTGCAATACAACTTAATAACTGATGTAACTGATAAATATATCATCATGGTCTCATAAAATACATGTAAACTTTGTCCAGATTAAAAGGAGATCTTACAGAGGTACCATGTGACAAAATAAATAAATAAATATTCCGTGTCAGGTCTTCAACATTTCAAAAATTTGGGGGACCAGTTTATGGTCCATGGGTGAATGACTCTGGTAACCCAAAGTTAGTTCAGCGGAAAGTGAGCTGCGTGATCCACAGGCTGCCCAAAATGGTTCCCTGAAGTAAAAGTAAATTATTAAACAAACCTGTTATTGAATCAATTAGATTTGTGATTTTAAGTTCAGTAGCTGTATAATATCTTATGTATTGTTGAACTGTCTAATATTAAAGAATTAAATTATTGAAAACAGAACTAATTATTTTGAAACATTAAATTTTAATACAAATAATAATCACTGTTCTCATAAAACTGCCGGAATACTTTTAATACACAAACATGCAAAGTTTCATCAATCAGCATAAATGTCAATCAACAGCAGCACCAACTTGAACCTTTAACTGGTTTAACTGGAATGTTCACTAATTGCTTACATTAATACATGGAACTCAAATAATTCACAAGGTATTAATTAATAAATGTATAATCACTTCTTCCATAATTTGTATGATATACTTGTAGCAAATCTTGCATCTTATTTTGATAACAGCCATCGTTGATGTTTAGTATTTCAAAGTCGTCTTTAAATATACCCATCGCGTTGGCCGTTTTTGTTTTTGTTTACAACTTATGAACCTGTTTTCGGCAGTGTGCGATATCACGCACTGCATTACGGAAGTGAAATGTGTACGCGACCGTTTTGTCGTTCGCGGGGTTTTGAAAGACCACCAACCGGTCACAAGATCAACCATCGGGTCGCGTCAATTGTCGAGGCTTACTGCGTTAAAACTGACAAAATGCTTATAATTGCTATAAAGAAACTGCATTTTATGGGTTGAAAATTACTCATGACGCCATCTATTGGTTAATCTCACCCTAACTGTAAAAGGATGCAACATAGAGGCGACTGATTTTCAACATCATATAAACCAGGTGTCCAAGTCATTTTCACTGAGGGCCACATCATTACATTTCTAGATCATTGAGGGCCCAATAATCACTGAACATCTATTCCAAAAGGGTAACCACGAAATCTGCATGGGAAGATGATTACATTGTTGAAAAAATTTTGAACACCATTTTATTGGGAATTAATAAAACGACTACTAGGCACATTTCACATTAATTCTTTTCATTTCCTGATCACAGATTGAATGACAGAGAATTGACAGTGCATGGGCATAGGTGTTTCTCATGATGGGTGAATGCTGCCACCATATTACAAGTGTCCAGTAATTAGCGGTGCTAGACAATAATGCAGTACATTGTTTAACTGTCATAATGTACAACATATGCAGTCATTTTAAACACAAATACTAATTTACATCTTTGTTTCTGTGCATTTTAACTTTCTGTAGCCAAAACCTAGCTAGAAGTTTTTATAGAGTCAAAAAAGACTAGCTATTTACTTGAAATAAGTTGATGCCATATAGTGGACGAATGATAAATGTGAGCCACTCCACTGAAAGTAGGCTCTTGGGTCAAAAATGAAAAATGAGATTTTTACACAGTCAGATAGAGGAGACCCAAAGCTGAGAAATTCAGCAAAAAGTTTGTCAATACCTTGAAAACTGACCGAGCTATGCCATTTCTTGTGTCAGCATTCAACTAAAAATTTCAAAAGATGTTTTAGAGAAAAATGAGCACAAAGCTTGCACTTCTTCCAAGATCATTAGTACTTACCAACCAAACATTTTTATGCACTTCGGCCATATAAAATTTAGAAAACATGTCTAGGAAGAGTTTTAAGAAGAGATGATCAGAGAAATCATCCTCATTTTAATCTGACACGCCCTTTTTTTAACCCATCAGTCACCGTGGTAACCCCCAAAATTGAACAAAAAAAAAAAAAAAACGACCATTTTTTTCATTTCTGTTTATTCCAATAAGATCAGTATGTATCTTTTTGACCATTATATAAAGGTTCAAATGCCTTCAAATGATACTGATTGTCAGGTTCAAACAATCACACTTCTTCTTTTCCTTTCGGCTTTTCCCTTCAGGGGTCGCCACAGCGAATCATCTGCCTCCATCTCACCCTATTCTTTGCATCTTCTTCTCTTACACCAACGACCTTCATGTCCTCCTTCACCACATCCATGAATCGTCTCTTTGGTCTTCCTCTAGGCCTTTTGCCTGGTAGTTCCAGCCTCAGCATCCTATTACCAATATACTCACTATCCCTCCTCTGTACATGTCCAAACCATCTCAATCTAACCTCTCTGACTTTGTCTCCAAAACGTCTTACATGTGCTGTCCCTCTGATGTGCTCATTCCTAATCCTATCCATCCTCGTTACTCCCAAAGAGAACCTCAACATTTTCATCTCTGCTACCTCCAGCTCTGCCTCCTGTCTTTTCCCCAGGACCACTGCTTCTAACCCATACAACATCGTTGGCCTCAACACCGTCTTGTACACTTTTCCTTTCATTCTTGCCGATACCCTCCTATCACACATCACACCGGACACTTTTCTCCAACCATTCCAACCTGCCTGCACATGCTTCTTGACCTCTTTTCCACACTCTCCATTGCTCTGGATTGTTGAGCCTAAGTACTTAAAATCCTCCACCTTTCTTATCTCTGCTCCCTGTAATCTCACCGTTCCTCTTGGGTCCTTGTCATTCATGCACATGTATTCTGTCTTACTGAGGCTAATCTTCATTCCCCTCCTTTCCAGGGCATACCTCCACCTCTCTAGATTTTCCTGCACTTGTTCTCTGCTCTCACTACAGATCACAATGTCATCTACAAACATCATAGTCCATGAGGAATCTTGTCTAACCTCGTCTGTCAGCCTGTCCATCACCATAGCAAACAAGAAGGGGCTGAGAGCTGACCCTTGATGCAGTCCCACTTCCACCTTGAACTCTTCTGTCACACCGACAGCACACCTCACCACTGTCTTACATCTCTTATACATGTCCTGCACCACTCTAACATACTTCTCTGCCACTCCAGACTTCCTCATGCAATACCACAGTTCTTCTCTCGGCACCCTGTCATATGCTTTCTCCAGATCCACAAAGGCACAATGCAGCTCCCTCTGACCTTCTCTGTACTTCTCCATTAACATCCTCAAGGCAAACACCGCATCTGTGGTGCTCTTTCTTGGCATGAAACCAAACTGTTGTTCACAAATGCTGACCTCTGCCCTTAATCTAGCTTCCACTATTCTTTCCCATAACTTCATCGTATGGCTCATCAACTTTATCCCTCTGTAGTTGCCACAACTCTGCACGTCTCCCTTGTTCTTAAAAATGGGCACCAGCACACTGAAATTAGGAAAACTATATATATAAGATAACCATATAACAAAACTGTCTGATCTCTTTATACAAGTAAGCTTCATCAACTCCGCCCTCAGCATTATCAGCTTCATCTATATCCTGCTCAGCAGATAAAATCACATCTTCACAAACACCAGTCATCACACTTTTATTAACAGATGCCTCTTCTTCATCAATATCAAAATCTTCATCAACATAGCTGGCATAATCATCATCAGTTTGATGATATGTAAAAGGAATGAAACGTTTAACTATTTTTCAGGTCTTGACCAATTTTCATACAAAACTAAACAACCCACGATCCAGCATGTCCAGTCTAGACAAGATTATGCACAAACCAAATGATCAAAAAAATTCCATAATTGAATTTTGCATGCACAGAAAAATACCAATACTCATAAAATACTCATTAAGAATATTTTCCAGCAGTTCAAGCAGACCTGAGGTATCACACACGCGCACACACACACGCACACACACACACACACACACACACACACACACACACACACACACACACACACACACACACACAAACAAACTGGAAGCAGTGGGTGACTGCTCATTTGTGCATGTATCGCACCATTTGCATGCATTTGCCCCACTCCCTTCATATATTTTCTTCCATTCAAATTGCACTAGTTCATCTGGATGCTGCTCATTTAACCTTTTGCACACTATGTGTGTGTGTGTGTGTGTGTGTGTGTGTGTGTGTGTGTGTGTGTCAAGATCGCCAAGCATTCCGGCATCTTCAGAGCCGAATTCTAGCGTCGAATTTAACATCTATACTAATGCTGCTAGACATCACAGATGACATTTCACTCTCCTTTTCCAGAAATTATGTGTATTCACAATCTTTTAAATAAACGTACTTACTGTTATTGAAGAGAAAGTCGGAGATAAGTTCCACATGCGGCGGTATACTGGAGTCAGGAAGTAAACGTGTGACGGGCACTGCGCATGTGCAAGCCCGAGCTGACCAATCAGTGTGCTCGTTTCATATCTTCCTTAGTAACTAGCCTGCATTGTTTATGTGCATATCGTCTTCGTCTTTATAACCTTTATTTTATTCACTGAAATGGCATTTTAATATCAAAAAAGTATCCAAAATGGAGAGACGACTTCACGACCGTTCTTCTGGTGTATGGATTATCGTGTGTCTTGTACCGAACTAGGTGAATAATTGCAACGAAAGCCAGTAAGTTTGCTACTGTTTTTATCTAGTTTTATGAGGGTACTCATCAGAAAAATGGAAATAAAAGACATTTTTAGTGAGTTTTAGTTGATTTCACTTGAGCAGTGCTAGTTGAATACTTGTTTTAATAGTTTATGCAAAAATCCAAATTTCGATAAAAAATGACAATTTTTACTTTTTTGGCCATTTTCTCGAACGTAGTCCGTGCGACAAGCGCCTCACAAATAACATTTAATTGCGATGATGCAAAGAATGTTCGATAATCATATCTGATTAAAAGTTCTTGCAGGCCACAT
>CM045728.1:103689314-103699314 GCA_024760905.1 Plotosus lineatus
CTCACCCTATCCTTTGCATCTTCTTCTCTTACACCAACGACCTTCATGTCCTCCTTTACCACATCCATGAATCGTCTCTTTGGTCTTCCTCTAGGCCTTTTGCCTGGTAGTTCCAGCCTCAGCATCGTATTACCAATATACTCCCTATCCCTCCTCTGTACATGTCCAAACCATCTCAATCTAGCCCCTCTGACTTTGTCTCCAAAACGACTTACATGTGCTGTCCCTCTGACGTGCTCATTCCTAATCCTATCCATCCTCGTTACTCCCAAAGAGAACCTCAACATTTTCATCTCTGCTACCTCCAGCTCTGCCTCCTGTCTTTTCCCCAGGGCCACTGTTTCTAACCCATACAACATCGTTGGCCTCAACACCGTCTTGTACACTTTTCCTTTCATTTTTGCCGATAACCATCACACATCACACCGGACACTTTTCTCCAACCATTCCAACCTGCCTGCACACGCTTCTTCACCTCTTTTCCACACTCTCCATTGCTCTGGATTGTTGAGCCTAAGTACTTAAAATCCTCCACCTTTCTTATCTCTGCTCCCTGTAATCTCACCGTTCCTCTTGGGTCCTTGTCATTCATGCACATGTATTCTGTCTTACTGAGGCTAATCTTCATTCCCCTCCTTTCCAGGGCATACCTCCACCTCTCTAGATTTTCCTGCACTTGTTCTCTGCTCTCACTACAGATCACAATGTCATCTGCAAACATCATAGTCCATGAGGAATCTTGTCTAACCTCGTCTGTCAGCCTGTCCATCACCATAGCAAACAAGAAGGGGCTGAGAGCTGACCCTTGATGCAGTCCCACCTCCACCTTGAACTCTTCTGTCACACCGACAGCACACCTCACCACTGTCTTACATCTCTCATACATGTCCTGCACCACTCTAACATACTTCTCTGCCACTCCAGACTTCCTCATGCAATACCACAGTTCTTCTCTCGGCACCCTGTCATATGCTTTCTCCAGATCCACAAAGGCACAATGCAGCTCCCTCTGACCTTCTCTGTACTTCTCCATTAACATCCTCAAGGCAAACACTGCATCTGTGGTGCTCTTTCTTGGCATGAAACCAAACTGTTGTTCACAAATGCTGACCTCTGCCCTTAGTCTAGCTTCCACTATTCTTTCCCATAACTTCATCGTATGGCTCATCAACTTTATCCCTCTGTAGTTGCCACAACTCTGCACGTCTCCCTTGTTCTTAAAAATGGGCACCAGCACACTTCTCCTCCATTCCTCTGGCATCCTCTCACTCTCTAAGACCTTGTTAAATGTTCTTGTCAGAAAATCTACTGATACCTCTCCTAGACACTTCCATACCTCCACCGGTATGTCATCAGGACCAACTGCCTTTCCATTCTTCATCCTCTTCAATGCCCTCCTCACTTCACCCTTACTAATCTTTGCTACTTCCTGGTCCTCAACAGTCACCTCTTCTACTCTTTTTTCTCTCATTTTCCTCATTCATCAGCTCTTCAAAGTACTCTTTCCATCTTCCCAGCACACTTCTGTCATCAGTCAATACATTTCCCTCTCTGTCCTTTATCAATCTAACTTGCTGCACGTCCTTCCCATCTCTATTTCTCTGCTGTGCCAACCTGTATAAATCATTTTCTCCCTCCTTACTTTCCAACCGAGCATACAAGTCATCAAACGCGCTCTGTTTGGCCTTTGACACTGCTACCTTTGCCTTACGCTGTGTCTCCCTGTACTCCTGTTTACTCTCTTCGGTTTTCTCAATGTCCCACGTCTTCTTAGCTAATCTCTTCCTTTGTACACACTCCTGCACTTCCTCATTCCACCACCAAGTCTCCTTATCTACTTTCCTTCCAGATGACACACCAAGTATTCTCCTACCTGTCTCTCTGATCACATTCGCTGTAGTTGTCCAGTCATCTGGAAGCACTGCCTGACCACCCAAAGCCTGTTTCAACTCTTCCTTGTAGACAACCCGGCACTCTTCCTTTTTCAACTTCCACCACTTTGTCTTCTGCTCTGCCTTTGCCTTCTTCACCTTCCTCACCATCAGCATCATCCTGCACACCACCATCCTATGCTGTTTGGCAACACTCTCACCCGCTACTACTTTGCAGTCACTGACTTCCTTTAAATTACATCGCCTGCACAAGATGTAGTCTACCTGTGTGCTCCTACCTCCACTTTTATAAGTCACCCTATGCTCCTCTCTCTTCTGGAAGAAAGTATTCACCACAGTCATTTCCATCCTTTTTGCAAAATCTACCAACATCTGTCCTTCTGCGTTCCTGTCCTGGATACCAAACCTACCCATCACTTCCTCGTCCCCTCTGTTTCCTGCACCAACATGTCCATTGAAGTCTGCCCCAATGACCACTCTTTCACCTCTGGGGGTACTCTGCATCACTTCATCTAACTCCCTCCAGAATCGCTCCTTCTCTTCTCGCTCACATCCTGTCTGTGGGGCATAAGCACTAACAACATTGACCATCACACCTTTCATTTCTAACTTGAGACTCATCACTCTGTCTGACACTCTTTTCACTTCTAAAACATTCCTGGCAAACTCCTCCTACAAGATGACTCCGGCTCCATTTCTCTTCCCATCCACACCGTGATAAAACAGCTTAAACCCTGCTCCTATGCTTCTAGCCTTGCGACCTTTCCACCTGGTCTCCTGAACACACAGTATGTCCACTTTCCTCCTCTGCATCATGTCAGCCAGCTCTCTACCTTTTCCTGTCATAGTTCCAATATTCAAAGTCCCTACTTTCAGTCCTAGACTCATGCCTTTCCACTTCTCTCTCTGGCAACGGACACGCCTCCCGCCTCTCCTTCTTCGACGTCTTCGACCAACAGTAGTCCAATTTCCATCAGCACCCTGTTGGTTGACAGCACTGATGGCGGTCGTTGTTAACCCGGGCCTCGACCGATCCGGTATGTGATTCTTTCTTGTGATTCGCATAGTTTATTTGGCATTTGTTTTACGCCGGATGCCCTTCCTGACGCAACCCTCTGCATTTATCCGGGCTTGGGACCGGCGTGAGGGAGAGACACTGGTTTGTGTGTATATATATATATATATATATATATATATATATATATATATATATATATATCTCACCCGGATTTCAACCAGTTCCTCTACGAAGTTAAAGAGTAGTGGGTTGATCTCCTTCAGCTTCAGCACAGGTCGGGAGATCATAAGAGCCAGATAGCGCATAGATGAGCGGCACACCTACACACACACACACACACACACACACACACACACACACACACACACACACACATACGCACACAAAACAAATCAAGGACAGGCAGGCTGGTTTTAGAACCCTGAACACTGTTAAGGTATGTTTACATTATCTTATACTTTCCAAACAGCAGAATGTGACTACTGACGACTGTCTAGGGAATTAAATCACTTTTGGACGATTCTGATTCTGATTATGGGGTATTGTGTGTGCTTCCCAGGTCTTTTTTTTTTTTAATTCGTTACCTTTTTAGGCTCAAATTCCCAGTTGTGGATGGCACGTGCAGGGATTATGGCAGTATCGTTCCAGTGGCAGCTGTTGCAATAATACTGTCCTGTGTAGTCACACTGCCTCGCCTCGCTCGGAACACCTCCTACAGGATAAAATACAGCATAAATGTAAGGCAGTTACACCAGCATTGATTCATGCATTCACTCACCAAAACATTCCATTGGAAACAAAAATTAAGAGTGAAACCTATTCAAAATCAGAAAATGGTTCCTAACTTTCATGGCGTATGGATAATCTAAATACTGTAATTAAATTCATGGGTTCCCAACAGGCACACAACAGAAAAGGGTTCACTCTATCATTCGATTCTCAGGTGATGGTATATTCATATTAGTCTCATATTATCATATTACTAGCTCGGAGCCCAAGAAAGATAATTAGTTGAGATCTCAGGATTGCATTTGATGTCTTCCCTGTCACTCACAGCAATATTAGCCTATCATGG
This sequence comes from Plotosus lineatus, assembly GCA_024760905.1. Lineage (NCBI taxonomy): Eukaryota > Metazoa > Chordata > Actinopteri > Siluriformes > Plotosidae > Plotosus > Plotosus lineatus. The sequence continues at coordinate 103,693,300 of CM045728.1, forward strand.
GCATTGATGAGTTCAAGTCTATGAAAGTGGTGGATAGTGAGTTCCTCTGATCGTCTTACGACACTTCTGATGCTTCATGAGCAGCAATTCATAAAAAACGTTTTGGAGGAAACATGTGTTGACCTTTACCCTTCCACATTGTTAGCTGTCATGAGATACGGTAAAAGATGTCTAAGAGGAAGGAATTGGTGATGACTAAAAAAAGTCAGTGGGAAAAATCTGAGAAAAATTATTGAATGAATAACTAAATAATTTAAAATTTAATTTTACAAAGGGAAATATCTCAAAAATGATCATTTAAGTCATACTTTTTCATGTGGATTTTTCCAGTTGTTTTTTAATACTTGAATAAAACTTTATTAAAACTCTTTTTAAATGATATAGAATATATAATGACATAACATGAGGTGATGCACCAGTATAAGATATAGGATGTGTTTTTTCCTTCACAAAAATTGAGGTGTTATGCCCCCTAAAATATCACTTCACAAACTTAAACTAAAATGACTCTCGCGTCATTGCATACTGCATACATTTCACTCACCAGCATGGCATTCTGTAATTTCACAGCTGGATGCACTCATATAAACACCCAGAAAGGTTACTGATCCAAAGACCAAGGTTCAAGTTCCGGTACCACCAAACTGCCACTGTTGGGCCCTTGAGCAATGCCCCTAATCCTCATTTTATACTCAGTTGTACAGTATAAAAATAATAGATGTAAATCACACTGGATATGGGTGTCTGCCATATGCCATAAATGTAAATGGAAACACCTGCAGGATGAACACTCACTGAGCGAGATCTGGGTTCGGCACTCGGCACATCTGTAATCCTGTTTGTCAAGACCAATTTCTGGGCAGATGTTTAGTTCATATTCAGACTGATGGCTCACCTTGGACCTCACACACGGCTTTGTGATGAGATTCATGCACTTACTATGGCAACGGTAGTAACAACCTGTAGTAAACAAATACAAGATATTAGAAATAACACACAAAGAAAAACAGATAAAAGCTTTTAAAAAGCTGCATCCAGCTAAAATATGTCTGAAAACCTAATGACAAGGTCAAATTTAGGTCTCTCCACAATATGGAACAGAAAATAGAGCTAGATGGCAGTGTTGCCTAGCAACCACTGCCTTGATGCACTATAGGATGTGACAGAGGTAGGTGATGAGGATTGGTGCTGCTTTTTCAGTTATGTTGTAAAGCATTTTAGTGAAAGAAAAAAAGCATATAAAAACCATACAGAACTAAAACACTGTCGACCAACTGCGAAGTGAAAAAAAAAGAATATTTTTTTTATAAAGAAACAAGCAAATAAAAAATACAATAAAGAGTAAAATATATAAGTAAAATCATTAATGCATAAATAAAACTACAAATGCATTCAGAGAGTGCAAAATCTTCACCAAGATGGTGCAATCAGTTTTTAATACGGGTTATAGTGGCAGATGATGTAAAATTACTGTGCCCCCTTTATAGAGTCTTTATTTTTTTCTATTGGCAAACTGTGGGTGATTTTACCTTGCTTGCCCTATTGCGCAATGTAAAAAAATCTGGAAAAGGCCTAAATTTTTATCCCTTCTTCATTAGTCCAAGACCCAAATTAGGTTAAAATTTAATGGAAATCCATTCTTTTGTTTTCCAATCATCGTCAAAGCACACGCACACACGCACACACACACACGCACACACACACACGCACACACACACACACACACACACACACACACACACACACACACACACACTACTTCTAAAGTTTAAAACATTGGCAACTGGACCAATAGACATACAGAGACTAGTCTCATAACCTTCCCTCTGGTGTGGTATTTAAAAAAAAATCTCAAGAAAAAAAGTTTCAAGCATGGGGTACAACACGCACATGTGCATTTGGAGAAAAAAGAAAAAAAAAAAAAAAACCAATAGTTTAGCAGGACAGAGGTGGCCCTGTGGTCAAGTGCTGAATTACTGATCCCAAGGTCGGGGGTCTGAGCGCCACTATCAGTGAGTTGTCACTGATTGCCCCCCCCGTCTAGCTAACTGGTTTATCAAAGGCCAACCATGTCTCTCCCTGTCCATGGTGAAAGGCATTTAAAAGAACCATTGCTGACTTTTGTCAAGAGTAGCTGCATAGCCATCAGTGTGTTTCTACGCTGCGATGGCCTGGCAAGCTGTCCAGGGTGTACTCTGCCCTCATCCAGAGTCGGCTGAGATGTTCACGAGAACCATTAATTAATTCTAATTAAGCAGCTCAGAAAATGAATGAATAAAGAACCCAAACCCCACAGCTCCATTTTCAAAACTGATACTTGGTCACCGACATTCACTTACTGTACTGAAGCTGTTGATGGAGTTCTTGTGCAGACTGTGCTTCTAGAGGCACTAATGAGTAACACACCAAACTGCACTTACGAAAGAAGTATGAAAGAAATCTGGTAGACCATGATTATGAAATCTCTGTGTACATATGGTACTTGGTCTACCAGATTTCTTTTGCACACGTCCAGCTGATCATGACACAGCTAGCAGGTCAGTAATTTCCCTGAGCTCAGACTACTGCCAATGTTTCATGCGTTTGATTTTAAGCATGTTATTAGGAAATAATCTGACCTGTGCACGTGTACCAAGTCTGAATAAGACCCCAGATAATGGTGCTGCACTTGTCACATGTCTGTTTCACGCTCTTGCTCTTCTCCTTAGAGAAACGATGCTCCAGTAGCATCCGCAGGTTGGGCTCGTCTTCTTCCGGGTCCTATGATATGATACCACATGCAGAAATGTCTGTCCAGTATTTAAAATAATAGTAGTGGGGAAAAATAATAATATCAGACATTTTGAAAAGCACTACCTTCAGTTCCTGGAGTTTGAGACGCAGATGAATGAGTTTGGCCACAGTGTCCTTCTGTCTCTCAGAATGTTCTGGCAGCTCTAGGATCAGTTTCTTACATTCCTCTATAGCCTGCTTTAGTTGCTCGATGTCTGATGCCACAAAAGAACCCTGAACGAGATAGAATTGGTTAGTCTTGTGAAAAATAAAAAATTCAACACAATCACTATGACTTTATTATTCCTTATTAGAGCTATTAAATAACTTGCGTGATTACTTATTTATTTATTTGACATAATTGATGTAAACATGTGCTTAATAGCTACACTTGGATCATATCAAACATTCTTTTAAAATCCTTTTGGTTATCACATGCAAAAAATAATAACAGACCATACAAATGTATGATATTCTAAAAGGACGCTGACCCTTAATATTACTCAAGTTGGGGGAAAAAGGTAATTACCACAGGTCGTGAGAAATGGTCCTCGGCCAACCCTAGGTCCATGGTCCGGTCAGAATTTTGGGTTTTCGTCTCTGGGGAGAAGAGCTCCGGTCTCACCTCTGTAAAAGAACAAGTTTACAGCCATTAAATCACGCGCACGCACATGCATGCTCGCACACACACACACACACACACACACACACACACACACACACACACACACACACACACACACACAAGTTAATCCTCTCTTTATTCTTTAGCTGTGGAAATCAATGCCCACTGCATCAGCATTCTTTCCCAATCATCACAAATAGCCTCTTACATAAATCTCAAGAAAAAAAAATTAACATAGTGGCGCATGTGACATTGGTGTGACTTAATGATTACCACAGCAACAATGGGAAGCATGAAAGAAAGGACTCTGAAAGGCAAGGAAGTGTACCGTATAATAAACATAGCTATAAAATCATTAAAACACAAGAGCTAAGAAATTCTCAGTTTTGATTGGTCAGGAAAAATTCAAATCACAGGTAGCTGTAGTAACTGATCAGTCACAGGACTGGTACTGAAGTTAAAGATAAGTATAATAACATACAGGTTGTAATTCTTAGAAGATATGCATTCAAACAAGAAGTATTATTTCATGGTTCTTAGAACTGTTAGAGGACAACCACTTTTTTTCAAGAGCTGAAAATGCGTATACAGTACATAGTTTCTTAGAACTCTGGTTTCACTATTTTCAAGTCCCTACTACAATTAGGAGGTAAATTTTGACGCAAGAGGAACCATCGATATCCTCCTAGTAGCATGCTAATAAGATGGCTTACATCTCTCTAGAGTTTCTACTCGTGGTCTGAATGCAGACAACACTAAAGGTACTGTATGTTGTTTTCGATAAAGGGTTCAGTGGGTTTCTAGAACTGTTTGGTCTACATTTACTAAAGGGAACCTGTACAGAAGTCTCCAGGGTCAGTGCTTTGTAATATTCGGTAAGTTTTCCTTTCATCCATCAATTTTCCTTCCAAAATAATAAAACAGGCTAACTTTTCAAATCCTTTAAGACCAGCATGAGGTGTTTTCAGATTTGAATGAACCTTAAAATAGTTCTAAGAACTACTGTAGAACGTGAACTTTTTGTGTGTTAACATTGCAGGAACTGAGAATGATTATAGGTACTAGAACAACATTTGGGAGGAAAGTTTTTTTTTAAATGCTTCTACTACGGTCAGCAACCTTTGTCATTCAAAGAGCCATTTGGACCCGTTTTCCACAGTAAAGAAAACACTGGGAGCCACAAATCCTTTTTTGACATTTAAAGTCAAATAACACTGCATATAATGTTTTTCCCCTTTTTCGTTCATGTTAATATAATGGTGTTGCATTGATTTGAACGACTGCAGAGACAATTAAATTACAATTCTGCTTGGAACTAAAGCATTTAGATTAAAAAAAAAGACTTTGAATAAATAATAAGTTACTTTCAATGACAATTCCCAATGTCTTGAGGCCTGGGGCAGTGGTGGCCTGGTGGTAAAAGGTGCTGGTATTCCTACTCCTGATGTAAATACAAACAGAGGTAAAGCTAATGAAGATATTTAGTACCCCATGGAGTTCCTGACTGTATAGCTCTTTGAAAAGAGTTCCCAGAACTGTTTGGTTTTCAATTTTCAAGCCAAAATATTAACCATGAATTTTATTAAGAAAAAAGTAAGCAGTACAGTGAATGGGACAGTGGTGGCTCAAGGCACAAGGCTGCTGATCAAAAAGGTTGATGGTTCAAACCCCAGTACCAGCAAGACCTTGAACTGCTCAAAATTTAGTTTGGCCTGGATAGTCACGCCTGCCAAATTCCATAAATGAAAAAAATATTAATTCAGTCCACTATTCTGGTAGCTGTGACACATTTAATTAAATTACTTATTCCATCTTTGAAGCAAAAATTAAAACACAGATCTGGTTAAAAGGCTGTATACTGTATTACGTTTTAATTAAATCTTTGTGATACTCAAAAGTCTAAAAAATTTCAAATAGTTGTGCACTAGTTTTAGAGGAGATGAATGTGTACCTGCGTAGACTTCACAGCACAGCATGGTTACCGATCCTGACAGTCGCTTTTAACGGTCTCAACAGTAACTCCAGTTTATTTAGCAGTATGGAACGCTCTTTATATAAGTCACATGTCTAACCAAGCGTAATGAAGTGATGTGGGATGTACTGCTGTTCCTGTTTCAATCATACCGTTCCAGTTTCATTTCTCCTTCCTTCACCCACATCCTATTAACTCGGAGACACTGATCATCATTATCCGTGCAATCAATAAATACCTATAATAAATAATAACAGACTCAGAAGCTACAACACTGATCCCTAGAGCAGGAATAGAGAACTAAAAGGATTCCTAAGATAGCTTGAACATAGCAGATACTGTAAAACAGAGAGAGCTTTACAATACACTATATCAGGGGTCCCCAACCTTTTTATCACCGCGGACCGGTCAACGCTTGATGATTTTATCGCGGACGGGGGGAGGGTCATAGATTGTTTATATTATAAATAAAATCTGCTTATATATATTATTATTATTATTATTGTTATTATAAATATTAATATTAATAATAATAATAATAATAAGCGGGGCAGTGGTGGTCTAGTGGTATAGGGCACTGGATCGCTGATCCAAAAGTTGGGGGTTCAAGCGCCTGCCTCCCCGCGACCCTGATTAGGATTAAGTG
>CM045728.1:103704314-103719314 GCA_024760905.1 Plotosus lineatus
ATTTTCTGAGTAGATCCGTCCGTAGGAGAGTGCTCAATACTTTTTGGTAGAGCAAATAACAATAAAAATAAAAGGACAGGACAAAGACTTTCTATTGAAACTCCATTTATCACTACAGATCTGTTTCGAGGGGTGGTGAAACCATCCTCTCTCTTCAGGTGATTATAGAAGAAATTCTATAAATGGATATAAATGGATATTTAGTGATAAATGGAGTTTCAATAGAAAGTCTTTGTCCTGTCCTTTTATTTTTTATTATTTATATATATATATATATATATATATATATATATAAAGCACTGGCCTGCGCATCATTACATACATCTCGGTCAATAATGAAAGTATTAATATCTAGGTTTTCCAATTTTCTCACACTTCTCATCAAAAAGCCTCTATGTGGATACTCCAGAAATGTGTGTGTGTGTGTGTGTGTGTGTGTGTGTGTGAGAGAGAGAGAGAGAGAGAGAGAGACATGGCCTATGATGGACAAGCCTCCGATAGAGGGAGTATTCCCACAGCTCATCCAGTGTTTCTGGGATGAACTCAGCATCCATCATAAAGTGATTGCTGTACTGTATATGAATTAACTTTCTCATGTCGGTATCACGATTCTAATCTGATGTGTCGATTCATTTCCTTATGAAGTGAGAATCGGATTACCAGAATGCACTGAAAGGGGGGATTAATACCATTTAACAATTTACTGGTTTTGCCTGTTAGATAGACTTAAACTGAAACAGGGATAAAATAATAAACATACATTTATTTTGTTGAAAGTAATACAGTACAGTAGGTACATATAGCTATATTTTTCCTTGCCACAAGGTTGTGCTCAGCATCATTAGTACATGTCATACATAACAAACTGACATCTCCCAACTCAGATCTATATTACATTAAAAAACACAAAATAATCACAATTCTTCATAGAAGATAGTATATAATTTTTGACAATATTCTATATAGAGAGGTCTGCATGAATATAACATATTGTTTATTCATTATAAACATATTTTAGACACGTAAACACATACAGTTATGCTATAACAGCTAACATCTACTATTATTGTTCACAAACAGCAAAAAAAAAAATTGAATATTCAAAAAAGTGTTAAAATTCAGGATTTAATATAAATTAACTTCTACCCTTGTTTATTGTTGGTTGCAGGGTACAGCTTGCTAGCCTAGCTAGCTTCTGTAGCTAATTGATACATTGCTAATCTGGTGCAAATCTTACCTCATATTGATTTAACGCCAGCATGTTAATATTCAAAGGTATTATTCATCCTGGAAAGAGCTACCGAATCTGTATTTAGTGATTGATTTTCATGACTGTACAGACAGATGACAGTTTCTGCGGGTCAAAAACGACCAAAAACAACATCATCCCTGTCAATTCAAGCTGAGTCAGGGTTGCCAGGTCTCTCTGAAATGTCCTCTGCCGGTATAGGGCCATTTATGAAGTTCATGAATTCATACGTACAACCCTTCCTGTTGTCATCGGTTACTTCGCTGAAGAAATAAGTCGTGTACTCAAACATATTTATTACCGGTATATGATATAACAGTAACATTTCTATAACCACAGCTTCCACTTCCGTATTGTGGCTTATGACGTTATACGTAGCCTGCGTCATAAAACCATGCAGCATATTTTGAGATTTCGAAACAGCAGTTTTATGTTTCTCATTTTAAATTGAGTTTGCTGTTTCTGTGAAAACATGAATATAAGTATAATTTCATTATTTTATAGATTCATCCTGCACTAATTCAATTTCCATCCAAATAAATCACTAAAAAGATAAAAACATTCACCCTCTTGAGGGATTGTAAGGAATAAAACAATTATATATATATATATATATATATATATATATATATATATATATATATATAAGCCTACTTAAATAACATACACGGGTAAATTAATGTGAAAACGGGTGTTTATTATAAGCGGAAAACACCTGCAATCCAATGAACCCGAGTCCATTTAAAACAAAACCACCACAGCATATTTACGAATAATAAGGACCTGGCAACACGAAATGCACTTACTACTCTGTGTATATTGTGGTGAGGTTAAGCGCCCTCTGGCGTCTGTCTTATTTAGGCAGAGAGAGAGAGAGCGAGAGAGTAATTGTTATTTTGACTACTACTATTCTTATTCTACTATTATACTGATTCTTCTTCTTTTCCTTTTGGCTTTTTTCCCTTTTTCACGGGTTGCCACAGCGAATGATTCGCACATTTGATCTGGTATAAGTTTTTAGGTCGGATGCCCTTCCTGACACAACCCTTTAGCAAGGGACAGAAACACGCTGACGGCTTTGCAGCCTACTCGAAAGTCAGCAATGTTTTTTTTTTTTTACATGCCTCTCAACATAGACAGTGAGAGACACGGCCGGCCTTTGATAACCCAGTTAGCTGCACTGGGGGACAGTGACAACCTTGTGGAGTGTGGGACTCGAACCTCCAACCCTAGGATCAGCGATCTCGCGCCCTATACCACTATGCCACCACTGCCCTGTACTACTACTACTACTACTGATAATAATAATAATAATAATAATAATAATAATAATAATAATAATAATAATAATAATAATAATAATAATAATAATAATAATAATGCAGTGGTGTTATGTGCTGAATTACTGACTGTCCCAAAGAAGGGGGGTTAAAGCCCCACTGTCTCCCCAGTGCAGCGAACTGGGTTACCAATCCAGCCATGTTTCTCAGTGTCTATGGTGAGAGGTATGTAAAAGAACCATTGCTGACTTTAGTCAAGAGTAGCTGCATAGTCGTCAGCGTGTTTCTGCCCTGTGATGGCCTGACGAGCTGTTAAGGACTGCTTTCGTGCAGAGGCAGCTGTTATGGGTGTCAGCCTCCCCACGACCCTAAAGGATTACTGTTTAAAAAAAAAACGAATTAATTAATTATTATTATTAATAATAATAATAATAACAACAACAACAATAATAATAATAATAATAATAATAATAATAATAATAATAAAATAATAATGATAATGATAGTAATAATAATAATAATAATAATAATAATACTTAATACATAATACATAATTTCATGTTTCTCTTTATTGATTCCAAATTGGTGTGGCAGGGTAGCAAAGTGGTTGACATTACTCTCAACAAGAAAATAGGCCCTGGGTTCAAATAACAGACTTGGGTGTTTCTGTGTAGAATTTGAATCCAGTTTTACTCCCACAGATGAAAGACATGCATATTAGGTGACCTGGCTGTTCCAAATTGCCCTTAGGTGTGAATGTGAGTGTGAACAGTTGTGTTTGTTGACCCAGCAATGGTTTGGCAAGTTGTTCAAGGTATACCCCACCTTCGGTGTTGACTGAGATAGGCTTCAGCCAGCTTACAACCCTAATAGAATTAAGCAGTTCATAAAATGAGGGTGTGATAATGTGGTGCTACTCTGTGTGCAGTTTTCCATTTGGGCTATTTCTTTATGGCTTCAGATAGGCTCTGTATTCTGACCACGATATGGGATTGCTTCAGCAAAATTGTGAGAAAATTGAGGTCTCACTTTTCTTACAATTCAAACTCATAGTGTCACATGATTTTATTTGTAAAGATGATATTACTAGTTAGAAGATGGTAGATTGTAATATAATTAAATATAATCATTTATATGTTCTGCAGTCCCTCAAGAGACAGGAAAAACAAATTATTACTTAATTTTGTTAAAATAACTTATGCATACTCTGAAATCATTTTTGTTTGTCCGGATGTCCTGGTGCCATCTTTCTGCCTCAGGGTTCAACGTGTTGTGCATTTTGAAATGCGTTTCTGCTTGCCATGGTTGCCGAGGGTTGATGTTTTGGTTTCCGTGGCCTTCCTGTCAGCAGCCTGCTCACTGTATGATGATAAACATGATAAAATAATTATTCTGATAATGATGGCCTCGAGACTGTTGTGCATGGTGGTGGGGTTGTAGTAATTTGCAGTAGTTTTCTGATCCATGCTTAGTTATTGTTTGGAAGAACTTTCTTTTACATGAACTCTGTCATAGCTGCTCTGCATGTTTTGATATTTTGACATTTTGATTTTGTCTTTACTTGACAGTTATTCATGAGTGTAGTTTCGAAATCTCAAGAAATAACCATACCGTTTGGGCTTTCCAGGGTGTGCTCTGCCCTTGCCCAGAGTCGGCTAAGATGCCAGCCTCCCCACAACCCTTATTAGGATTAAGCAGCTTAAAAAAATAAAAGAATTAATGAAAGCATCCACTTCCATAGATCCACAAAACGTATTGCCTTTATTATTAGTATTGCTACGATGGCTTGGAAAGCTGTCCAGGGTGTACTCTGGCCTTACCCAGAGTCAGCTGAGATGAGTGCCAGCCTCCCGTCAACCCTAATTAAGATTAAGCTGTTCAGAAAATTAATGAAGGAGAATTCTTAGTTTTTATTTACATTGTTTGCATGTTAGGGGGAACAGGGTGGTTAGCACGATCGTCTCACAGCAAGAAGGTCTCACGTTTGATTCCCAGCTTGAGTGTTTTTGTGTGGAGTTTGCATGTTCTCCCTGTGCTGGTGTGGGTTTCCTCCAGGTTCTCTGGTTCTTTGGTTTCCTCCCACAATAATAATAAATAAATATATAAAAAAACAAACAAAAAAACATGCACAGTAGACTATCTGGCTGTTCCAAATCTCTCCTTGGTGTGAGGGCAAATGGTTGTGTGAGTGTTGGTCCTGTGATGGCCTGGTGAGCTGTCCAGGAAGTCCTCCACCCCTCATCCAAAGTTGACTGAGATGGATGCCAACCTCCCTGTCACCCTAATTAGGACTTAGCCACCTAGAAAATAAATGAATATTTGCATGTTTAGCCAAAAAGGTATGAACCAAATTTCTTTTGTTTTTTTGTTTGTTTGGGTTTTTTTGACATTGTGGAGTATTGCTAACACTCCATTCATTCTATTTTGGAGGTGATCCATATTAAATTGTAGATCATTAATTTTAAAAGATTCTTTAACGTTTATGGCTTTTGGCAGACACCATTATCCAGAATCACATACATTTTTAAAATCTCACTTCTACAAGCAAGACCAGTGGTTGAGGGTGAAGAACTTTATTCACGGACCCAACAGTGCCAGATTGGTGGTACTGGGACTTGAATCCCAGATCTCTGAGTCAGTAATCCAGGGATCTAATCAGTCACCACTGCCCCTGAACATTGTGAGATTTTTTGGAAGTGTGATACTACAGCAGTGCCCAGAAGAGGGTGCTGTGTTGTCTTTTTTTTTTTTTTTTTTTTTTTTTGTAGTTTGTTGTAAGTGATTTCCAGCTGCTTACTGAGTTTCTAGAACACAAACATCCCCTTTAATCCCTTATGTATTATTTATCACTACCAATTTACCAGCCTGGAAGGGCTTATTGGTCTAATAAAAGTTAAATAATGCAAAACTGTCTCTCATTACATGTCCATGTGTCTCTCATTGGACTTGGCTTGCATTGATCTGTTCCTCTGTTAAACACTTAAACCCATTTAGGCATTCCTAAATTATGTAAAAACCATTTAACCCTTTTATTATCACCAGAATTGAGTCAGTAATGGGATTGTGAGATATTTGTGTTGCAAATTTATTACCCTTTTCATCCTATTTCTCTTAGAGAATGAAATATTGCACTACAAACACTCACTATGTCTAATATACAATCTATTATATCATTTGAGGAGCATCATTCCAACCGTATAACAGCATCTAATTAGCATCTAAGCTTCAAATATTAAAGCCATTAGTAAGGGATGCTGTATCATGAAAGCTTTTCAGAATGGCCAGTGTACTTATCAAAGCCTGCTCTGTTTGTGCATCTACTTCGTAGGCAGCAGAAAAAACTTCCCTGGTGTCGGCATGTGATCTTTCTAACTGGGTCCACATTGTAAGTGCCGGAAAAAGAGAATTCAAGGGATCTCTGGAGAATGTGTTCGCTCTTTCCACTGCGTTCTTCATTTGTACGCCGAGCCTGAGGTGCGTTTTGTCCTTCAGGGATATTTTTAAATGGCATCTGGGTCATCTATACATGGCATAGTCATGCAGGAGTCTTTTAATTTTCTTTTAAAAACACTGTGTTGTTGTAGACTCTGTAGACTTGTGATTAATATAACAGCATAAAGTTATTTAGATTTCACAAGATTTCACAGCCAACCACACTCATGACATCCACTTGAAACATCTGTATTTTTATTTGTTTTAAGATTGGTCAGCGAATAACACCATACAACAAACAAGGTACGATCAAGAAGCTGTTATGGCCCAGTAAAGTGAATTTCTGCTGTAAATAGCACAAATGGTTAACATGACGTTTATTCTACCTGTAAGAAGTGAAAGATTAAGATAGCTTAGCCAGTAGTGTGATACTGTAAGTGATCAGTTCTACAGAAGAGTTGTTAAATTATTATTGATTATAAGAGCTACGTTCTGAGCATTTACTTATGAATCTGGGCCTCTGACTCCTCCTCGTCATCCTCATACATCTCTCCTTCTTCCTCAGCTGTGGCATCCTGGTACTGCTGGTACTCAGACACTAGGTCGTTCATGTTGCTTTCAGCCTCAGTGAACTCCATCTCATCCATGCCTTCCCCAGTGTACCAGTGCAAGAAAGCCTTACGCCTGAACATGGCAGTGAACTGCTCGGAAATTCGCTTGAACAGCTCCTGGATGGCCGTGCTGTTGCCAATGAAGGTGGACGACATCTTGAGGCCCCGTGGAGGAATGTCGCACACAGCAACCTTTACATTGTTGGGAATCCATTCAACAAAATAGCTGCTGTTCTTGCTCTGGATGGCCAGCATCTGCTCATCCACTTCTTTCATGGACATGCGGCCTCGGAAGACGGTGGCCACGGTGAGATAGCGGCCATGACGTGGATCACAGGCGGCCATCATGTTTTTGGCATCAAACATCTGCTGGGTGAGCTCTGGGACGGTTAGCGCGCGGTACTGTTGGCTGCCACGTGCTGTTAGAGGAGCGAATCCAGGCATGAAGAAATGCAAGCGAGGGAATGGTACCATGTTGACGGCCAGCTTGCGCAGGTCAGCATTTAGCTGGCCTGGGAAGCGAAGCGAGGTTGTTACTCCGCTCATAGTAGCTGAGACCAGGTGGTTCAGGTCACCGTAAGTAGGCGTGGCCAGCTTAAGTGTGCGGAAGCAAATGTCGTATAGGGCCTCATTATCAATGCAGTACGTTTCGTCTGTGTTCTCAACCAGCTGGTGTATGGACAGCGTGGCGTTGTAGGGCTCAACCACTGTGTCAGACACCTTGGGGGAAGGGACCACACTGAACGTGTTCATGATACGGTCAGGATATTCTTCCCTCACTTTACTGATCAGCAGTGTGCCCATGCCAGAGCCTGTTCCCCCTCCGAGTGAGTGGGTGAGTTGAAAACCCTGAAGGCAGTCGCAGTTCTCACATTCCTTCCGCACCACATCCAGGACAGAGTCCACTAGCTCTGCGCCTTCTGTGTAGTGGCCTTTAGCCCAGTTGTTACCTGCACCACTCTGACCTGAAAACAAAATGCTGATTAATCCCTCATACGGGATCTTTTATATAAAAATATTGACCTTGACAGCACTTTCTTAGCAACTCGACAGGATTAGATTTAGGTGCGACTAAAACCTAGGTAGCGGGCAGCATTTACATTTACAGCATTTAGCAGATGTGCTTTTCCACAGCGATTTGCAGTTATCGTTTTTATACAACTGAGCAATTGAGGGTTAATGGCTTTGCTCAAGTGCCTAACAGTGCTGACAGTGGGGATTCAACCTCTGACCTATGAATCAGTAGCCCATCACCTTATGCACTAGGTCATCACTGCCCTTAAATATATAAATATACAATAAATATAGACCCGCTCATCAGATGATCCCCCAGTGCAGCCAACTGGATTATAAAAGGCCGGCCATGTCTTTCACTGTCTATGGTGGGACGCATGTAAAAGAACCGCTGCTGACTTTCATCAAGAGTAGCTGCAGAGCCGTCAGCGTGTTTCTGCCCTGCCATGACCTGGTGAGCTTTCCAGAGTGTTCTCTGCCCTCGTCCAGAGTCAGCTGAGATTGGCATCTGCCTCCCCGCAACCCTAATAAGGATTAAGCGGTTGAGAAAATGAATGAACGAATGAATAGTCAGTTGATCAGTTGAGCAGGAATACAAATACACTGGATTTGAGGACACAGTGGCCTACTGGTATACATTTCTGCCTCATTGTAAAAAGGTCCTGGATTTGAGTCCAGTGCTTGGTGACAGCGTTTCTGTGTTGTGTTTGCTTCGGTTTTCTACGGATACTGCGGTTTCCTCCCACAATTGAAAGACAGGCACATTTGACTAACTGACTGTTTTAACTTGGCCTTAGGTATGAGCATGAGTGTGAATGGTTATATGTTTGTGTGTTGCAATTCAATGAACTAGAGACTTCTTCAAGGTGTACCCAGCCTTCACCTGGTGTAGGCTGACATAGGCTCCAACCTGAATGGGATTAAATGGTACAGCAAATGAATGAATGAATGTATCATAACTTTGTAAACGCTTTACTGTGTCATATCTCCCAGAAAAGAACCAGATGATATTTTAATATCACTTTCAAACTGAAACTGATGATTAAAGACCGATAGCTGAAATGGCCTGGACATGCCCTGGTTGCTGTTTAAGCACTTGGATCAGTGATTGAATTATTTACAAACCAAAAATGAAGTTATCAGGTCTGAAGAGATGGCCAAAGGCTCCAGATCGAACACTGTCCATAGTGCCTGGCTCCAAATCCACAAGAATGGCTCTGGGAACATATTTGGAAGCTGTAGAGAAATGAAACAAATGACGATGCATTAATTAATGTGGATGAAGACCATCGTCCCGGAAACTATTTGATTGTTTTAATATATGCTACACAGGGATATAAACACAAACTAAATAGGAATATTTATAGCTTTTCACCATGACAGAGGCAGGTCAGGTGAGCTATGTGCTAAGCACTGTGTAGCGAAGAGTGTTTTTACTTTACTCGTTCAGAGGGCTGGTATATGCTAGATGCAGACATGAGGGTAGAAAAAAATAAAATGAGATTTTAACTGTGTATTTTTAAATTTTTAAGTGTGATAATGACGATGCTGTGTACTTCGTGTGACTCAACAAACAGTATTCATAATTTCAGATTTCACTGTTCCCATGAATATCATATAAAAATATTTTAACTCAAATGAAACCAATTATCAGACAGCTTGAAATGTATTTATTTATTTATTTATTTTTTACATTGTAAGATCAGAGATATTTTTTTCCCCCTAATTCAGTTGTGGCCACTTCCCACCCAGCAAGTATGGCCTTGCAATTATGTGACCACCACCAACCAGAGGATGTTGTAAGCAAGCTCTCTGTGCTTCTCTCTGTGGCATTGGATATCGCCGCTTGTGCATGCATAATTTAGATGTGGTTTAACATACAGTACTCAGGGAAAGTGATATACTGAGATATGTCATCTCTGCCTCCTGCAAGAGCTTGGCCAGATAGTTCTCATTGAATCCGAGCTGCAGATTCCTGTGTGTATCAAACCAGATTCATCTGAATCTCGAGGTTGATAGATGTGTAATATGTCAATGCACCACTCAGGAACCTAGACACCTTCATTTTAACTGGCAACTTGGGTTATCCAGAGCAAATGTACAATTAATCTTTTACATTTGCAGAAATAAATGACAGATTGACAACATTATCGAAGTAAAAGTGATTTCAAGAGTCTTTTCAAAATGTTCCACAGGATTAAATGAAACTTGAAACAGATAGTTTATAAGGACAACACTTCAGGATGTACTGTTATAATAAAATATTCATCTTCAGGTGGCTTATCACAGCAACAAGATCCGTGGTTCATTCCCCAGGCTTCAGTTCACTTCTGTGTGGAGTTTGCATGTTCTTCACAAGCTTGCATGGGTTTCCTCCGGGTACTCCGGTGTCCTCCCACAGTCCAAAAGCATGTTAGCTGTTCCAAATCACCAGTAGGTGTGAGTGAGCGTGTGAATGGTTGTATGTGTATTGGTGAGCTGTTCAGGGTGTATCCTGCCTTTGCCTAGAGTCAGCTGAGATGGGCGCCAGCATCCCCGCTACACCAATTAGGATTAAGCTTCACATTCAGCAGCTTCACGTCAAGCTGTGACTGATTATTGTTCTATAAGCACATGCCCATAGTGTATTATTTAGAGTCTTCGTAGTGCTCTATGTTTTTAAATATTCTTCTATTTATATTTATTCTATATCACTTGATAAAATACTTACCTGAACTACTTAAAAGCTACTTAATTCAAAAAGGAAGCGATGTTATCCCGATATTCAAAAATAAAACGCTTCACAAGAGAGATAGACCCAATGCTTTCACAGCATTATTTTCTTTACATGCATTTAAACTCTTTGATTTAATTACTGTCACTCATCAATCACTCATCCTGCTTGCGCTCAGCAAATCTTTGGTGCAGCAGCAAATTCCTTGAATATGTTTCCCACTGAGTAATTTTGTGTACTGAAGCAATTCTGTCCGGTGTTTTTGCGTGTTCGTTCTGACTCACAGGAAGCCTCATTGTAGTAAACGCTTATCCTTTCCAGCTGGAGGTCTGAGTCACCCACGTAGTTTCCAGTGGGATCGATGCCATGTTCATCACTGATCACCTCCCAGAACTGTAAAGCACAAACACACACACACACACATATTCATTCGTTTATTTTCCAAATTTTTTTAATACCACTGGGGTCACAAGAAGGCTGGAGCCTATCTTAGCCAACTCGGAGTGAAGATGGGGTACACCCTGAAAAGATCACCAGTCCATCATAGATCGAACACACACACACACACACACACACACACACACCCACCCACCCACCCACCCACACACACACACACACACACACACACACACACACACACACACACACACACACACATATATTCATTCATTTATTTTCCAAAATTTTTTAATACCACTGGGGTCACAAGAAGGCTGGAGCCTATCTTAGCCAACTCGGAGTGAAGATGGGGTACACCCTGA
This sequence comes from Plotosus lineatus, assembly GCA_024760905.1. Lineage (NCBI taxonomy): Eukaryota > Metazoa > Chordata > Actinopteri > Siluriformes > Plotosidae > Plotosus > Plotosus lineatus. The sequence goes on from CM045728.1 coordinate 103,715,375, forward strand.
AAAGATCACCAGTCCATCATAGATCGAACACACACACACACACACACACACACACACACACACACACACACACAAAACCATTCCCACTCACACTTACACACAGGGACAATTCAGAACAGCCATTTAGACAAATGTGCATGTCTTTGGACTGTGTGAAGAAATCAGAGTACCAGTAGGAAACCCACATAAGCTTGGGGGGAGCATTATAAAGCTTAACATAGAAAAGCCCTCACCGAGCACAGAACTCAAACCCAGGATCTTCTTTGTTGTGGGGCCGATGTGCTCATCACTACACAAAAACCCACACCACCCAAAGTACAGCATATGGATCAGAAATATCTTAATATTTAACTACTTTTCTGCTGGGAAATTGATCTTTCTGAAATACATGTAACAGGAGAAGCGAGTGATGTACTGCTGAGAGAAACACAGGAATCGACAAGGGATGAATGACGGCACCAGTCCAGTAGCGAGAACGCAAGATAGGGCGGGGCTAAAGGGTGGGGCCGGGTGTGTAACAATGAGTCAACCAACAACATATATTTAAAAGTGTACTGTATGCTGTTTCACAGATTCCCACTACAGAGCAGTCCCACTCAAGTCCCACTCTTAACCGGTTGTCACTGTCCCTCCAAGTGCCGGTAACGGGGTTATCAAAGGCTGGCCATGTCACTCACTGTCTATGGTGTGAGGCATGCAAAATAACCATTTCTGACTTTCATCAAGAGTAGCTGCCTAGCCGTCAGCATGTTTCTAACTTGCGATGGCCTGGCGAGCTCTCTATGGTGTACTCTGCCATTGCCCAGAGTGCTGAGATGGGCACCAGCCTCCCCGCGACCCTAATTAGGTTTAAGCGGTTACATAAAATGAATGAATTCATTGACCTATCATCCAGTAATGGTTAGGTTGTTGGGCTGATGATTGAGAGGTCATGGGTGCAAGTCCTCCTTGAACCCCCACCGTACTAAGACTCCTGCACAAGGTACTAACCACAAGTGTACCTCTGTCCTCCCAGCAATATAAATGGGTAGTAAAAAATACTGGGACGGTAATCTGTCCCATCTAGGAGGACTCAAAGCCGTAGTTATTTCCTGCTGTGGCCGCCAGGGATAAGCAGCGGCTCTGATGAGCCAGTAGGCTCGGGTATAAAAAGCCCAACAGACTTACCTTATCTCATCACCCAGTAGCGCATTTGTGTGTGAGGGTGTGGTCTCATGTAAAAAAAATTAAGCATAAAATTGTGTACAGTAATTAATAATGAGGTGGCGGTTCCATGTCACCAACGGTTGCTGTTTTATAGAATTAAATACACCTTTAAATTGATAAAAAAAAAAAAAAACAGGACATCCATCCATCTATATGTCCATCATTTAAACTGTTTATTCCTCAGGGTTACAGGGAGCCAATCCCAGCTGATTTTGGGTGATCGGCTTGACACACCCTGTACGGGACCTGTCCTACTTCACTGCAGCACCAAAAGCATGACATGCTATGTTGTCTTTTGTCAGTGTTTGTTTGTTTGCAACTTTACACAAAATGTATAAATGGATTTTCATACATTTCTTAAGAGTGATAGAGCACAGCCCATTGGATTTTCGGGGTGATCCGGATCAAATTCCAGATCCAGAATTTTTTTAATGATTCTTTTACGCTGATAGGTAAGACTTAAACTGTTTCTGGGATTTGGGTTCGTACCTTGCTATTCTATTTCTTGTTGACTTAACTGCATTTGTGCTGTGAACAAAGAATCACAGCTATAGAGCATGTTATGGACACAGGGCAGAAATTGTTTGATATATCATATTTGAACTTGCAAAACAGGAACGAAGCAAATAAGATGCCTCCTGTCCTCCTGTCCACATCAAGCTGCAGTGCAAAGCGTGCCATGGGTGTTGAGGGCACACTATGCTGTTATCCCCATTGCTTTTGTGTGTGTGTGTGTGTGTGTGTGTGTGTGTGTGTGTGAGAGAGAGAGAGAGCGAGAGAGAGAGAGAGAGTGTGTGTGGTGTAAGTATTCAAGATGTTGTGGGGACCCAATCTGTAGTCATAATGTGCAGAATTGGTAGAGGAAGGGTATGGGTTTTAGGTCAGTTTAGGGCTAGAGTAAAGGTTAGGGTAAATCTGCCTGAAATTAATGCAAGTCTATATACTGTTTTCTGAATTCATAGAGACCAGTCTCTCTCTCTCTCTCTCTCTCTCTCTCTCTCTCTCTCTCTCTCTCTCTCTCTCTCTCTGTCTTTCTCTATGTGTGTCTGTGTCCGTGTCCGTGTGCGCTGTAAGAAAGAAAACCGCAACAGGAAACAAAGAAACCTTGTGCTGTGCAGTGCTGATGAAGTCTCAATTCTGATTGGTCAGGATCAGGTGATGCTTATTTTATATAACAGCAATTCTGAGAATAGTGCAGATGAAAGTTGTCTTCTTCATTTTATTATGCTTTCATCATAAAAAAAGTTTAAAGGGCTAATAAAAAAATCAGTTTATATTTGCTGCTAACAGGAAGTTACTTGAGGGACATATGCATATTAAGAGTTTGATGAGATGTTTGTTTATAACTAAGAATGGTTAGTGTTAGTGGTACCACAAGCTCTTTTTTTTTTTTTTTTTTTTAACATTAGGTTTCCCTTTTTTCTTGAAAGAGTATCATTTTTGTATCCGGTAATGTAACATTATACCTGCTATCAGTATCAAGGTCAATATTATACTTTTGGTGTACCAAGACAGTAGTCCTATTACACTAATGTCTACCCATAGGACTCTATACGTATTCAGGCCCTACCTCCATCTGCAGTGCTCCATCACTTCCTCTCTCCCTCAGACTCTGACTCTAATTATCTGTTCTGTCCAACACAGATGTGACCTGCCATCTAAATGGGTAATTAGGCATTCTCAAATGGCTGGCTTACTCATTAAATGTAGACCATATTCATTTCTTATAAAGAGAGACAAAGAGAAGTCTCCATGAGTAACACAGAAATAAATTTAGTGTTTGTTCCAAAATAGGACACAGACGTTTCTTTAATGCCCTGTAGACAAAAAGTGCTAGTGAAAGAAAGTGGTATTTAACACTCTGAATCCTAATCAGTGTGTGTGTGTGTGTGTGTGTGTGTGTGTGTGTGTGTGTGTGTGTGTGTGTGTGTGAAACTGATGTATCTCTTTCTCTCTTATAAAGGAGAGTAATGAAGGGGGCAGATGTGTGTTGTGTTGAGCCAGGGTACCCTGCTGCAGACAGCATGAGATCACTGCATTATGTCAGACACCCCCCCCTCTCCCCTGTATTACCCCCATCTACAAAAATCCCCTTCGACAGAAGGCCCTGGCATATGCACTGTGAGACACAATATCTTTCTTGGTCTCTGTTTTGAATAAAGTCAAAAAGATCCATCATAAGGATGTAATAGAATGGTCATGATGATTTGAAGCATCAGTCATCAGAATGAGATATCTACAGACCAATAGACCGGTTAGGTCATGTTACATCTGCTAAAGATGTCCTAAGGATTTGTGCCAGACACACAGTATGAGAGAAAGTGTGCCTGTTGGGTAAAATTTTCTACGCCTCAGATGACACAAAAGAGGAATGACATAATACTTGTATTGCATTTCATTTATTTCTGCATTATGTGTTTTCTTTCAGCTTACCTCATCATCAGGGAGAAACTAAAATAGTCCTGGCAAGGCGTTCAGGACCATGACAAAGCATTTCATTACTCTGGAATACTTATTCTCCAGAAACGCTTAATTATCTCTTGAACAGTCATCACAGTCATAAAATAAACGATTACGTCAAAAAAAAAAAAAAGGTCAAACCTTCAATTAGCTTTTTTTTTCACTGCTACAGCATATAAAATATAATGTGAGCAAATTTACAAGGACATACATTATGCATTAGGCATTTCCCTATGCATTTATTGGTTCAGATCCACACCACATGTGGATTATA